>OY735276.1:7689621-8289621 GCA_963457715.1 Argyresthia albistria | reverse complement strand
CCATGAAGCGGCTGTGCATGATGTTTTATTCATTTTATGTCCGTACAAGGCCAAAGCACAAGTTGAGAATCACGAGACAGGCTCGGAAGAAAATATAACTGGAAGCACCATGTCATTAGCTGTCGTAGACTGCATAATTGATATTCGTGGTCCTTGACTTGCATTTATATCAGGGCGTCCTCTCTTTTTTTTACAATAATCCTCAGTTAGGTTTTGTCAAGGTAAACTGGGTCGAGGAAACAACTAAGCATTGTGTAAGTACTTATTAGTGATGTACTTAAAGATAATCACAACTATTAGTAATGTTGTTATTAATAATTAATATAAGTTCGAGCCAGGTTTTGCTGCAATATGTAGCCGGCAACTATTGATTTAGGGCCTACAAAATACCGGGCTGAGCTACCACAACGATGTTAAATATACCATCATATTGAAATGCGTGCGTATATCAAAACAAGTCTCTTGTATGGGGGCCCCCTTTAATTTGTAATATCACTCGTATTTCAGTATTTGTTGTTGTTGTGGCAATAGATATACACATTCTGTGAAAATTAAAACTTTCTAGCTATTGCGGTTCGTGCTCTAGGACCCGCTGACGGACGGAGACGGACGGACGGACAGACGGACAGCGGAGCCTTAGTAATAGGGTACCGTTCGGTACCCTTCGGGTACGGTACCCTAGAACAGTTAGAGTGAATTTTGCTTTTTTAGTAATCCTATGTCTGAATGCAGAATGTGTTAACTTAAGACGAAGCGCTAGATCTGTCAAGCAAACGAAAAAGTATACAGAATCTGCCAATATAACTGATGTGAAATGACGGGTAGGTACTGCTACTGATTTTTTAGTAATGCCATATTTGGGAATTGCGTCCGATCTTAAAATTGCATTTCAAAGATGGCGGTCGTAGTTCTGAATTCTGACATTTCACAGATAACTTGGTCAGTCTGCTTCTGAACCAGTGGAGGGTAGGCGGAAAGATGGCATCTCCAGTCTAAAACCTCCTTGGAGACTCCTGATGTCGTGCCGAATTGTGAATGGCACAAAAAAGATTTTCCTTCTTGTATCGTATATAATAATCGTAACAATGCGAAATTGTGAGCACGACATAATGGCTGATCGTTGCGTACGAAAAAAATGGTGAAAAAGAATTCGGGTTACCCGATAACCGGTTCCATTGGGAAAATTGCCTGTAATTCATTCATTAACATGAGACCAAAATGTATTGATGATGACATTTCAATGATGTTACAGTGGTGTCAATGATTTTATCACCTAGATATTGTTTATACATTTCAACCCAATTCATCGATCATTTACCTATGAAATGATCGATGACTTGGATTGGATTGGCCTCTTAGTATGCAATCGATCAAAGGTGTTGTCTGGATTTCGTTATTTTCAAATATTTTGCAACCAAGTCCCGAATGTACTCATTGAAACTGATATAATCCTGAATAAAGCTAATGGGATTGTCAATAACTCTTATGAACAATGATTTACATATTAATTTAATCTGGACTCGTATATTTTAGATCTATTAAATATTACTAATTATGTTATGTTAATGATAGGCAAAATGAGGAATGAATGAATTTATCGCTAATGTGTAGGTAAATTTACATGAGTACCTACCTACCGGTTTCCGCACTCGAATACCCGAAACCCGTAACTACTCGAATTATCGGGTAAAAGCCCTAGCGTACAACTAGCTATACATTTGGGGCATTTACCTCAATCAATTGCGGTGTTCGATAAATTGGCAACTCACATTTTCTTGTAAAAGTACCACCGGTAAAAATACCTTGCAGCCTTTGAAAAACTGAATCCCAATTGTTTTTGTATACAAAATGGTATGTCCAAAGTCGCAGAAAAAAATAGATGCGCGAAACAGAATGATTTAAAAGTCATGGACATAAATATTTACTTTGTTCATTATTCAGTTAGTCTTATTTGGTTTAATATACCAAAATGTTTGTCTAATGTAACAACCTGTAGATAAAGAAATGGACACGATCAAACAAACTAAGGCGAAAATTGCTTGAGCGGAATTTCGGCTGGTGGTACCCGTTACCCGGGGTACCCGAAAATTCAGTGACCTGAACGACTTGTGACCTTCAGAATCAGTTAGCGAAAGTGGTTGCGGCAGTTTTGGTCGCTCCTTTGATTGTAGCTCTTTTTACCTCCGTTGAACCAATCTGTTTTTAGAGATAGCTCGCTTTTGTACATGTATTTTGTTATTGGGTTCAGTTAAGTTTCGGTAGTTAGTTGAACGTCGATAAAGTTTGTATAATTGTTGCTAAATGGTTATAACGCGAGCTTTTACCAGTATTTCAATACAGTTTTATTATCAGTTTTATCAGTCTTTCAGTCATATCAGTCTCTAGCTCTGGACACCCCGGACTATCCCGAGTTTTTTAGATTCAGAATACTCTATTTCACAGAAAACATAAGGCGTTATGTTGTCAAAGTTTACTCGGGTTAAGTCTTATTCTGCCTTGGTACTGCTGGTCCTTTTGTGGTAAATGTCCCTCGATGGGGACATTCATGATTTTATTTATAATTTTTCATTAGTCTTAATTAACCCTTTAACTCGTACTTTTTTTCGCTATGTCTTAAAGTTTGGGCTGCGTGTGCTTATGCGAGCTAACCGATTAAGGCATTTGTTAAATCCACTAAAATGTATCTAACTAACAATTTATTAACATCAGCCTCTCTTCTTTCCAGAATGCCTAACCACGAAAACCAGAGCCACGCAACCAACAACGCCTCATAGCTACACAAAAACCCCCAAGGATGACAATCAACCTTAGCGATGTAAAATGACGCAACGCAAATAGTGCCAAAACGATGTATTGGTATACAGAACTGAAAGTGTGTTATACCACTCTTATAGTGCTACTAGAGGTGTTGTGTGTGAATATCGGTGCTACGGAAACGAAGATGTCTTCCATACTCTCGGCGAATTCGGATGATTTGCGGTCGTTAGAGTTGTGTACGATGAGGAATCAACAGAGGCTGGGGAGTGTTTATGGGAATTTTACGAGGCATCATAAGAAAGGTGAGGATTTACTGTTTTCTAATATTTTATTACATGCTGATGCCTTTTTCCCGGAAGCGAGATAGGTAGAGACGAGAGACCACCATTTGATGCAATCCTGGAGGCCAACTCTTGTTTCTATGGAAAATTTGTCGAATTAGAGAAGTGGGCGGTGGTTCGTCTTTAAATAGGCCATGGACCAATCGCGAAGGACCTTTACCTATTGAAAGACGAAGCTTCTTCCATTTGACTAATACGCATTGAGAGTCTAATGGGTGAGAATCGGCAAACATCCGTCGCTTCCTCAACATTAGACTTAAACATAGACATAGACATAGACATACGTTACATAGGACACATGTACATTGTACATTAGGTATATTCTTAACATTTATTCCTTATCTTCCTAAAATCTCGCCGGTTACTGACGTGTTTTTTTCTGTTTCGTTAAATGTAAATCAACAATATTCAATTCAACAACATAACTAATTTTATTCAATTCAATTTAATAAATCGTTTACAGTCCATTATCAGTTTAATAGAGCTAATCGTTATTTCAAAAAAATATCCTTGATCTAAAAAGTTAATTTAATAGGACACATTTATAAAGAGACACGCGGGCCAAACTTATAATAGCGAACAATTATATGTACGAGCCAGAGGGTTTAATACCCAATCCAAGATCTGTTAGCATTAGTTGTACTGAAATACAAACAATAGCTCTGAACCAAGCCAAAACAATACGCTATCAATGAAATTCTATACAAAGCCATAGGAGTGCCCTCAATGATGCCCTCCGTAACCATACCTTATCGATGGAATTCGATTTTATTGACCAAAAGGTCAGACCGGGTTAAGCTAAGTGTAGTATTGTAGGATGATATGGGTGGTATTTGGTGTAGCATTATATAGCACACCTCGGACACTCCATAGAACGCTCGTAAAATAATCACCTATTACTACTACATAACCAAATGATGTTTGTATACATGCAAATGTGTGCGTAAACTTTGCTAGGGCTGGTGGCGCGGCAAATGCAGTGATATTAAAGTATACGCTATACGCGTCGTCAGTTCGTCACTCGTCCGGCGTTCAGCCCTGTCTATTGATCCTTTAACCAATCCTTTGACGCCAGGGGTGGGGTGCGGTATCTTAATCAGCGCGGGGAAGGGAGTGGCCGTTCTGTACGGAGTACTAATATCTCTTCTGTGATTATAGATTACCGAGAGTGGGCCTATAACTATTTGTTTCCACGACGTCGATTCGCGTTACGTCGCCTTGCCACGACCTCGATTCTTAGATTTATAAGCGCTCTATCACAGATCAATAAAGAGTTAGGTCTATGAAGCGAGATTTGGCGTCGCGCGGAAAGGCGGCGTAACGCGAATCGACGTTGTGGTAACAAATCCGAAAACTGAGGCCGAGAATGTCGTAATACCAACGCTATTTTACTGCTACGAGTAGTCCAAATAGATACTTTTTGTGAACTGTCAAACCGAAACATTTGTTTGTGATTTCTGTAAAGTACTAACCAAATGACGTCATCATTAAACGCTGTCTTTTTTACACAAAATTGGCTTTATTAAATTAAATACAAAGCACATACAGGATGTAACAGAAAGGGGTGTACAAGCCGAAAGAGGGTTGTTAGGGACATCATTCTGAACAACTTTCACTATCAGACCGACTTGATCAGAGCAACTTTATTTTTATTAACTCAGTACCTTTCGGGCCTAGCGCTCAGCTGATCTGTATGGTGGAGTGAAAAATAAAGTTGCTCTGATCAAGTCGGTCCCATAGTGAAAGTTGTTCAGAATGATGTCCATAACAACCCTCTTTCGGCTTGTACACCCCTTCCTGTTATAGCCTGTAGAAATATAGAAATCAGATAATATCTAGCCATATTTTACATAATGATTCAACTTCAAACATGTTCCTAGATTTATTTGGGTACCGAATTTGATCAAATCGGAACCTCTTTTTAACTCCCCGGAAGTTATATGTTCAAATTGTCTTTCGTTCTTTCTGTTTATATGTTTATCCGTGCCACTCTTGAGCGTTCAAACTGGTTGGACCAATTTTGATGCAATTGATGGGCTTTTCTGTTCGATACGGAGGTACTGAACTAACAAAAGATATATCAGGACCCAGCTTGGTGACTTCTACTACTTTTTGTCGATATTTTTTTTTCCAACCCTGTTCACTATGTGCTCGTAATAAAGACTCCCCATGATTTTGTTTGCACAGCAGCATTAAATTCTTATTAAATTCTTTCTTGTGCCCGACGAGATTGTGCACTTGAAATTGATTTTATGAAGGCTCCTTGTACTCGAGACTCCCGCTGATTCGTCCTGGTATTCTTAATTTACAGAGCTTCGTGGTTTAGTGGGTTTTGCGTTTGCTTCTCAAGCAGGAGATGCAGGTTCCAATCCGGCTATTATAGATGGGACGGTGATAGAAAACATCGTGAGGAAACCTTCTCCATAATTGCAGATAATTTTGTTTTAACAAGAATGAATTAAAAGCACTTTTCTTAAATAAATTAGACCGTGTAATTTATCCTTCGTCCTTAATTAAGAAAAAAACTTGTAGTTGATTGTTTCGTGTCGGGAAAACCTTAATTAATTGAAGAGGCTATCATCAAAAAAGAAAGTTTGTTTTCCCAATAAAAAAGATAGTAGGCTAAAAAGATATATATTTTGCGAAAAGGATAAAAAAATATTTTTTCAGATAAATCCCTATAATTATGTAGAGGGCTTGGCTCTACTCACCTAATCAATACGCATAGAGAAAATGCCTTTGCACAGCAGTGGGTTGACGTGGGTTCAGAATGTGCCTGACTCTACGGTCAAATGAATAGAAGAATGGTGTACCTTTTTATTAGTAGGTTTTTCTTTAGTCATTGAGTCCACTATTCCCCTTGAGTTTTTTTTTATAAAACAGTCCGAAACCAATGAATAATATAAATAAATAAATAATTTATTTATTTAGATAGATAGATAGGTAAATTCACCTATTCACTGAAAGGTACACACACAGACACATAATAAAAAAAATACAAAATAGAATAAAACCTGGAATAACATAGGAAGAAAAACACATTTAAATAAAATAATTTACAAATAAATAATCATTTTCACTATGTGGTATTGTGAATGTACCGCGACAATGAAATGGCCCTGACTCAGCAATGTCACATTTCCAGACATAAAGTCCAATCAATCCAATACAAACATGAGATTATAAGTAAAATAGAAAGTAAAATGTCAATGATAAAATAATCTTAAACCAAAATTAATGTCAACTTAAGAATAAAAATTAAAAAATAACTACATTAAGTCATCGGTAAGATTAGTAGGAATGTTACCGTAAAATAATGTCAATGGAATTTAAACTAATTATAATTATGACATACTTATTTCAATGAATTAACGATTAAGTACATAAGATTAAAATTTAATTTAATTTTCATTTAATGAGAATGAATAAAATTTTGGTTTGATGAGAATAATTAAAACAGTTCACGCCTATATAGAAGGCGGTAGTATACAATAATATTAATATTATTTTGACGTTGACTAAGCAATCTGTATGATTTTATGGTCAATATTTTTTTTTGACTTTGACTTTATATCACAGCACTTTACCCAAGTGATTAATGGGCTGGCGCGTGGTACTCCTGCCAAGTCCGATGTAGTGGGCTTCCCATCCACTGTAATGGTGTAACACTGTAGGGGCAAGACAAATATACAGGTGTATGGCCACGACCTCCTCCATTTATCGCACGCATCTGTATTCTGTACTGTAAGGTATCTATTTTGTGCATCATGAGAATCTATCGAGCATTATCAAAATTGAACTAAAACCCTCTTACTCGTATACGAAGGCCTGTGCCCCTTGGTGGGGAAACTAATAGGTTACTTTACTTTAAAACCTTAAAACTATTGTGAAGCTCCTTGGTTTTATGAAAATCATCTAATACCTGAGAAGGTCTTTGGACTTATTTCTGAGGAATACTATAATCAAGCGTCTGACATCCATAAATGTATTGGTGTTGTTTCCTTCCGTTTTTTATAGGTTTTGAACTTTATTACCAAGTCATAAGGGTCTGATTGTGACTGTAACAACACATATCGAGACTACAGACAGACTCTGTTCTTAGTTTATTCTTGTTTCTTGAGCGATCTCAGAATTCTGACAAAGGTCCCCTAACTGACATGACCTTTTGCAAATACCTAGCGCTTTTGATATGGGTATGCTTACCGTTTCACCTTACATACCATTATGAGAGCGTTCTACTACCCACAGTTACAAACCGTGTCAAACTGCATCAAACAAAACCGTTTTCTCGTCTAGAACCGTTTTTCGGATTAGCAAAAGGAGTCTCGTCTCATTTGAACAAGGGCCTAGAATAAACTATTTTTACGGCATGCGCCAGTGAGAATGGTGCGACGACGACTTACATAACGCATTTATTACGTTTAGAGGCAAACGTGGCTGTGCCTACCATCTTGTACTGGGGGGAAATTCTGGCGGTAGCGAGATCATGTCCATGGTCGAAATATCGATTTTGAGATACCGAAATCTCTATCAAAAACAAGAAAAAGCTATTCTTACGACTAGTCTTTCGACCAACCGAGATATCTCGACTCATTTTCGATCTAAATAAATATAAATCGAGATCGTTTTCGACGGATTTAGGTGGTATCAAAACCAATATCTTGACTGGGAAGATGATCTCGATAGCGCGAGAATCGGGGGCCAGGAAATTATCTTGTCCTATATTATAAAAAAATATTCTCAACAATAGGAAAGGGGTTTCACAAACGTAAGATAAATGCTTAACCTTAGTTCACCTTCATCGTAGGGCTTGAAAAATCGAGAAAGCGTCAATTATCAATCACCGATATTACGTGAAATTACTGCTGTTACTGGGTGGTCATGTAGGTATGGTCACTAGGTCCCAGTACAGTCTCAAAAACTGTGTTCAACAAACAAGTCACCGTCTCGTTTTACTAACCATCTCGTTTCTCGCAACCATCTCGCCTTGTCACCAAAAAACACAACGACGACCCTTTTACTTCCCACACCCATCTTTACTTTGCTAGGATACATTACAAACAAACATTTTCCCGTATACTTTGTGAATATTTTATTCGAGTATTATCTTATTGAGATCGGTACCTATTTAAAGTTCATTTTGTATACGGACGTGTTTTCTTTTACTGTGATAATAAAAAGGCTTTACTCAATTTGTGTGTTAGGTTTTTTGCTGTGTTTTATACTAACACAAATTGATTGTTATTACTTTGATGTAGTCTTCCAACGATATTATGTTTTGGCTGATGATACGTTTACGGAGGGGCGCCAGCTCTACGCAACTTATTGCAACGAACCTGTCTTCAACAGAGACCTTTCATTCCTCATTGGTCAATTGTTCATCATCAGGCGTTAGTGCCACCTGTAACCGCGCTCCAAAAGATCGTTGGGAAGATTTATCTAATTATTGTCTACACTACAGTACTCTACAATATAGGAAAACATCACACTCACCCACTTCTCACCTGTGCATTTTCATTTTAATTTTTAATTTTAGCTTATGTTTGTTCCATCTACTGTTTTACCTCCGTACAATGTCGAAAGATTTTGTTAAGTTTTAATTTAGCTGTATAAATACATTGTAACTAGCTATGGATTTTTTAAGACCAATAAAAATAAAATAGTTATTTAATACAAGTTGTATCAAGAATAATATGCCTCTATCACTAAAGGTCGATTTAACTAACAAAAAGTTATGCGAAAATAACTATCTCGGGGATAATTTGTATGATAATGACAGTTCAAAATGAGGTCATTCTATGAAAAAGTAGAAGATACTCTCGAGTAAAAAGTAACTCTTCCTTGGTAAAACATCAAGAAACAGTTATACGGGCATGACACTCGTTGATTTTTCCAAGAAAAAGACAACTTTTTATTTTAAAATTAACTAAATTGTATCTCCTTTCTTCCACAGGCCACAGAAGAAGAACAACAACAACGGCAACAACAATCGCCGATACAACAACATCAACAACGGACAACGGCGACCCAACAACAACCCACGAAACAACAACCGAATACATCCTCTATAGAACCACTCACAAACTACCAAAACCACTCCGCCTCTCCTCCTCTCTGTTAGATAACGACTATTCAGATGTACATAACTTAGATAAAATAGAACAAGAAATACAAGACATGGTCGCCAATGAGAGAAGACACAAACATCATTTGGACAAAGAAATTGTCGAAGAATTAAGCGAAGGATCACTTTCGCATAGTGTAAATAAGGTTAAGAAAATGTACAGAGAATCAACAGCGTCTAATGCTAATAGGTTAAATGTAAAGGGAAATAAAGGGGGGATTTTTTTGACTGAAAACTGTACAACAGTGATAGCGCAGATAGGGACAACCGCGATTCTGCATTGTGAAGTCAGCGACATTACGGAGAATACGGTAAGATTTTTGATCACAATATTTTATAAGTAAGTCTTTACAAGTATGGCGAGAGCACTCTGTTTCCAACAATTTCAATCAAATCGTGTAAAGTGACAAGAGAGATTACTTATCTTCTAACTAGACATAGACATACGTTTATTCACTGAAGAAAACATGGGTATACATAAACAGGATAATTTCAAAGACAGGAAATCGACATTAAATTGTAGAAGTAAAAGGTAAGTATGTAGAGGTCGCAGATTTGATACACTTCACAAAGAAGCTTTGTCTGCATTTTGGAATTTTATTTGTCGCGTTGACCTAGAAGTTGTACACAGAATAAAGGGAGTACAGATATGAGTAATACATACTTGTAATTAATATTATCAATACGTGTAATTAATATTATCAATAAATGATGTCTATGTCTATGTCTACTTTTAGCTTGATTCCTCCACACGTTCTTGAAAACAAGGAACTTGGCAGACGGACAAACATACATGAGAGACGGACAACAACCTTTTTTCTATAAGTAAAGTTACGGAACCCTAGAAACAAACAAAAAACTTTGGAATACAATCTTCAAATCTCGGAACAAATAATGTTTTGAGCTTCAAATCTCATTCAGAATTATCAACATTTCATCAATAACCCCTTCATCCCCAAAGCGTTTTTGTTGAGGCATTCCTACCAACATAACAATAAGTTGAAGTACTTATTTCGAGAAATCTGTTTGGAGCGATTCTAAAACTTTTAAACGCCAGCGTTTGTTCGTCTCAAAGTTTTGAGTTGATAAAACTCGCGAAAAGATAAGCGCGCGAGTTTGCTCGGGCGCGCCGCGACTCGAGTTTGTGGCTCTTTACTTTCGAATGATTATTTTAAAGCCCTGATTCTTCACTTTTTTTAGGGGTTTGTATCTCAGAAGGAGAAACCCTCATAGGATCACTCGTGTGTCTGTCCGTCCGTATGTCACAGGCAATTTACTCAGAACATATTGGACCGATGAAGTTGTAAAGTACACATATCAATATCTGTGACCCAAAGACAGGAGTGCAATGTCATTATAATAAATATGGAATATGGGGGCCACTTTCGGGGGGCCAAATGAGAAAAAAAAACATAAAAACGAAAATGCCGTGTGACGTATCAAATGAAAGCGCATAGTGTGAAGAATGATTTTTTTATAATATTTTTAAGACTTATTTTGAAAAAGTTGTGCGCCATAATATGACCGATTCGCATGTCATCAATACCTCTAGGGTACTTCCCGAAGTCCTAAAAATCAGAAATTTGGTAGCAAGCACAATGTTTGCACACATATCCCATAAACGCTCCGAAACTCCAGACGGACAGATGGACAGATGGACAGATTGACAGACGGATAGACGGACAGACGGACAGACGGACAGACGGGCAGACGGACAGACGGGCAGACGGACAGCGTGGGCTTAGTAATAGGGTCCCGTTTGGCACCCTTCGGGTACGGTACCCTACAAAATGGGTTTTCCCATAAAATAAATATGTTTTTTTTTGTGATGTTGCGGAACCCTTCGTGTGAAAGTCCGACTCACACTTAACCGATTATGTTGTCGCTAATATTGTTTTTAGATGTCTAATTGTTAAATAAAATAATTTTCACGATGGTCTTCCCCAGGTAACGTGGATAAGAAGAAAAGACTACTCTCTTCTCTCCGTCGGTCTCGTGACGTATAGTGCTGACAACCGATTCTTCTCGGCACACGGAAGACATGTCAAGGTGAGACCAATCTTCATCATCAGTCATCTTCCTCATGCTCAACCCAGTGTTGCGTATTAATAGCCGAATATCGATAGTCTATCGATAGACAAGCGATAGTAAGATTATAGATAGTAGCTCGGAACCACACAATATATTGCCGAACTGCGATATACAAAAACTTAACATAGCGTCACGTCTTTTCCCATACGGGGTGGCAGAGGCCAAACTGTGCCCACTGTTAGATAGTATTGCTTACTTTTAAAACTATCAATATTATCGACAATATCGATAATATCGATAGTATTGATTGATACTATTGATACCATACCTAAAACATCGCATAAATCAAGACAATCTATAGTTTAAAACAATCGATACTATCAATTTATTGTATTTGTGTGTATTCTTACAGTGAATAAATGGATTATCTATCTATCTATCTATCTATCTTTCAATTTTATCGATACTATCGATAGTATTGTTTCTCAGAGTTTTGATGGTATCGAAAGTTCATTACTCGTGACGCTCGGCACATGGAAGCTCATTACTCGTGACGCTCGGCACATGGAAGTTCATTACTCGTGACGCTCGGCACATGGAAGTTCATTACTCGTGACGCTCGGCACATGGAAGTTCATTACTCGTGACGCTCGGCACATGGAAGTTCATTACTCGTGACGCTCGGCACATGGAAGTTCATTACTCGTGACGCTCGGCACATGGAAGTTCATTACTCGTGACGCTCGGCACATGGAAGTTCATTACTGGTGACGCTCGGCACATGGAAGTTCATTACTCGTGACGCTCGGCACATGGAAGTTCATTACTCGTGACGCTCGGCACATGGAAGTTCATTACTCGTGACGCTCGGCACATGGAAGTTCATTACTCGTGACGCTCGGCACATGGAAGTTCATTACTCGTAACGCTCGGCACATGGAAGTTCATTACTCGTGACGCTCGGCACATGGAAGCTCATTACTCGTGACGCTCGGCACATGGAAGTTCATTACTCGTGACGCTCGGCACATGGAAGTTCATTACTCGTGACGCTCGGCACATGGAAGTTCATTACTCGTGACGCTCGGCACATGGAAGTTCATTACTCGTGACGCTCGGCACATGGAAGTTCATTACTCGTGACGCTCGGCACATGGAAGTTCATTACTCGTGACGCTCGGCACATGGAAGTTCATTACTCGTGACGCTCGGCACATGGAAGTTCATTACTCGTGACGCTCGGCACATGGAAGTTCATTACTCGTGACGCTCGGCACATGGAAGTTCATTACTCGTGACGCTCGGCACATGGAAGTTCATTACTCGTGACGCTCGGCACATGGAAGTTCATTACTCGTGACGCTCGGCACATGGAAGACAGTCAAGGAGACTCAACCCAGTGTTAGCCGAATTTCGATACCCAACACATCGCATAAATCAAGTGTCATAACCAGGGATCGGATCGAAGGTGTGAATTTACCTAAAGTTTGTAGTCGGACATAACAAGGAGCAGTTACAACCACTTGAGTTGAACCGGTTTGAATTTAACCTGTTAAGTTTCGGGTTTTTGTCTAACCAGTTTTTTTTTTTTGTTTTACATGTTCCTTACATTTGAAACACCGAACTATAAACATTTTCAAACTGCTGATTCCCAAAAAAATCATAACTTTTTTATTTTTCAATTTTTCGTAAAAATGACTGAGTATTGTACTTTACATCATTCAAGCGAGGTAAATAAAACATTCATACAGATTGTAATTGAAAGGTGCAGTCATTTTTTCAACTCAACTCAAGTGGTTGTAACTGCTCCTTGTCATGTCCGACTACAAACTTTAGGTAAATTCACACCTTCGATCCGATCCCTGGTCATAACATGTAAAGGTGAGACCAACCTTCATCATCAATCATCTTCCCAGACCAGACTGAAAACCAGCGTCTCAGGTCCTCCTGTGACATTATGCTGAGTCTAAGCCAGGGAGCAATTATCCAGCGGAGAGCGCATACATACATTTTCCTTTGAAACACAACTCACCAATTTACGGGCGGCGGGGACGAGGTAAGAGAGCTGTGATTGGCCAGCCGCTGCGAAACTGTCTGGCGGCCTGTCATCGTACATAGGATGCTATGTTGAATACAACAAACGTTTGGCGAGCCGCATTCCCCCGCAGGCGCAGTCAATTGGATATATAGTCTCTGGTCTGAGCCCTTCTCCTGCCGCAGCATGTGACCCGAAACCTAAAGGGTACTACTGGACTATAATCATGAAATTTGCCACAAAGCAATGTCTTAATGCACAAGGGGTAAAATCTGAAAACGGTAAATTTCTGTCTTGCTGCAGAAATATGTAATTTGGTTTACATGGATAACATCATTACTTTATTTTTTTATGTAGATACCTAATTAAAGTGTGATAAGTAAATAACGTAGATTGTAAATAACGTAGAAATCCCCAATTTCGTAGTATTGGCCGTCTGTACTATGACAATGATGACAGCAGTAGTCTTTATCCGACAAGTTAGAGTGTTTTCCGATATTGTTGTATCACCGTATACGCTACCGGTTTAATACCGTAAGCTACCGGCAAACTCCAGTCTGCTGCCAGCAGAGCAAGCGATGGATCTACGGACTTAGACGAAATAGTACCGTAATCTGTCAGTACAAGCTATCGTATTTATCTTTCTTCTTCAATTCCTGCAAGTACCATCCTCTTGGAGGTCGGCTATCATTAAGGCTATTTGTGACCGGGATACTGTGTTTCGAAATATCCACTTAGTTGGTGTTTAAATTGGACCATTCTGTGAGGTTTTGAAGCCTGTTCTAATTTATCTTTGGCATGGTTGAACAAAATATAAATATTTACACATTTCACAAAAATACTGGAAATAAATATTAACTAGTAATAATGAAACTGTTTTAGAAACAAAAAAAGGTCATGTCGGACTCTCACATGAAGGGTTCCGCAACATAATCATTGTACAAGAAAAAGTCCAAAAAATAGATAAGTTTATTATGATATTATATTACTTATATGGATACGTACCCTTGTTTTTTTATAAATACTTTGTTTAGTACATTATTTGTTGCGGCAACAGTTATGCACATTCATGGAAAATATTAACTCTCCAACTATGACGGTTCGTGAAATAGACGACGGACAGACGGACGGACGGACACCGGCTTAGTAACAGGGTCCCTTCTAGTACCATACGGAACCCTAAAAATGATAATAACCCAACGCAGACATTTATTTTGAAATACTGAAAAAGATTTCCTCAGCAAAATATTAACATCTCAAATGTAAAACTGAATAAAATAAAATCGCAAATTCGTCTCCTGCCCCAGTTTCCAAGACTTGTGTTATTTGATAAGCGTTTGGCAGAAATTGTATTTGAGTTCTGAAATAAGATTTCGTTATTATAACTACAGCTGGGCTTCCCAACCTGTGGTTCCTGAAAGCAACTAAAGCGGCCCACAGACCCTTTTTCGGATCAAAAAATCTAAACTCCATTCGTTGAAATTCGAAAAATTCTCAGCCATACTCTTGTAACTCCCGGAATGTAAGTCTGTCTTTGTGAGAGAGCGAGACACACATACAGCAAACGTTGGCCAAGTTACATTCCGGGAGTTATACCTACCTAGAGTCAAGTTCTTCTAAAGTAAACAGGGTGTACGCACTTGACTTACAGACAAAAAAACGTCATTAAGGGATGTGGTTAATTTGGGATGTGGTCAATTTGGGAAGTGATCGAATTAGGAAGTGTTTAAAATGAGAATTGGTGATAAGGATTTAGGATCCTTGTCATAAAATAAAATAATTGGTACAACAATTAAAAGCTAACAAAATGGAATAGACAGTCATCACATTGTACCGAAGTCCTCTTTAAGTCTAAAAGTATTTGTTCCACGTGTGAATGTATTTATAATTTTCAGTCCCGACGAAAACAAAAGGAGTGATATGGGTGGCACTCTAGTGCTCAAACAGGTCGAAGGATTTCAATTAGGTTTTATGTTTATTCGCCTACAGTAGCGTAGCAAAATAGATTTTTAGATTTTTTTTAAAAAGCTTGTGTTTTTTTTAACCAAGTGACAGATTTTTTATTTTATTTTCACTAGACCCTGTATGGGCTGGGCTGTTATCTGGTGCCCGCTTGACGTTGAGTTTCGGGACACCCTGTATACAGGCAAACGGGCCGTCATCGCAAAGAGGTTTAGAACCACTGATCCACATCGTGCAGGGTTGTATTCTCATCAGTAATGTAATAGTCTCTATGATGTTTATTGCGCAAGATACTGAAACCTCCGCGACTGACCCTTCACGAAGGAGATGCGGGTTCGTAATTCATAATTTCTTTAGAAAAATCATGTACAAAGGCAAGCTTATCTCCGATAAGAGATTTCTTCCAACTAACGATGTTGGGTAGGAGACAGACGGTGATGGTATGGATGAAGGCCTACGCAGACCGGGATGGCATGGCGAGTTTTACCCAATGGACATTCAAACGTATCGATATAGAAATAAGACATAAATACCCTAGAGATTTTGATGACATGCGAATCAAATTTTAAATATCAATTGTTGTATTCAACAAACGTTCGCATACGCAACCTATGTACGATGACGGGCCGCCAGACAGTTTCGCAGCGGCTGACCAATCACAGCTCTCTTACCTCGTCCCCCGCCGCCCGTAAATTGGTGAGTTGTGTTTCAAATAAAAATGTATCTATGCGCTCTCCATTGGATAAGTGCTCCCTGTGGTAGTAATACCTATACCTACTTATGTTTGTTAGTCTGTAATGTTATACCTTCGATCTCCGTTGTTAGTATAAGTAGATGTACTTTGATATTTAAGCTGGCACGTTGAAGCATGGATGGAGGGTCTGAAAAGGCTTTTAGGGTTCGAGGAAAACCCTATTAGTGAGTTACTTTTCTTGAGTTTATATACCTAGTTACGCGTGTATATTTTGTTGAGTTTTCATCGATCTTTACAATATATATATATATATTTCCAACAATCTTGGGGCACACTTTTCTTTTAGATGCACCATACAGGGTTATTTTCGGACCCCTAGTCAAACATCGTTGATCAAAGAACCATCAAACCCATTCCATGAGTTTTATCTATAGTCCCTCCCTATAGATAAAACTCAAGTTTTATCTATAGGGAGGGATACAGTATAGTGTATCTTATTATAACAAACAACTTGACAGATGTCAATCTTAGCCTTTTAGTGAGGCGATATTGCTCACAAAAATCGATTAATCAAAAGAATCGATACACCGTTTATACATTTGTGAATCGGGAATAATTTTACAATATTTGCAAAGAGACATTAGAATAGACAATAATCTATATTCAACTAGAAAATTAACTAATTATATTCCTAAGTGCGGATAGCAGTGATGACGATGACAACTCTTCTGTTAGTTCAACTGAATAAACTATTTCGATTCTTTCCGATTATTTTGGTAACATTCCTTAGGCTACTTATTTCATACATTTTGACAGCTGCTGAATAGAATTAAGACGCTAATCGTAATTAAGTTTTTGGTGCAAATGGACCCTAGTGTTTAAAAAGTGGATTTTATGAAGTTTTAGGTTAGCTGTCAAGTTGCTTCTAAGCATGGATAGAGTACAGTGCCCGCGCTAAGTCTTGTAATATCACAGCTGTAACATCATCACAAGCCACCAACTTAGCTGTTCAGTTGGGAAAAATTGGTACTACGGACTTGTCGTCCGCCATCAAAGAAAATACATACTATACTATGTCCGCTATTATGAAGACTCGATGAGACTAGCGACCGCTATCAACTGAACAGCTAAGTTGGTGGCACTGTAACTCAAAGCCTATTCCTGGTTGTCAACAGGACTGGGCTCTTCACATCCGATTTGCGACGTCAGCTGACGCCGGCTACTACGAGTGTCAGGTGCCCACACACCCTCCTACAAGCATCTTCTTCAAGCTGGTGCTAGTTGGTAAGTGTAAACCTCTCTTTCGGTTACCTACATTATTCAATAAAAAATACGCAAGATTTAACAATCTAACAGCCTATATCTAAGTCTCACGAAACTATTTTGAAAAAGTTGAGATGTCACAACTAATTTAATCGCGAGAATCTCATAGCATACTCATTTATTTCAGTTTAATGGTGTCGAAGACCGTATTGGGGCCCTGGTACGAAAAAGTAGCTTATACTTTACTGAATATAGAGAGTTCATCCTGCTTACGTCTCCTGAATCACCCTGTATATTGATTTTAGATGCTATTACGTCAAGCTGCTTCTGCTATTTTTACTAATTTAACTGAAGTGTCGCCCAACGCCCATCGCTCCATTTCTAAGGCAATTACTTACCGGACACCCTGTATGTCGGCAGTTGGGAAAACATGTAATTTTCCGCTACACCATGTGTGTTATATCGATCGGACAACCCATCACATAGTGGCCCCGTTCTGAAAGCTACAAGTTACAATTTTACAAGGGCTATAAAATTATAGGTACTTTTACCTATCGCGTGCGGACAGATCAATGACAACAATGCCAACAAACATTATGCCCCTGCGAGTATTAGACTAAACTAACTAACTTTAAATCTAAACTAACCGAAGTAATAAACGAGCGACTGTTCAATTTAAGCACAATCTTGAACGACTAGTTGCTCAGTCAGTACAGATTTGTTTGCATTTGTAGTATTCCGGTTCTGCCTACCAAGTCCCAAGAGAAGATGCTGAAAATGAAAATGTAAATTGTTTATTAACAGCACACAGTTCTAAAGGAGGATAAATTTACAAATTTCGTGGTAGAATTTTGTCCTGTCCACTGTTTGTCGAGAATGTCGAGATACAGCATACAAAAGATACATACTACTTCTTTAGTAAGATTCCCGGATCCATGGCTTACCAGATATAGCGATAACGTCATCCATTGCCAATTATCACTTGTGAATTGTCACATGTAGCTTCATGAAATCGGTGCTATTCCTCGTTTGCTCAGTGTAACTTCATGCATACGTAATAAGTCTTCGTACAAAATTAATGTGTACTTTAGAATTGCTGGAAAAGTAATAAAAAGCCTGTCATGGGAATAATAGCCTTGTGATTTTGCCCCGTTGAGTCTGATGGTCTCATAATTATTATTGGCTTGCCTCCTCGTCACGCTAAAGAAGTAAGAAAATAAAAAATCGGCTACGTGCGAGTCGGACTCGCGCACTAAGGGTACCGTACTATTAAAAAAACCCGCAAAAAATAATAATACACGTTTGTTGTATGGGAGCCCCCCTTAATATTAAAGTTCTTTTGTTTTTTAGTATTTTTTGTTATAGCGGCAACATAAATACATCATCTGTGAAAATTTCAACTGTCTAGCTACCACGGTTCATGAGATACAGCCTGGTGACAGACAGACAGACAGACAGAGAGAGAGACAGACAGACAGACGGACAGACGGACAGCGAAGTCTCAGTATAGGGTCCCGTTTGGCAACCTTCGGGTACGGAACCCTAAAAATTAACTGTGGCCCATTAATGTCTCCACCGAGGGGCACAGGCATTTACCCGGGTACGAGTAAGGTTGAGCCTTATTCCATCACGCTGGCTCAGTGCGGGTTGGTGGTGCAGGGGTTTTACGACTACTACAAAGTAACCGTTTTGATTCCAACTACCTAATACTCAGTACTTTCATCTGAATCTCAAAAAATAAGAAGAGTCTTACAATACTAACGAACAATCTTTTGATCAGCAATTCTGCGAATCAAGTTCAATTTTAGAACAGCATTTATATATTTTTTAGACAAATGACAAAAAACAGTAGATAATTTTAAACACTAGTCTAATATCTACATAAAATTAAAATAAAATGTCAAAAAAAATCCACACATAAGCTTTGTCAAGACACGTTAATTGACCGAGCGAGCGAAGCGAGCGAAGCGTCTCCGTTTCAGGTTTGGGCAAAAATGCTTTCGTATGTCCGGTTGTTCTCCTCTACAGGTCGCATTTATGAACCGATTCTCGTGAAATTTTGTGAGCAGGTTGGAAAAATAAATAGAATTTTTTACTCGAGCCAGTTTTTTGATTTTTTTCAAAATGGCGGAGATAAAATCGCTACAACCCAAACGGCTCGATGGATATAAACAAATGAGGTGTCGTTGGATTCGTAAAGACCATGAGAGTGAAACAGATGAGCGAGCGAAGCGAGCGAAGCGTCTCCGTTTCAGGTTTGGGCAAAAATGCTTTTGTATGTCCGGTTGTTCTCCTCTACAGGTCGCATTTATGAACCGATTCTCGTGAAATTTTGTGAGCAGGTTGAAAAAATAAATAGAATTTTTTACTCGAGCCAGTTTTTTGATTTTTTTCAAAATGGCGGAGATATGGGGTTTTAAAATGTAAAAAAATCGCTACAACCCAAACGGCTCGATGGATATTAACAAATGAGGTGTCGTTAGATTTGTAAAGACTATGAGAGTGAAACAGATTATATAATTTTAGTAAAAAGTCAATAGGTTGTATAAAAGATCGCGAAATGTAGTTTACAAAGTTATTGGTGCGGCTACTTTCATACTGCATGTACGTAACCAGGTACATTCATAAGTTTGTATGTGTTATTGAAAGAAAATTATTTGGGTTATTTTTTTTATGTGTGTTAGCAGTTCAGCTTTCCCACCGACATACTCGCGAGGTCTACAGCTCACAGAGCCACTAGTAAAGGTAATAATTGACCGAGCGAGCGAAGCGAGCGAAGCGTCTCCGTTTCAGGTTTGGGCAAAAATGCTTTCGTATGTCCGGTTGTTCTCCTCTACAGGTCGCATTTATGAACCGATTCTCGTGAAATTTTGTGAGCAGGTTGGAAAAATAAATAGAATTTTTTACTCGAGCCGGTTTTTAGATTTTTTTCAAAATGGCGGAGATATGGGGTTTTAAAATGTAAAAAAATCGCTACAACCCAAACGGCTCGATGGATATTAACAAATGAGGTGTCGTTGGATTCGTAAAGACCATGAGAGTGAAACAGATTATATAATTTTACTAAAAAGTCAATAGGTTGTATTAAAGATCGCGGAATGTAGTTTACAAAGTTATTGGTGCGGCTACTTTCATACTGCATGTACGTAACCAGGTACATTCATAAGTTTGTATGTGTTATTGAAAGAAAATTATTTGGGTTATTTTTTTTATGTGTGTTAGCAGTTCAGCTTTCCCACCGACATACTCGCGAGGTCTACAGCTCACAGAGCCACTAGTAATAAAAAAACTAAATACCTAATAGTAAACAAACCGCCCCCCAGGAATCGACCGGCCCATAAGCATAGAATAGATAATAGTACTCCGTACAGAACGGCCACTCCCTTCCCCGCGCTGATTCAGATACCGCACCCCACCCCTGGCGTCAAACGATTGGATAAAGGATCAATAGACAGGGCTGAACGCCGGACGAGTGACGACACGTATACTTTAATATCGCTGCATTTGCCGCGTCACCAGCCCTAGCAAAGTTTACGCTCACATTTGCACGTATACAAACATCATTTGGTTATGTAGTAGTAATAGGTGTTTATATTACGAGCGTTCTATGGAGTGTCCGAGGTGTGCCATAAGTGCGCATTACACTGGCAGCGTAAATTAACTGTTACGACATAGTATTTTTTAGTTACGTACCTAATTGTATTGCCCACAGCTGCCTACGCAGAAATAATGGGAGAGTCCGAGAAGATTATCCACGAAGGTTCGATGCTGAGACTCGTGTGCGTCGTGAGGAGGTCCACGGAACCCCCCTCCTACGTGTTCTGGTACTTCGAGAACCGTATGATCAACTATGACCTTAGTGAGTATTTTCTTGTCTAACTCTCATTTGCACCAGGGGGTGTCACTCCGCTGAATAGGTATATATGGCCGCGCGCCGCGAGGCATTTGCTAGAAGGTTGCCGCTTGGCTCTCGGTGCGCACGCTAGCCGCGTTAAAACAATGACACCGAAAACAACCGAGTGCGAATCGCAACCCTGCGTTGCTGTCAGTGATCGCATTGTGTCAGTGGTGTCTAATGGAATCTGAATGCTTGTGTCATACGATAACTTTAAATTTCGCATGCGAGCATGTTTTTTAACCGACTTCCCAAAGGAGTAGGTTTACAATTCTTCCGGGTGTTTTTATTTTATTTTTATGTATGTGCCCCGATTGCGCCTAGGCGGATGACCGATTTGGAAAATTATTTTTTGTTTGAAAGGGTGTACCTTCCCATTGGTAACATGGACCGCCAGGTTAGGATCTGATGATGGGATCCTGGAGAAATCGAGGGAACTCTTCAAATGTTAAAGTGATTTTCCTGTTTTTAGTAATAACTCGTGCAATTACTCACTGTAAGCATAATATTGTGATGCGGAACTGCCGATGATGACCACATATGGCCACCAGAACTTCTCAATACTAGGTACAAATACAATGCGTGGCTGATGGGCAGGCAACGCATAGCCTGAACCGGTGGACCTAGCCATTAAACTTTGTACAGAGGTTCCTTAGTAGCGTGGGGTAGCACTGAGACGAGATTTGACAAAATTAAGTCCCCAAGGGGGGGGGATATGGGGTTACAGTTTGTACCTTTTATTTTGTGAACTTAATTTAATCAAATAGGGTACATATGTGGAAGTCGGTTTTACAATAAAGTTCAGTACTTTTTGTTTCAATTATTGTACCTAAACTTGATTTTTGTTCGGGAGTGAAACTTCTATGCGTAGTACTATTCTATTCTATAGGTATTCCATGGGGTTGTACGAAGGAAACGTTGGAAACTAAATGTCCATTACATAACATGACGTCACGCCCTTTCCCGTTATAAAACCATTTGCCAGTAGTAATAAAAGGGTATGGCAAAGTTGACCGGTAGTTTCTACTTTTATAATTATGGACTGTCTTTCCGATATCATAAAAATAAGAACACTAAGTTCAAAAGGAGTGAAGCGAAGAAGGTCATTCTAATACACGTGTTTGAAAAACTTATTTTTAGATTTAGCCCATCAGGGTATGATTAAATACACGTTTAATTAAATTAATTACTACTTATAATTATCCTTTATTTTATAATTACGTACTGTTCAATCGAGGTGCTTTATTTCTTGCTTTTCACACATTGAGCTACCATTACTACGCAATAGTAGTTCAATGTTTGCACACAGGTGTTTCTGGTTCGAATCGAATGAGATCAACAAAACCGAACTTTTTCTAAACACACACCAGAATATTCTATAGTGTAATTTGACAGATATTGCTCATAGAAATCGAATAATCAAAAGAATCGATACAACCTTTAAACATTTTATTCTTGTTTCTTCTGTTACCTTAAATATGGTTGAAAATAAAATAATAATATCTTTCAGTGCTAATAGCAGTGATTTGAACTGGATAAACAATTTCGATTCTTTCCGATAGTTTTGGTAACATCCCTAGTGTTTAAAAAGTGGATTTATGAAGTTTTAGGTTAGCTGTCAAGTTGCTTCTAAGCATGGATAGAGTATAGTGACAGCAAATCGGGGGCACGGCAGTGCCCCCGCCAAGTCGATTACTTTTTCTCGTACGATGGCGCGGAACCCTTAGTGTAAGAGTCCGACTCGCACTTGACCGATTCTATTGTGGACACCCGCTTTTGCCTTTTTACTGGAAAACGCGTGATGCTATGTTTTGTTTTCCACCACCAGATGGCGTTAGCGTGCACAACGGCCGCCAGACGAGCGAGCTAGTCATCGGCAAGGCCGAGCCGCGGCACGCCGGGAACTACACGTGTGTTCCCGCGAACGCCAAAGCCACTTCCGTGACTGTCCATGTGATCCAGAGTAAGAAACTCTTTTAGTTAGCTCGACGGCGCCCTAGGCGAAAACAGCCTTTAGCAAAACACAAGTCGCTCGGAACTAACAGCCTTTAGCAAAACACAAGTCGCTCGGAACTATGAGTATTATTGCTGTACGTTTTTTCACCAGCTTGTTAATCACGAGTGTCAGCGTGACTTTGCGTTCCCGTAAACGTAATTTTATTAATTTTGCTCGATAGAAAAGTCTCCTGAAGTTGCCAAAAAATCTGTCTGTCGCAATGTTTATTTTTATAATTTCGCACCGCGTCTGAGTTTGTGTTCTTGCTATTTATCTAAATCATTATAAAAATGGCATGGCTTGCTTAGCTTGTCTTTCAGTTTTTTATTTTTTTAATTAAATTCCTCTAGAAATAAGTTAAGGATGAAATTCTAAGTTCTGATTGCTGAATCGGAGCTGTTTCGCTGTTGCGATGCACACTACATGGTATTTGTTCTGCCATTCCTATTTTGCTATTGCTATTTTTGTCTTCATGCGTATATTTTATTTCCTACTTGTTTTTTATTACTTATTATGTTTTTGCTGTGTCTTGTGTATTGTGACAAATGAATAAATGTACTTTCTATTCTATTCTATTATATTCTTGATTGCGTAGGAACCGCCCTTAATTGTTTTTATTTGCTGTACTTTATTGTCGCCACTTTTGACCATAAAGTAGAGCAATCAGCTTCTGTATTTACTACTTATGATTATGATTCATTCAGTCAGTCAGTCAGAACATGTTTTGTAATATTCTTGATTCAAATAGGTACTTGTTGAGCGGACAAACGTCAAAATGGCCGCTGTATCCGCTTCTTGAGCTATAAGATCTTGCTTTGTGCCCAATTTCATGATTTTCAACAGGAACTGACGGGAATTGATTCCCTTGCGATTTTTTTTTTTATTTATTTATTTATTATGAAATACAATAGCAAAACATAGAGCGCTAATAAACCAACGTTAAACTCGGTTGCTGCCAAAGACTAAATTGACTGCGCCTGCGGGGGAATGCAGCTCGCCAAACGTTTGTTGTATTCAAAAAACGTTCGCATACGCAACCTATGAACGATGACGGGCCGCCAGACAGTTTCGCAGCGGCTGACCAATCACAGCTCTCTTACCTCGTCCCCCGCCGCCCGTAAATTGGTGAGTTGTGTTTCAAAGGAAAATGTGTCTATGGGCTCTCCACTGGATAAGTGCTCCCTGGTTGCTTGCCACAGATGACTGGATACAAGGTAAGACATGTTTTTAATTTGCTATCTTGTTACAGGTGAAACGCCGGCAGCCATGCAGCACGGAAACAACTCTTCAAGCTCTAAGACTCAAGTGCATTATACTATGGCAGCCCTCGTTATAGGCTTAGTTTCTATAAGAATAGCTAACATACGGAATTTTCTAGAGATTGGATAACAATTTCAGTATTACTATATCATAATTTTTTTATTTCCTCATTAATACTTTGTATATAACAAGAATCTTGAATTAACTACACGCAAAATTATTGAGTACTAAGTACTAGAAAAATATATATATATATATATATATATATATATGGAGCATGTTTTCAGTCCCTTTTATATTTTGTGAACTGTCAAATCGCCCATAAACGTTCGTTGTACATTGTTTTGTATGATCAAAATTACTTGTAACATTTGTTTTAATTTTTGCAAAATTATGTCTTTACTACCTATTTATTGTATTATACAGGAGGATTTTAAATCAGCTGACCATATTTATTTTTAGGTACCTACCCAGCAATTTGAACATCTTTCCCAAAATAAATTATGGTCGCAATTGCTTTTTGTTTTCACTCTAACGGTGATGGAAAACATCGTTAGGAAACCTTTATTACTCCATAGCTGCGGCGATGGGCTAGCCCCTTGTCACGCAAAATGGAGTATTTCCTGGCTGAAAGTGGACACAGTGGTGCCTCTGCCACTCCGTATGGGAAAAGACGTGACGCTGTGTTATGTCATGTTATTATTTTTTTATCTTCAGATTATTGATCCTAACAGCAACTTATATTTGGTAAGATAAATTAATTATATCCTGTATTATAAATCTGCTGGAATTAAAGATATTGCTATTGACTAGATTGTTTGTGCCTAATCCATTTTTTTTAAATACACTTGGATTATATAATTTAGTATTCGGACTCAGGCCAATTGCCGACTTAAATATACCTAACATTAATGATTTAATGAATCAGACAATCGACCTAGAAACAATACAAAATCGCACAGACGACAGTGTTTTGAATTTATTGAATTGTTAATTTAGTTCTTGTGAATTTAATAAAAAAATATACACCAACCTTAACCAAGTTTAGTTTTAGTAGGTATCTACTTTAAACATATCGTTTATTTTTTATTAAAATCCGGGATTTTCATAACAACCTGTACATGCCAAGTGCGATGATTTTCCTTTCCAAAAATACTTATATTATTATGTATATATTTAAAATGAAAATATTTTGTATGTTACATAAAATAAATATAAAAAATATTTTATGAGTATATCCAAATTGTTGATATTTACGATAATTATCTCTCAAAATGATATAAAGTTGTATACCAATTGAGTACAATAAATTCCAGATCATTCTGTAAATAACATGTGAAATATTAAAATTAAAATGAGAAATGTAATTTAAACTAACTCTAAAATAATAAATAACAGTTTTGAATTTAACGTGCCAAGTTATTTGTTTTATTTCTACGTACGAGTTTTGTGTTACTATATTCATTGCATCGTATGATGAGTCTAAATCTGGAGGCCTAACCAACTGGACTTAAACAAAACAGTCCTGCCCTGCTTTTTCGTAGAAGTTTAATAGTACAATCATTACAGTCTATTCGTGATAAGAATGCAGTGAAATTTAAATTTAAATATGTTAACACACACTCACAGGACAGGACAAAACCTTCGTCTAAAGTTTGCCTTCAACTGGTCACTGTAAACTTGGCTTGATAATTGGAAACGATTTGATTGGTTACAGGACGTGGCTAGGCCACCGGATAGTGATGACTTTACTGCATTCTTATCACGAATAGACTATAGGAGGAAATTAGAGGCCCTGCCTTACAAAAGATGGAGTAGAAGCAATTTTGATTTGTATATTGCTTAAGTATAGCCTAGCCATGAAAAATACAAATTTTTGACCTCGGGGAGTGCATACGTTAGCCGCTATTTTAAAAAGAAAGGGTCAAAATTTGTTCTTTTTTAATAATGCTTCAACGAACGGTTGACTTTATTACAAAAATATCTATGAGAAGACAATTCAAAATAGCGGCTAACGATGGCACTCCTCGAGGTCGAAAACTTACATATTTTATGGCTAGGCTATGCTTAAGCAATACAAACTAAAATTTCTACTGCTCCACCTTTTGTAGGGAAAAAACCCCTGAATACTGGGCTTTAAAAAAGCAGGGCAGTAAAGCAGTACTGCTTAGGTTCTGCTTTGATAGTTGGTATTATGCATTTTCTTTACCACGCTATCTACTCCAGTCCTGAGTCTTCCACGTCCACTGCCTACCAGGGCCTGAATAATACTGTTCACAAGCATTCGACAAGCCTGGCACAAACTTCAGTACGAGGTATTTGGTATTCTACTTAAACCGGAATCCAATTCACAAGCGCCGGCGTGAAGCCAGCGTACTTCGTATTCTACTGTCCAAAACGTACTGACGCTGCGCTGGCGTCAAACTGGCGCCAGCGTAAGTACATTTTGGACAGTAAAACAAAGTACGCTGGTTCCAGTTTGACGCCAGCGTACTTTGTTCTACTGTAAGTAGTAAGTATTAGTAGAATACCAAATTTCTCGTATGAAGTTTGTGCCAGGCCTGTCGTATGCTTGTGAACTTAGTAGAATTCGGGTTCAGCTGTGGAAATGATGGAATAACTGCGAATTTTCGCACTAGTTCCAATCATACGTAGAATAATAATCGGCCAAGTGCGAGTTGGACTCGCGCACGCAGGGTTCCGTACCATTATCTATAAAAAAAACCGCATAAATAACATGTTGTATGGGAGCCCCCCCTAAATATTAATTTAATTTTAATTTAATTACTTATTTTAGTTAATAATCAACTCAATATACTGTGAACATTTTAAGCGTCTACCTGCTACCATTATCAATATCGAGCAAAAATGAGCAAAAAAATCACTTTTGTTGTATGGGAGTCCCCCTTAATATTAAATTTCTTTTGATTTTTAGTATTTGTTGTTATAGCGGCAACAGAAATACATCATCTGTGAAAATTTCAACCTACCACGGTTCATGAGATACAGCCTGGTGACATACAGACGGAAGGACGGACGGACGGACAGACAGCGAAGTCTCAGTAATAGGGTCCCGTTTGGCACCCTTCGGGTACGGAACCCTAAAAACCCATGGACCTACTGCGAATACTACAATTCCTTCATTCTTCCATAGCTGATGGTCTGCCCACTGAAGTTTTGCGTTTCTTGGTTGCATTGACAATCTCTACGCCTATAGCAAAATTGTGATGAGACTGATTCATTGATGTTGTTATTCTTGCCATTTGCTATTATTTTAACCCCTTCACTCACAGAAGCACACCGCTTGAACGAACGAACAATATTTAAGTTTTATTATTAAGTTACTGTGCAATAAAGAATATGAATATGAATATGAACAATGGCGATTGTTATATAAGGCCCGTATTCTACTGTACACAAGCATACCACAAGCCTGGCACAAACTTGAATACGACCTATTTGGTATTCTACTAAATCTCACAAGCGCCAGCGAGACGCCGGCGGCGTTGGAACGGCGCCAGCGGACAGTAGAATACGAAGTAGGCTGGCGTCACGCCGGCGTCTCGCTGGCGCTTGTGAGATTTAGTAGAATACCAAATGCGTCGTATTCAAGTTTGTGCCAGGCTTGTGGTATGCTTGTGCACAGTAGAATTCGGGCCCAGGAGGGCAGATGAAGGTAAAAGGTTAGCTGGAAGTGACACATTTTTATCTTTTAAATATCACGTAAAGATGAGACACAGCTATTAGCTCTAAGTATTTTTCGTACCGAATGAGTTTCTGAATGGCAATGAGAAATTGGATGAGATAAGAAGGACAACTGATTTTGTTTAGATAGGTAAGTACATGTTCACCTTGGTGTCAAGTGTTAAGAGTAATTTTAACGTAATGGCTTTGCTGATTGTATTTGACGCCAAAAGAAAATAAGACAGACATATAAATGCTCCATAACTTCGGAATCTTTGAAAAGATGATGAACATAAAAGAACAAGTTTTGACGAGCGAGAGGGCGGATTAAATTAGTAATTTTACAAAAATGACTATAATTATAGTAGACAATACGGTTAAAAGTAACTTAACAGTTGCTTGGAATATGCATTTTCAGCATGCAGCGTTTAAATTCCTTCATTTTGATAAACAACTTCAAATCAAAAAGCTGATTGAATAATCGAATAGGTAGTATAGCACATGCGTATTTTCATACAAATAAATTTGTGTTTGTTTCTATTTAGCTGGTTATTTAAAAAAATAGCCTCCCAAATTGGTCTGACTTTGTATTTAAGTCAAAAAAAAAGTTTAATTACTATGTTGACAGAGCTATTTATTCCATGATAGTTACTCCCTCTCTCCGACGTCTGTTGTTCTCTATTGTAAGTTTGTTCGGCCTATGTCCTTACGAGAGTATACCGATTAACAAAAATCAGCAACATTACTTCCCGAAGACGTAAAGTTGACCTTAGATTTGTTTCGAGAGAGCCTTATGTCCACTGCATAAGGCTCCCTGAGATCAACGGGAAAACTATAGTTTACACAAACTTATTAATTTTAAATTGAGTTCATTTTCAAGCTGCACACGGCTTTATAATTAGGTATTATTAATTTAAAGTACGGAATCCCTGAAGCTGGTTGGAACTTTACTTCACCTCTATTCCGCTTCGCAACATTTGGTTAAACTAATTAAAACTCACCTCTGGTTTAATGAAGCCATGAATTAATTAAAATATTTTCGTCTTTCTGAGTTAAAGGCAATCGTAAAGACAGTACATTGTCTCTATCTGTGATGAAGCTCGACTCTGGAGGGTGTAATCCGAAATAAGAATAATACTGAATGATTGATGTCCTCATTGAAAGCACTCAGCACTCGGGACCTACAGCACGCCAGGTTCACTACAAACAAATCAGCTAGAACAGCCGCACACACACAGCTACATTGCATTCCGTATAAGCACGCGCCGCCACACGCACACATTTCCGAATCTCGCGTCCTTCGCGTGCTACGAGACAGGGCTATGCAAGCAATGCAAGCAAATTAAACAAAGCAACCTCTTTTGGGCCTTTTAGCTGCTCTTCTTCTCTGTTTAAAATGGTCTCTTGGTAAAAGACCTTCAGATTAATGTCCCTAATAAACCCGTGAAACATTGATTTGGTAACAACCTGTATTAAAAACATTGCAGCTGCCACTACAGATTCATTTACATCATTAAGTGCCGTTATCTCATTCCTCAGATCGCGTTTATCTGTCTGTTTATCTGGGGCTGTTGACATTTCAGACGTACAAAAAGTGCAAAAAAAAGTCTATCCGTCTCTTGAGAGACCCGGGCTATAACAAACAGGTCATCTAATGAATGATCTATATATTTATTTTAACTGATATCTGGACACACAGCGTCTTTCGAAGCACAGTACGTCGGCTAATGTAATTAAGATAAATTAATTATCTCATTGTTATTCAATTCAATTCAATTTATATTTATTGCAATAAACAACATGTTATAAGGTCTTAAATAATTACAGTTCAGTCTCAATGTCATTTTACCCTTAGGGCGTAGCAATATTAAGGTACATGGCTAGATCAATATCATCTAAATAGTTAAATCAATGTCATAGATACAGTTAATGTTAGTTGTTACACTGAAATTATCCCAAACAACATAACGTAATCAACATTCATTATCCAGCCTTTAGATCTCAGAGTTCTCTAACAGACTGACAGAGTGTCAATTCACTTACACGCTGTAAATCAACTCACACACTTCAAAACCTGCAATGGTTTCCCAACCATTTCGCTAGGGACGTGGCCCCAGTGTGGGATACAACATATAATAAATATAGTAGATACTATATTCTGCAAGCTAGCTTTGACCGAGTTTGCTCTAATCTCTAGGGAATCGCCAACGGTCTTACTTGTAAAGGAATTGTATAAGGAAACGTACAAGTTTGTTCAGACGGCAAACTGATACGAGGATTTCTTGAAAGCAGTATTTTAACCTGTGATCCCCTGGACTCCCGTGAACCATTGGCACTTGTAAGTGAAGGGTTTACAGATTTTATTAGGCCTGGTTTCTGGCTAAAGAAATTTATTGAGTAATTTTTTTTTTCACGGAGACCGATCGATCTATAACCCCTTCGTCGACACATCTTATCTATCTATTGTTCTCAATTGTTCGGTTGTTTAACTGGTGTGCTTCTCAGAGTGAGTGTTATTGTATTTGGCTGTGCGCGGACAACGGCTTACAGGAAGTTCTAGGTAAACAATTCTGACCAACTTTACTTGAATAGTTGTTCTGAATGTCCCCAATAACCCTTCAAAATACGAGTACACGTTTGTGTAGCGAAGGTAAATCAATAAAGCGTCACTTGACTGTTTGCCGAATACATATAACCAGAGCGAACGGCAGCAATTTGTTACAAGCCCTCTTGAAACATTGGCAATTTGCCTCGCTGACCGATTGAGTTATCGTGCCAGCCACTTGTAATTTATTAATATTAGTTTCTGAGTTACCTTATGGGCGTTTTGCACGATACAGCCTCAGTTTAAATAGGACCGGAAGCGCTTTCTGAATAGGTTCTGATGACGCATTTTGGTCCCCTTCTGCGTTCTGATCATAATGAGCAATAGGGGACGTTTTGTCGTGGAAGGTGAAGGGCAGACTTGATCTGTTTCTCTAAACGTTCACAACGCGTTAATTCCAAGTTAAGGTTGATAGTAGATTGTACAGAATATCAATAAAGTGTAGATTTACCAATTCAAACTAAGGAATTTAAAACTGAACTGCAGAATGAAATATCCTTCAGAAATGGTCTAACCTAAAGATCAATGAATATTTATATAACTACATTCGACATTATCGATAAGCACCCTTTTAGTTTTTAGTTTTGATTATCGAATCGCTATCTTGAAAACTTGCATAGAAACAATCTTGTACTTCGGCAAGGTTAATGGCTTGGCGTCTCCATTCCAAACTCTCCTTGGAAACAGCAGAATTTTCGACGTGGTTTTACGACATAATTGTTCTAGGAAGATTTTGGGGGTTTTTATGAAGGCTGTAAAATTGTATCGACTTGTGAGTTTACTGCAGAAGTTTGGCGACAGTTTTGTACTTATTTCTAAAGTAGTAAATTATATTGTAAACTTGGAGAAGACTTAGAGGCAGACCACGTTACTGTCGAATGACATATGGCTCTGATATTTTAAAAGAGGTACGGAGGAGTTTCTTGCCCTTCTTTGCTCCATCCCTAAGCCCACAACTTCCGAACGGGCGGTAGTATCCAAAAATATTAATATTGTATTGACGTTGACTAAGCAATCTGTATGATTTTATGGTCGATTTTTTTTTAATTGAATTGAATTGACATTGCCAAACTGCCGGGCAACAGAGGATCTGGAGGGCGACTTATTATAACTGGCCTACTATATCCCACTGCTGGGCCTATCCATTCCACTCTGTCCGATCCTAAACGGTCTCCCTCCACTCCTAATCCCACAGACCCAACTCATCACTCCATCTCTTCCTGGGTCGGCCACGCTTTCTCGTCCCATTTTCTGGGAGCCAGTCTGTTGTCAGTGGTTGGCCAATGACCGCAACAAATTGCTTAACGAAGAAACGCTTTACTCAATAGTGTGTGCAGGAGGCTGGATAGTTTGTTCAAGATGGGAGAATGGGATTTTTCTTATACATATTATATAGATGCATGCCAGAAACGTAAAAGAACTTTGGTCTCTGTCTTAGTCGTGGCTATACAATATCAGGGAATGAACGGGAGTGGCTGATCCGTGCTGTCATGCGTGCATGCAGCGTTATGTACAAATGTCTGTATGTATTATTTCTTGTAATGGTACCTATAAAAGTTGAAATTAATATCGATTACTCAAGTCTATGATCTCTTAAAGTTGTGAAAAAATTAAACTTATAGGTCAACGCAATCAAAAGATACCGCATATGTCTCAATTTTGCTAAAATTGCTTGATATTCGCAAGGGAATCAAAACCTAGAGGGTACTTCCCGTTGACTTAGAATCATGAAATTTGGCACGAAGCAAGGTCTTATAGCACAAGTAAAGGGAAAAATCTGAAAACTGCAAATTTCTGTCTTCCTAAAAAAATATTCAATTTGGTTTACATGGATGACATCTCACTTTAGTTTTTTATGTGGAAACCTCATTACTCGTGTTACGCTCTCCAAGTGAGATCGGAACCCTTGGTGCCCGAGTCCTACTCGCACTTGGCCGGTTATTTTATTTTACTTAGGTAAGTATTTGATGTTGTACACGTGGATTGTTGATTTATTTCTCCTTTCCATCCTGGGTTTGCTGGAAGAAATCTCTTGATAGAGATAAGCTCGCCTTTGTACATGTTATTTCCATTTTTTATTGTCATAATGTATTGATTTGTGTGCAATAAAGTATATTGAAGTACATTGAAGAAGTCTCTTTCTCCCCTCTTCAGGTTTCAATGTGTGTGTATGTATGTTAATCCTATTTAAGGTTCCGTATACCTTCGAGGGAAAAGCCAACTCCTATCAAACTGGCTGACCATTTACAGGCAACGATACTGTGAAGCATTACAGATTTTATCGTTAACTTTAAGTGCTGTACCGATTTGGACGAAATTGTAATAGTGATTGGTCGAAACGAGACAGTCCGTATACTATCGGTATAATGGAAGGTTAATGGCCTGCTGCTGGCATTTTATTTCTACCGTCACGGTATTTTCCATACGCGGAAATACCTATATAAATGTGCCCACGTTAAGCCATTAGTTGTCGTGCATCTCAGGGGGTTAGCTTATCGCCGCTGCTAAGAACTTAGACTTAAGACTTTGAAGTACAGACCAGTTATCTGTAAAATGTCGGAAACGACCGCCATCTTTGAAAAGCTATTCTATGCACGCACAAAATTCCCAACCATGACAATACTAGAAAGCCACTGTAGGTAGTACCTACTAGGTACCGACATCCACGATGACGCGTGACGTAGGTACCTATTTGCATCTTTGTCGTTCAGCAGAGTGCCTCGATGAAAAAGAAAGATGCAATTAGCTACGTTTACGCGTCGTCGTGGATGGCGCGCCAAAGATTAATAAAGAGGCGACCCTTCAGTTCACGGTTAAATTGGCAGGTCTGTAAAACACGTTGTTTTATCTATCACACAACTACCTTCGCGCTCGTAGGCACCAGCTGCTAGCGGGCGGCTCGCTCCGCACGGTGGTGCGCCGGCAGACTCCGCTGATCCGGGCGGGGGAGAGCCTCAATGCACTCTTGGCTGCAGCACCATTGAATGATCTGTTTGGTGATGCATGGTGTGATATTGTGCGAGAATGTGGAAGGTTCTGTGAGAAGATTGGATGATAGTGGTGTCATGTAATTATTATCACAAATGACTAATGGACTTGAATAATCGAATGTATGTAATTGACCTGACTAATAATTTCATGTGGTGTTTAATGTAATCTATTTTATAGTTTGGATACTTTGTACGACTTATTGGATTTTTTTTTCTGTCATGTACGAATTTACTTTAAATAAATAAATAAATAAAATCACCGTTTACCACCCGTTTACGTTTATTTTTAATTTCAATTTCGATGGAATGTTTCTAAATAATTTTAGTTATGAAAATTGAACACAATCTCATGTACCTACCATCCAAGCTACTTCTCTACAAATGTTACCTAACTATTACCGCTGTTCAGTACAAAAGCATTGACTGATTGTCGCCATGACCATTAATGCTTAGTTCGCGTGACTAAAATGTCGGTATCAGTATAACCTGGCAAAGAAGTCTGTAGGATGTATAACCATAAACATTTGCTTACAGGCATATACGTATTGCTTCTGGCCCCACACTAGGATACCCTGTGTCATGGGAACCAGAAGCAGCGACACGAAAAACATGTAAACATTCAAGACCTGGCCCCCGATTCTCACGCTATCGAGATTTATTTATTTTATTTATTTATTATCACAGGTATTATTTGTGCCATAACAGCGAACCAAATCGACACAAACATTATTTTAAATCACATTACAATAAATTAATAGTACAAATACAGATCAGCAAATTAATAATAAATAGATACCATAGTAATTAAATTTCGATTTCAAATTACGAATAATTCTAATAAAGAGAGGACAGTTACATACACAGCACAGTTAAGCATCATTCTCGCAGTACCTGCCACACTCTCGCACAACATCATCTCATACCGCGTAAATCAGTGAAAAACGATCTAGATTCATATTTATTTCGATCGAAAACGGGTCGAGATATGGTCGGGTTGGTGGTAAGGCTGGTCGTGAGAATAGCTTTATCTTGTTTTTGATGGAGATTTCGGTATCTCAAAATCGATATTTCGACCATGGAAATGATCTCGCTAGCGCGAGAATTGCCCCCCTGACTGGGCATGATTTTTTGTGTTCTTTACACCCAGTCGGGAATCAAACCCGGGAGCTCTCGCATGGTAGACAGAGCCACAACCACTGTACCAGAGGTCGTCTTGTTGGCGTCATTGGTATTATAGCGAAAACAGAAATAGAATGGGAGGCTATAGTATAGATCAGGGAGCACTTATCTAGTGGAGAGTGTATAGATACATTTTCCTTTGAAAGACAACTTACAGGAAGGAATTAAAAAAACATTTGGAGGTAAGAAGTAGCAATTTGACTGAAATTCTTGCTGAGTTGCATAAAAATTTATTTAAATCAAAAGGAAAGGTTAATCCAACTGTCTGCTTGACCATATTAGAGTAAACCAACATACATTATCTAAATATCGTTTTGCACTAATATTAGTCTGTGTTTGATGTTTCAGGAACTGAAACGTACAACATAAAAACAATATATAAACATAGCATAGCGTCACGCCTTTTCCCGCACGGGGTGGCAGAGACACAAATATGCCCACTTTACGAAAGTTATTCCATAGTCAATTTTACGTACACATGTTGTTTCATAGGGAAAGTTGTTCACAATGATGGGTACTATCATTCCTCAAAATATGGTTGGCTGATTTAATTTCACCGTGTATTTGCTAGTGTAATGTGTAAATGACGCAAATCAAGATACTTACAGGTTGGCAAGAAAGTCTAGAAATTAAATGATGGCAACATTCACAGACTACTGCGTGTTTTCTTTATTGCCATATTTGGATTGTCTATCAAAATACGCAATAGTGCTCTAATATGTCACTTATGTTGCCATCATTTAATTTCTAGACTTTCTTGCCAACCTGTACCAACCGAGATATCTCGACCCGTTTTCGATCGAAATAAATATAAAATCGAGATCGTTTTCGACGGATTTAGGCGGTGTCAAAACCGATACCTCAACTGGGAAGATGATCTCGATAGCGCGAGGATCGGGGGCCTGTAGGCTGGTCCAGCTGATCATGTTGCAGACAAATAAACGTTCATAATACTTTAATCTGCACGGAAGCTACCATCACAAGGGCGTAAGAGGAAAAAAATATTCATCGTTTATTACTTTTCTGTTATACAATAATTCTTATTGTAACGAAACGGCCATTAGTCTGAGGCCACGCCACATATTTTGAAGGTGCAGAGTTTCTAAAGTTAGCGCGTGCAGAGTTCGGAGCTTTATTCTAGATGAGATCTGATATTTTTTTGACCATGTGGTCTCGTCTAGACAACATTTATTTTCTTGTTTTTTTTTTGTGGGATATATTTAACAAAACGTCACGCCTTTTCCCATACGGGATTATAAAGGCACAAAGACGGTGAATGAAGCAAAACCAGTCTTTTGTAAATACCAAATTAGTTCAAGTAAAAGCTACCTATGTCTGATGTATATCGCTCTTTGCATAAATTCAAACATATGTGAATTATACGCTCCTAATAATTTAGACCCTTGTTATTAAATTAAACTAAATTACAACGCTAGTAACAATATTATTATTTACTACAAAAGATACAGTGGTGTTAGTTTCTAGCTTATAATTAAATTAATTGGCCCCTCGATGTTGGTATGGTGAGATTTTTTAACATGGCAGTAGCGGACATTGACCCGCTTAGAAAATGTATGCGATTTGACGTTTGCCGCCACTGCCGCCGCCGTGTAGATCGGCGGCGGCGGCAGTTGCGGCAAACGTCAAATCGCATACATTTTCGCTCGCGGGGCAATGACCGCTATTGCCATGTTAAAAAAACCCACTTAGGTAAATTACTACTACTAATTATACTATAGGTACTAATATTAGCGCCTTTTTGTGATGCCTTCTAGGTTTCTCAGTGTTTTCCACGGCCCAGACAAAATAGGATGAGACGTTTGTTTATATAGCAAAATAAATGGTCTCAGACAGGTCATGGGCCAATTTTATGTCACTTTCACGACAGCCAACCCGGTGGAGGGGCCCTATATTATTCATTCAAGGACACTTCCCATGAAAGTAGTTTTGTTTGGCATCTGTACATGAAAATATGAACTCCGACGGTATTAATTTTGTAATTTCTTTATTGTACAACACGAGACAGACATACAGAAAACTTATATCAGGTAGACCAAATAAATATGAATATAAAAGTTTAAATAGATAAATACAAAGGCCAGCTTATCTCTAACAAGAGATTTCTACCGGTAAATCACATGGCAAGGGAAATGTAGCATTCGAGCGGGCAAGAAACGAGGTATATATGGGTTGTGGTTTTGACAACTGTGAAATGCAGTGGCATGATTCTCGCGCCTTCGATATACGATATTCACACCTATATCGAGTGATTTTGTATGGTAATCTGTCAATATAGGTCTCGATATCCGTATATCGAAGGCGCGAGAATCGACCCGCGGAACGCCTCAAAATAAATGAACCAAAAATGTCGATAGCTGCGGCAATAAGCTAGCCCCCTGTGACGCTATTGAATATCAGTCTAAAAATTTGCATTATTGTGCCTCTGCTACCCCGTATGGGAAAAGGTGTGACGCCGTGACCACCCCATTATAACACTGTGGGAAAAAAGGCAAGGAATTAAGCACCCACATATTTGGACCTCTCATGTTTTGAGGGTTCCGTACCCGAAGGGTGCCAAACTTGACCCTATTACTAAGCCTCCACTGTCCGTCTATCCGTCTGTCTGTCACCAGGCTGTATCTCATGAACCGTGGTAGCTAGACAGTGGAAATTTACACAGAAGATGTATTTCTGTTGCCGCTAAACTATAAAACAGATTATAACAAATATTAAAGGGGGCTCCCTTACAACAAACATGTTTTTTTTGCCGTTTTCATAGATAATGGTACGGAACCCTTCGTGCGCGAGTCCGACTCGCACTTTGCCGGTTTTTATTAAATATCTGATTTTTTTTTCTACAATTAAGTATCTCTTTGAAAGATTGTCGTCATTTGGGAATTACCCTGTGAGTACAGCCAGGTCACATTCATATGAATATCTTAGAGCACAGGAGCCTAGCTGCAGTACAGCTAACCTTGGCAAGAAATGATAGAATATAAGCTCGCCTTTGTATGGTGTATCTATGATAAGTTTCTTCTGTATATGTCTGTCTTGTGAAGTACAATAAAGAAATTACGAAATAAATGATGGCAACTTTTCACGCGCTTTAAAGCACAAGTAAAAGGAAAAATCTGAAAACCGTTTGTAGAAACATAATACTTATATTCTGCCAAGATTGTCCTTTAGGTTTGCCGAATTCCCTTGAATTCGACAAACCAAAAGATAGCGTTTATCTGTCTGTTTATCTGATGAACTTGACATTTCACAGGTGCTTGAAATGTCAAATAAACTTATCTGACTGTTAATCTCGGCCTTAAAAGATCGCCCCTAAATCAAGCTTACGAAGTTGCTAATCTACTACTCGAAGTTCAGAATCTTAACCTACTTCTCCGGTGACCCTCTCACAACTTATTAATGAAACCTTATTTGTATCGGCCTCTTTTCTCACACCAGAGGAATCTATTTCAGAAGAGCTTAGAGGATCCCAAGTTTGTTTGAAAGAGTCCTTTTCATAGGAACAACTCGTAAAGCCTCGGCAAAGATCTCCGCTAAGTTGAAAAGCTGTGGAACCTTTTCATAATGAGAGAAACCAGGTCACGGGAGGTTCAAGTACCTACTCGTATAATTACCAACTTAGAACACCACCAACGCAATAACATATTTTGGTTTTGCCTGTCAAGACACAAATAATTTATAACATCAATATTTTTTTTTTATATTTTGAGGTTTTACAGTGCAAAATTAAAATTATACATAACAGTACTTTTGATACCCACAAAAATGACACATTGTCAGTCAAAAAAAGGCTGATTCAGTTGATAACTTTTGAAGCGTTGAACTATTTATCTCATTAGCAATGTCCTGATGCCATCGCCATCATGATTCTATTCCCATATGAAGATATGGAGAAGAATAGAAGAAGAAGAAGAATAGAAGTATTCTATACCTACTATTCTGTAGTTAGGACATAAGTACTAGAATTCATTAGAAGAATTTGGGGAGGGAAATCAGCTGAACCAACAGTAACCAGAGCGCTCAAACACTGGGAATGGGGTAAAATATAGTCACAAAATAGAGGACCGATCACTCGCCTGTGCTCGGTGGGCGTGCTACCTCATGGTCTATCTATCTGTACTATTCTGTTCCGAGTTCTATCCTATTTTAATCTACAACAGACTAATACATTAATCAGTGATATTATAATTAATGTGTCTCGCCCTACATGGCGTCGTTATCTCTCTTACTCTCGCCCCAAAAATAGTTCTTTACTCCCTTGGTAAACAATCTACATTTATTCCAAAACCCACAGATTATTTTCATCTCATCCTCAATCTCATCCTCAACCATAGAGCAACACGGCCTCTTTAAACCTCCATTCTAAGTAAACCTTCATTCTTTTAGCAAAGTAGGATGTATGAAGCGGAAGTATACAAAGAGTTATGTACACCATTACGTCGACCCTGCCCGAGTTGGAATATCGCGGAAGTCGCAAAACCGAATGTTTAATCTTGATTTATGCAGAGAGAGAAAAACGGCGCTCTCGCAAGAAAAATGGAAATTGTACATACAATTAGGAGAGAATAAAAGGGAATTCACAGTTGAATCGCTGCCAAGCATAGAGGTAGAACGGTTTGCTTGATGGAGCGTCTAGATTTGAAATTTAAAACATTGGATTCTGTGATTCTTGATTTAAAATTTTTACTCGACATTCTTAAATAACCGGCCAAGTGCGAGTCGGACTTGCGTACGAAGGGTTCCGTACTATTATCTATAAAAAACCGCAAAAAAACAGGTTAGTTGTATGGAAGCCCCCCTTAATATGAAATTTATTTTGTTTTTTAGTATGTTTTGTTATAGCGGCAACAGAAATACATCATCTGTGAAAATTTCAACTGTCTGGCTTCCACGGTTCATGAGATACAGCCTGGTGACAGACAGACCAGACAGACGGACAGCGAAGTCTCAGTAATAGAGTCCCGTTTGGCACCCTTCGGGTAAGGAATTCTAAAAGAACCAAGAACGTTTTTTCAGGTTTTTTCGGTACGGGGGCATTGATCTGGTTTTCTGGGATAGCGGTGCCATCGGAAAAAAGACGCAATTTTGTGGGCGCAAAAGCACGTATCCATCTGTACAATTAATACTTTGATGTCCTAGGATAGTGGTAATTTTACGGCTTCAAATAGTATTATTATTTATTACTAACAAGTTATAATAGGCTTATTTCCCGTAGGCCTACAATCATGAAAGGCACAAAGCAAGGTCTTATAGCACAAGTATAGGGAACAATCTGAAAACTGCAAAAATCTGTCTTTCTACAAAAATATTCAATTTGGTTTACATGGATGACATTATACTTTAGTTTTTTATGTATGAAACCTAATTACACGTGTAACGCTCTCCAAGTGTGATCGGAACCCTTGGTGCACGAGTCCTACTCGCACTTGACCATTGACTATTTATATTTATACTCTATATTTTTTATTTTTTGAAGTAAAACTTCTTGGGGCACGGGGGTAAAATTTATTTAACCTCTCAACTGTGGGTTATTCATATATTTGCTTTTCACTTGCTACTAGCCGGGTGCTATCACGAGTGGCTAAGAAATGTAACGGAAATTGGAATCGGTGACGTCAGGGTCGGCTGAAGACTTTTAAAACCGCAACTATTTTCAATACGGTTTTTAACTAATCAGATAAGATAATAATACATTCGTACAATAAAGAATGTTAATTAGTGAGAGAAAAACCTGATGAAACGTTAACAAATAAAAATTATTTTAAGCATTCTTCCACGAGTTCTTGATTTCCGGTATGGCCAAGATGGCGCCGCCGCCGCCGCTGGCTGGGGCAAACACTGGCAAACAAAACCAGTGACGTGACCAAAAACTACTTCGTTCAACCTCTTTGTTGGAACCGGAACTTATGTTTGACAGCTGTGCGATGCGATCCATACAGTTTGTAAGAAAAGAGTTTCATCAATGTCACATACGGGTCGATATGGATTTCAAAAATGATGAACGAATCGTTTTGTGGCCGGTAACTATGGAATAGGTACCTAAAACGCGCTGCGTAGTCGCGCAACGGGCAGCTAGTAATCGCATAAAGTCACTTAGAATCATCCAAATGTGATATTTAGTTTTCAAGCAAATTCCGATGTGATGGATGGCTGCATTAAGACTTCTTGAAAACAATAAGTAGGTACCTAGAACTGTTCTAAAGCCACTTTTTATTATATAGTGCAGTTCAAGTCACAAATTAGCAGTTTAGCTACTAAGTACGTGTTATACCTACCTATTTAATGTTTATCTGTAGTAAACGGCCAAAGCGAGGTCTACAGTTTACAGAGCCATAAGTTTAATGGCTTATTGTTTCGCTTATTTGTTTGTATGTAATTTTTGTAATACATATTTTAAAGTTGAATTGTTGTTATAACTGTTGAAATTATACGATTTTGATTTTAATAAGCTTTTGTAATTTTAAAGTTAATGCTTCATGCCAGTCAATAATGTTGAAGTAAAATATAAAAATCGAGGTATGTCGTATGGCGGACTAAGGAAATGTCAAGAATAAAATTAAATAAGAGTTACGTCATCGCTTCGCGATGAAGTAACCCTAAAAAATCCTAGCAAAGTAGGTATGTATAGGTTAGCGGGGGTAGCATAAGGCACGCCAGTCACCCCAGCCACGCATTTTGTCACAATTTAATGTCATATCATAATGAATGCGCGCTATTTTATGGAGAAACATCATTGAGACGCGAAAGGAGTTGGCAATTTGGCAAAATGACTGCCCCAGACATGTACAAAGACTTCTCAACAGCCAATTAATAGCATTTAAATATTCTCCCATAAATTACTGCGTCTTTAGTTAGTTTGTAGAACTTGAAGGAAATGATTAAATAATTATGAGTTGTCACTTCATACTCTATGATTCCGCCATTGATTAGTGACTTTTGCCATCGTTAAAAATAACATGCAACATAATTGCCAACTAGCAAAACTGTTGAAAACAGGAGGTTTCCAGAGGAGTGGCTAGATGGCGTTATGTTGCATGTTATTGCAAAATGGTGCTTATTTCTAGCGACGGCAAAGGTCACGGAATCATATTGGAATCACGGAGTATTGAGTAACAACTCTTATTTACCTATATTTAATATATTTTTTCTTCAAGTTCTACAAACTAAATACAGACGCAGTAAATTAAATTTATGAATGAATATTTAAATGCTATTGGCTGTTGTGAAGTCTTTGTACATGTCTGGGGCAGTCGTCCATATATTGATTTAGCCATCTTCTTTGTCATTTATCTGCGCGACTGAGGTGAGTGGCAAGCCTTATGGTAGCCCCGCAGGTACACATTAACTTGGAATAGTTGAAAATACGTACTCGATCAATTAAATAAAGGGACTGGGCACAGAGACAAGCAAAGCAATGCATACATTTGAGCGAGACGGCTTAAAGACGTGACGTCAGATGGTATATAATCTGAGCGAGATGCAAATAGTAGTGACACTATTGAATGAGTTAAGTATATCACCACGAGCGCGACAAATTGTAGATAAGGAATGGTGGGAAATAAATGACATGACGTATTAAAAGTAAGTACAAGTATAAAATAATTTCAAATAATCGGACGTCTGAAACTTAAAAGTAACTTGAAGCAGAGATTGGATCTCAAAATTGGAAATTTAAATCTCTTTTAGTATAGGTAGGTATAGGTGTATAGTATAGGTACCACTTAATGATCTAGCTACAGAAGTTTTACTTCTAACACGTGTACGGTGCTACACGCGTATATTTTTTTTTTTATTTATTTATTACACACATACATGCTTGCGACATAACAGTTAAAACTAAATCGACACAAACAGACAATAAATTAAAGGACAAAGAAACAGGTTATAACAATACAAACGTTACTTATTTCCTTCAACTTAGGTCATACCGTGGTAAATTGAGTCAATAGATTGCGCAGTTTCTTAGATGCTAAACGCCATCACGTTTTCAAGGTTTTAGACTAGGATACTTACTTACTTTATACTTTATTGCACAGAAAACATATCTCTAATAAGAGATCTCTTCCAGCAAACCTAGGATGGAGAGGATAATCGGATTTAGGACTAGGTACAAAATCGACATTTAAATCCAACAAAACAATAATTTCGATAGAGTTGCACCTTAATCCAACGTCAACGCACCAGCTCAAGAGGTTGGCGCGATCCGTTTGCAACTAAAATTATTTAAGTATACTCTTACTCCAGAATCAGCAAGTTCACAGATTTTAAATTAAAACATTTTGTGATTTGATTCAGCTTTTCATGGCGTTGACTAATTGTGCAGATTTCTTCGAACGCGAATTTCCCTCTGACTACCTGTTGTAAGGTTGGAAGCTGGTAGGCTTCAAGAGAAACGACAAGTTGCGCTTATGATTTATTACTGCCTCTAAATACTGGTTACATGCGATTATATAGATTACTACACTACACGCCCTACCAAAAAAGAAAAAAAAATAACCTTAATGGTACATTTTTTTTTATACAAAATACATTTTTGTTCTATTCTTATGTACTAGTTTTACTTGATTTTTTACCAAAATTTTAACATTAGGTTCACAATCTTGTAACACTTCATAAGGACCAGAGAAAACATCAGAGAATTTATTGCCTGCCTCATTTTTTAATAATAACATATCGCCTTTCTTGTAATACATTGGTCTTATATTTTTATCTAAATTGCATTTTCGTTTTTCTTTACTTTCAATTAAATTTTTCTTAGCTTCTTGTTGAGCTTTTTGTAATCTATATTTGAGTTCTAATGGATAATTTTCTACACTGTACAATGGTTCAACGGTATTATTCTGTAAATTACTAGGAATATTACATCTTTTTCCAAACACAAGTTCGTACGGAGTATATTTAGTTTCAGTGTGAACGGATGTATTATACGAAAAACACCAATACGGAATCCATGTGCTCCAAAATCGTGAATTATTATCGGTCTGTATTCTCAAATATGCGTTCAATGATTTATGTGTATTTTCTAAAGAACCAATTGATTCGTGATGATATGCTGTAGAGTTTGTTTGCTTGATATTTAATAATTTACATACCTCAGTCATGGTGGTTGAAATAAACTCGGTGCCTTGATCTGTAGCTATTTCTCGTGGAATCCCATACCTTAAAATGAAGTTCTCGACGAACGCTCGTGCTACACTTACACTACTCTTAGATTCTAATGGATACGCCTCCACGTACTTACTTAACTCGCACTGCAGCGTTAGAATATACAAATGATTATAATAATCCTTATCTAAGGGCCCAACTATATCTAAAAATATCTTATCGAAAGCAGTATCCGCGGTCGTTGTTATTACCAATGGTTGCCTAGTATGCAATGAATGTTTCTGCTTTTGGCATTTATTACATTTCCTAACGAATTCGCTGACGTCATTTGTCATTTTCGGCCAGAAATAATACTTTTTTATATTATTTAGCATTCTTCGTACACCTGCGTGTCCACTAGTAGGAAGCAAGTGGAAATCATTTAATATTACTTTAATGTCATCATTGTCATTTATACGACGTATGTTTTTCAAAATAACAACTCGTGGACCGGTCCCACTTAATGTATTTTCATCTTTATTGGTTAACCATTTTATAATTTTCATACTTTCTTCATTGTTCATAACATAAATTTCATCTATCGATAGTTTTTTACATAAAATGTCCAAATCCCTCACGAATACGTCTCGCGTCTTGCATGATCGAGAATTAGGATCTATGTAAATTATTGATTTCTTCTTTTTGAAGATAAAGTCATTATATCGTTCAATATCATCATCTTTTGTCACCTTATACTGTTTCATTATTAATTCAGTGCAATTCTTGGGTTTCTTTAAGGCTTCAACGATTCTTGGGTGATCAGACCAATTACCGCTTTCATCCTCATTATCTATAATTTTCCTACCACTACTGTCATCTTGCATTCTCCTCTTCATACTTCTTGTCATTATATTACACACTTCTCCATTCATATTTTTCAACTCGTCTGATGTTATAATGATACGTGATAATGCGTCTGCAGCAACATTACTTGTACCTTTGACGTATTCTATCTTATAATCGTATTCGTCCAACGTTAAGCGAAATTTTAATAGTCTACTTGAAGGATTCTTAATGCTGAATAAATGTACTAGAGGTTTGTGGTCCGTTTTGATTGTAAAAGTTTTCCCATATAAATATGGCCTAAAGTATTTGACTGACCAAACTATTGCAAGTAGTTCTTTTTCTATGGTGGGATAATTGAGTTCTGCCTTATTTAATGAACGACTTGTATATGCTATAGGTAAATCGTTTTTGTTACATAGCATTGAACCTATTGCTGAACCAGATGCATCCGTATGTAAAATGAATTCATTATCTTCATCAAAATTAGGGTATTGTAAAATTGGAGGACTCATAAGTGATTTCTTTAAGTCTGTAAATGAACGTTCACATTCCTTTGTCCATTCGAATTTCACATGTTTTCTGAGTAGCTTGTTCAATGGTATTGATATTTCTGCAAATTTAGGTATGAATTTACGATAATAATTTGCAAAAGCAACGAATCTACGGACCTCATCACTATTCTTCGGAGTGGGATAATTTTGAATTACTCGTGACTTTTCGGGATCAGGAAGAATTCCGTCAACTGATACAACATGACCTAGATATAATAATTGTTTCTTTAGGAAGTCACACTTTTCTGGGTTTAATTTTAAATTAACTTTTCTTAGTCTTTCCATAATATCTGTTAAATTTTTATTATGAATTTCAAGGTTTCTGCCGAAACAAATCAAATCATCTAAATATATTAGACATTTGTCATAATTAAGACCAGACATAGCTACAGTCATTAATCTACTAAACGCACTAGGGCTAGTTTTAAGTCCCATTGGTAGGCGTTTCATGTGATATTGTTTATTTGTAGTAAATGCCGTGTATTTTCTACTTTCTGTATCTAATTCCAATTGATAGTATCCCTGATTCAAATCCAAATGTGTAAAATAAACCGATCCTGATAAAGAGTCTAGTATTTCTGTGATATTGGGTAACGGAAACTTATCATCTTTAATACGCTCGTTAAGTTTTCTATAGTCTATAACAACCCTCCATTTCTTATTTCCTGAACTATCACTTTTCTTGGGAACCAGTAGTACTGGACTGGACCATTCACTTGTGCTTTCTTCTATAATATCATTTTCTATCATTTTGTCAATTTGCTTATCTATCTCACTTTTTTGTACCCTCGGTAGTCTATACGGTTTAGTATATGATGGTGTAGTATTCTCTTTTATCTGTATTGACTGTTTATACAAGTTTGTAACTCCTAACTTGTCACCTGGTAAAAAGAAAACATCGGAATATTTAGCGCATATATTTTCTATAGATATTTGCTCTTCTGTATTTAAATGTTTCAACTTGAGGACCGAAAATAACTTCTTTACTCGGTCAGCGCTATTAAGTTCATTTTCAAATGCACATATCGTATAGTCTTTTAATCCCACTAAATTAGGACAAAAATAACTCAGATACACTTCCTCATCTCTCGTGTTAAGAATTTTCAACGGTATTTGACCATTTCGGGGCTTTACTAACAGTGATGCTAGAAACACACCTTCACATAATTGCTTAGAGATAACCAAACTCTCTTCATTGACATCAGTTTTGATATAGTGTATGTACTCACATCGTGCTGGAATTGTCATGTAATTGTTGCAACCAAGTTGACCCATTTGTAACGGAATCGTAACCAAACAATTTTGATTTATTGTTAAAGTATTATTCTCAAAGTTTAATACGCATCGAAATTTAGTCAAAAAGTCCTGGCCTAATATGCCATCAGTTCTACACGGTAAGTGTTTGAATATGTAAAATGTGTGTTCAAATTCATATTCATTATAAACTAATTTTAACTTTATGTGTCCCTCACTGTACACGTAACCACCTATACCTTTTATTCTAATCCGCTCTATATGGAATGGAATGTTGTTTTTGTCTAAGCTCTCTAACTTGATTACCGATATGGTTGCTCCCGTATCAACCAACCAACTGCGTGAATCATCATGTACCTTGAAATGAACAGAGTTATAATTTTCGCAATAGAAATGATTATGATCGAAAAAACAGATTTTCCGACTCCTTTTTCCCAACATTTAAATCGTTATTATCCCTGTTATCACTCGTCTCAGCCATGTTTACTTGTTCGTTCCGTGAAAAACCTCTACCACCGTTCCAACCTCGATACGAGTTGCGGCCACGAAAAACGCGGTATCTTGGTGAAAAATTTCGCCTGCCGCCGTCTGAATAACTATCTCCTCGGTGATAACCACGAACGGATTCTGAACTGTTCGTAGCGCCTCTAAAGGAACCGCGTCCTCGGTAGGTCGAGTTCCCACGATGTTGGTGATATGTTGACTTACCTCGATGAAAATTCATCACTTCGTCTTCATTTCTGCACGACAATTGTTCATCTATAGCGCCCTGAATCGCGTCGCTCAACGTAGAGTAGTTTCGCGCCGCTATAATTGTACTGAGCCTACCATTTCTTAGACCATCAGAAAATCGTTTGATAGCATTTTTCTCGTTTATCGGTTTCAGAATGGCATATTTTTGTTGATCTCCGCTGGCCTGAGAAATAGTTAGGTCCACAAATAATTTTTCAATTTCCTTACCGAATTCCTCGATTCGCCTGGTACCTTGTTGCACCCGTTGCAGCTTTTGTTGAATCGCAGTATCCGACTTTTTTGCCAACAATCTCTCCCGCATATCTTTGATCAAACTGGAAACAGACGTATAAGTTTCACACATTTGTAATTTTGCATTTTCTGACAACCTTGATTTTAGTACGAAAGTAATTAAATTTGTTTTTTCTGTTTCACCTATCATGTTACTGTACATTTCGATATTCGAAATTAGTTGTTTCGTAACTTTTTCGTCCCCTGTCATGACTGGTAACAAAGACACAGCCGTTTTGAGCTCAAATTTCTCCATGTTGATGTTTTCCGTCAGTTCCGTTAGTTCCGTAAGTTCCTTAATTCTTAAATATAATGATTTTATATTCTTACACAATTCGGTCACAATTTTAATATCCCTATCATTTAATTCCTTACTCGATATTTGTTTAATTACTAACTCCTCAGCTAAGTTATAACTAGAATACAATGTACTTGCTTCAGAACATTTTTCCTTTTTCACTTTTGGTGTCCTTCGACTTGGTCCTAGTTTAATTAAGTATTCTTTTATACTTTTCAATTTACCATAAATTTCTTTCAGCTCGCTTGCCATTACATACTTTAGCCATTAATTATTATTAATATTTTATTAATTTTATTTGCGGTTATATGAGTTTTACTTATAATTGTGTCTAATCGATTACATATTTTTATTAAAACTACGGATTACATTGAACGTATACACCGATTACTCAGTAACTTTGTCAGATGACCACTTCAAAATGCACTTTTCATAGCCACATCGCCGATACATCACTTTTTCCACTTTTCACACTATTTCTTGAATTTTACCTTCCCTTCGACGCATCAGACTCATGGATCGTCGCAGCTCGTTTTCGTTAATTTCCCTCGCTATCCAGTTTCCATGACATTTTCTATAGTGTCGCATACAATAAATGACTCCAAATGCCGTTAAAATGACACATATCCCAATAAGTAATAAGTTTGTGTTACTTGCGTGATACTTCAACTGTTCAATCGACGCTGAATTTTCACCCCCTGCAGCATTTTGTGCGATAATTACTTCTTGTGCTTCCTTGGAATTTGGTTTGCCCATTACTACACGGTTTTATTAACACCAAACAGCGATTTCGATCGGCACTCGGCACAAAGTCTCACGAAGTTATGTTTTAATGATTTCATTATTCTAATTTGTAATCGTCTCTAAAACTGCACAGATCACTCAATGTTTATAGTTCGCGCTCCATATTCGGCGAAAGTTATGCACTCGCGCGGGCACGAGGCAGATCCCTACTGGCACAGGTCGCCATGTAAGGTTGGAAGCTGGTAGGCTTCAAGAGAAACGACAAGTTGCGCTTATGATTTATTACTGCCTCTAAATACTGGTTACATGCGATTATATAGATTACTACACTACACTGTAAGACAACCCCCATAGGGTGCATGAGGAGCATGGTTCTCGCGCCTTCGATATACGGATATCGAGACCTATATTGACAGATTCCTATATACAAAATCACTCGATATAAGTGTAGATATGGTATATCGAGTGACACTAAGACGTCGGTGACACTAAGACGTCTGAAAATATCTATTGGGATGAAAGAATAACTTCCCCTAATTTTAATGTCAAATATTTTTCTTTTTCGGCCAGAAGAACGAGCAGAAGGGAAATATACAATTCTGATAGGGTTCCGTACCCGAAGGGTGCCAAACGGGACCCTATTACTGAGACTTCGCTGTCCGTCCGTCTGTCTGCCACCAGGCTGTATCTCATGAACCGTGGTAGCTAGACAGTTGAAATTTTCACAGATGATGTATTTCTGTTGCCGCTATAACAAAAAATACTAAAAATCAAAAGAAATTTCATGTTAAGGGGGGCTCCCATACAACAAACGTGATGTTTTTGGTCATTTTTGCTCGATATTGATATGGTAGCAGGTAGACGCTTAAAGTGTTCACAATATGTTGAGTATATTATTTATTTAAAAAATAATTAATTAAATTAAAATTAAATTAATATTTAGGGGGGGCTCCCATACATATTTTTTTTGCAGTTTTTTTACGGAACCCTTCGTGCGCGAGTCCGACTCGCACTTGGCCGGTTTTTAAATCCCCTCCGACGGCCAGTACTCGTTTTAATTAGTCTGTAATGCTGTACAATTTAATTTGAATAATAAATAAATGGTCTACTATTTTGTACATAATAGGATTTATTCTAAGATTAGCGCCACCTAGAAGTATGTTTACTGAAACCATGGTGTTTAAAGTAAAAATCTTGCTCCTCACGCCATCTCTTTTTTACGAAGGGTTACTAATTCTAATTTGTATGAGATGAGCACCCTGTGGTTTAATATAAACATTTACATATAGGCAAATAAATTTAAAAAAAAACTCATTGGCACATGGTCAGCACCGGGATTCGAGCCTGCATCTCCTGCGTGAGAAGCAATTGTGAAACGTTTGTTGTTGTTTTGCCTAAACAATACAAAGCCTGAAAGTATCCGTTACCAGAGGTCATATTTATTCACCTTACTGTAGTTCAGACGCCACTACACATTTATAGAAACATACAAACAACTACAATATAATGCTCACGCATGCCATTTTCCCGAAAGAGACAGAGACTAAAGACCTTCAGTTGCTACGATCCTGGCATACATCTCTCATTTCCTCAACTTTCATATATACAGGGTGACATTTAATTAGCTGACCATATTTCGGGGAATGATAGTACCCATCATTGTGAACAACTTTCCCTATGAAACATATGGTCGCTAACGAAAAAAAAATTTGGGTCTCCCTTATTTATTAACTTATTTCTAACCGGCCGCTTGTTTAATAAATAACTTTGAAATAGCGTATGCACTACAATCTAGACCTCTGAATAATTCAGGCCCAAATCCTCAGGGAAATTTTATGATTCCGAACATTCCAGTAGACAAAGTAGGGGATTAAAATCCGACTGAGGATGTTGTGAGGGAAATTTTGATGAATTATTACTCATTTACAGATCTATACATCCCATTTATGTTAGGTATTATTAGGGTTGCGTACGCGAAGTGTGCCAAACCGAACACTACGCCTCGCCCCGCTCTCTAGTGTGATATGCTTCAATAATAGGCATGTGGCCAAGGTAATCGAATAAATCTAGGAACAAGTCTTATGTTGAATCATTATGTACAAAATGGCTTGACATTCTCAGAATTGTATATTTCCAGCAGATATATTTTATAAAGTCAATTTTGTACAAAAAACACAGCATTTGATGGCACTTTTACAAGACGTCATTCTGTTGTTATTTCATAGAACTCAGGAACAAAAGTTCCGTTTTGACAGTTCATGAAAAGTATATATTTTGACATGACAGGCCACAAGCCTATTGACACTTGACCCGCCATCACCCCGGTATCGACCCGCCGCCGCCGTTGATTTACTGAACCCCGTATGCCGTAAACCAGGCTGCCGTGTCAATATCATTTTGTTAAAATTCATATATTCGCGATGTATACTGATAGGTGTATGTCATACTGTAACAATGCAAATTCCCCGCCTGCCTGTGTGAGCGTTCGTGTTAGGCTATGAATAAAACCAAGAGAAGAGAACCAAACTTGAATCTAGCTCGGTTGTTTGGAATCCGCATGAAAGCTCATACGTCCTTATGCTCGAGAAGGTACACAAAGCTTTTCTAAGGTACCTATATAAGAGGAAATTTGGATACTACCCTTACCTTTATCCATCAGCTTTTATATTAGGTATGCTCGGATACAACTCACTAGAGGTGAGACGTAACACCGAACAGCTTCTGACTGTGTGTCGATTGTTGCGAGGTGACAGTGACTGCGTGGCGCTTGTCAGTGCAGTATGTGCGCTATACGTGCCTGACAACTACCTACGCGCGCGCAGACACCAGCTGCTAGCGAGCGGCACGCACCGCACGGTGGCGCGCCGGCGGGAGTCTCCGCTGGTCCGGGCGCGGGACAGCCTCAACGCACTGTTGGTAGCAGCGCCACTGAATGATCTCTGTTTGGCGATGCATGGAGGGATATTGTGCGAGAATGTGGCAGGTTCTGTGAGATGATTGGATGATAGTGTTGTCATGTAATTATTATCCCAAATTACTAATGGACATAATGTTATTTAATAATCGAATGTATGTAATTGACCTGACTAATAATTTCATGTGGTGTTTAATGTAATCTATTTTATAGTTTGGATACTTTGTACGACGAATTGGATTTTTTCTGTCATGTTGTACGAATTTACTTTAAATAAATAAATAAAAAATAAATAAAAACAAACATCATACAATTATGTCACTCCATTTTTCCCGGATGCATTAGCGGTGGAACAAAAAATATGCATCCTCGAGTCGAATATGGTATGATGTTCGTTTTTAGGGTTCCGTACCCGAAGGGTGCCAAACGGGACCCTATTAATAAGGCTCTGCTGTCCGTCTGTCCATCCGTCCGTCCGTCCGTCCGTCAGCGGGTCCTAGAGCACGAACCGCAATAGCTAGAAAGTTGAAATTTTCACAGAATGTGTATATTTGTTGCCGCAACAACGGAAATATGAGAGATATTACAAATTATGCGGACCCATACGAGAGACTTGTTTTGATACACCCACGCATTTCAATAAGATGGTATATTTCGCGTCAATCCACATCGTTGTGGTAGCTCAGCCCGGTATGTTGTAGGCCCTTTATCCGTAGGTCGTGAGTTCAAATCACCGTGAGGGCATAATCTTTTTTAATTTTCTTTTTGTTTTATTGTTTTTAGTGCATAAGTTTTGTTGTACGATGGTACGGTACCCTTCGTGTGCTATTCCGACCCGCACTTGACCGATTTTTATGGTTCCGTACATTACATGAAGGGTGCCACACGGGACCCAATTAGTAGCCTCCGCTGTCCGTCCGTCCGTCTGTCCGTCATTCCGTCTGTCTGTAAGCGGGTTCTATCGGACAAACCCTCATACTTAGATAAAATGTTGAAATTCTGACTCGTGTTTGACCGATTTTTTTAAAGAAAATCTTCCAAGGTCCGGATAGAAAATTTAAAAAATGTAAGAAATTGAAAATAAAAAAAACGTTCAAGTAATTTCCGCAACGTATTCGAATTTGAAATCTGCGACGCCTCTGGGCCGTGATTCGCTTACATAGCGAGGGCGCAAAATGCCAGATTGTTTGTAGTCAGCGAAGCGGCGCGCGTCTTCCGTAAGCCAAAACTGGAATTGAGCGCTTTCGCCATAGCTATTGTCATGCGATTCTCGTGCAAAATGGCGGCCCTGATTGCAACACGCACGTGGGTAGTTAAGTTAACTGCTATCGTAACTGCTCGTTAGATCTATCTAATCTAGATCTTTCTTTCTAGACTACACCCATAGCGCTGAGTAGACCGATTTCACCAACAACTCCTATCTATTGGCAGTGGTCCCACCAACGGCGAGAAAGCGATTAACTATCGGCGATTTTCTCGCTCAAGAAACTAACAGAAGATACAAATCCCGTGTGGGTAAAATAGAGACATATATTTATAGTCTATCGCTGGCTGTTCACACTGCCGGCGAGGACTCGCTCTTCCCTCTTTGATTGCGGCGACGATAAAACTCGCTCAGCGGTACTCGCTCGGCGACACTCGCTAAGAATGGCTCGCTCGGCTTCCCCCCCGGGCCGCCTTGCCGCCGCCCCGCCCCGCCGCCCTTGAGCGAGTGGTGCGAGTATCGCCCGTCGCTAGCGAGCACTCGCTGAGCGACAAAACAACACTCGCTACTCGCTGCTCGCTCGTCGCCGGTGGGACCAGTGTCAGAGCAGAGCGACAAAACTATCAGGAACTACACACTCGCTCCTCGCTGCTCGCCAATCGCTACTCGTCGCCGATGGGACCAGTGCCATTAGGGGACACTTTATTTACTTTCAAAGGCCATCTAGCGGTTGTTTTGCTTTGACATGAGCTGAGGTAAGGAACCCCCTAAATTTAAGGGGCTGGCCTTAGAAACAATCGCTAGACAGCTAATAAACAGAGCTAAGAGTCCCCTAGCTGTTGGTGAAATCAGGCATTAGGTTCCTAGGAATGTAGAGCTGTTGGTTCTCGTGTTGTGTGCGGTATCAAGGGATCACATTTTACATACATACACACGGAATATGCTCACGACCTTCGCCCAGAAAAGGGGTAGGCAGGGAATCCACCTCCACCTGCTACGCTCCTGACAGACATCTCTCGGTTACTCAACTAGTCGGTTCGCATTTGTTTTTTGTGCGGAATTTCAGATTTGAGGATGGCAAGATTAATAAAATGCATACTTAAAAAATATTTTAAAGTTACCTAGCAGTTTTTTACCCGCTCGGTACCTAAAACATACCCCACGACAATGCGTTGAAAATCTGTATCAGTGGGTAATTTTAATAAATTAAACAGAGAATCAGTTGAAAACAAATAAAGCAGAGAATCGCTTTGTCATAAACAGACGCAAATGAAAAGAACAAAGAAAACACACGAGAATATAATAACGTGTGGTTTAAAAATATAAAAATGTTTCACCTCCGCCGTTTCATACGATCTAGTAACATGCAATGATGAAAAAGATTTGTACGCTTATTAGTTGGAAATATTTTTATTTCAAACTTATTTTCCACAAGGTTTGGCAGAGGAACAGATGCGACAATGTTTTATTCAGTATTTAAATCTACGTGAAAGAGGAATAGCCATTCACCACAGATCTGGAAATATACACAGTTTAGTCATTTTGTTCCTTTGGGGAAACTACAAAATACAAATACAAAAGTCTTTATTTGCCAGTAGCAGATTATACAAAGTTCACGTACAATACAGTATATACTAGATTGAGGTACTTAGATTACTTGTGGTCTCCACACTAGGTCTAACCTGTATCGTGGAGACCGTACAGAGATTGCTGTCAGTTATTTATTAGCTATCGGGTAGCGTTGTGAGTAGATGTGAGACTGTCAAATATAACTAACTAAAATAAAACTGAAAAAACAAGGTAGTAAACTAAAATTGAAATGCGTTTGAATTAGAGATTTTAAGAGGTGAAGTATGCGGTATATATAAATAAATAAATAAATAAATAAATTGTGGTTGTGTGGATATATAAATATTTATACATAATTAAGTTAAGTTAATTTTCCTGTGCTAAGTACATGTATTTGTGTTACAATTAAACTACTTATACTAAATTACTTGAATGTATGCTAATAGAAGACGAACTATTTCTGACTGATTGCTATGAGCAGATTACTAACAAATCTTCCGTGGCATCGTAGTTGAGCGTTAATAGCCATTTGGTTATAATGGACTTAGATTCGTGGACGGAGCAATTTTTTTATTTCTGTGTACTTGCAGGCAATATTATATATGAATGGGAAGGAGAACGGACTGAATCTTTGGGCGAATGTCGTGCGCAATGTAGGGGTTGGTAGCCTGTACACTCTTTGGGACAGCAGATAATCATACTTGAGGGAATTTAGGACTGTTTTGTGCTGTCTCAATGAGACTCTCTGTATGTACAGTTGGCGAACAGACAACACTCTGCATTCCTGCATGTGTCGGGTATTGGAAGGGCTTCCTCAACATCACCTTGAGGATGGACCGCTGAGCCCGTTCAAGAGTGATCAGAAATGATTTTGCCGCCCCGCCCCAGGCCGTTATGCAGTAAAAAAGTAGGGATTGACACAGGGATGTGTAAACTAACATAAGAGTGTCTTTATCTGCACCTTGGCGTAAAAGTTTTATCACCGGAATTACCCTTCTGACTCGGACTGCCAAGGAATTTATGTGGTACCTAAATGCAAGTTTGTCATCCAGTATCAACCCAAGGTATTTTATTCTGTCAGATCTGGCAATGGTAGGACATTCGCACTGGGGATCACTATGGTCGCAAGAGTGGATGTGCAGTTGTTGTAGGTCTGGCGGAGGTTGAGATGCAGCTGTTTTGTGGAAACAAACGAATTTTGTCTTGTCGACGTTCAGGGTAAGAAGGTTGTCGTTTAGCCACTTATTTACATGTGTCATACAGTACTCAGCCCTAGTCATTGCAAGATCCCACGAGTCGTCGTTTATTATCAGTGCAGTGTCATCCGCATAACAGAACACCTCAACACCTCCATGATTCGAGAGAGCCTTCCACAGATCATTTAAATATATTATGAAAAACGTAGGACCGAGTATGCTGCCCTGCGGCACTCCAAAATTTATTGCGAACTTTACAAACTTAACAAACGGTGTACCGATAGGAACTCATTTCCCCGTTCTTAAGGAACCGTACTCGAAGGGTGTCAAACGGGACCCTATTACTAAGCCCACGCTGTCCGTCCGTCTGTCCGTCTGTCCGTCTGTCCGTCTGTCCTTCTGTCCGTCTGTCCGTCTGTCCGTCTGTCCGTCTGTCCTTCTGTCCGTCTGTCCATCTGTCCGTCTGTCCGTCTGTCCGTCTGTCCGTCTGTCCGCCTGTCCGTCTGTCCGCCTGTCCGTCTGTCCGTCTGTCCGTCTGTCCGTCTGTCCGTCTGTCCGTCTGTCCGTCTGTCCGTTTGTCCGTCGGTCCGTCACAAGGTTGTATCTCATGAACCGTGGGTGGTAGCTAGACAGTTGAAATATTCACAAATGATGTATTTCTTTTGCCGCTATAACAACAAATAGTAAAAAACAAAATAAATTTAATATTAAGGGGGCTCCCATACAAGTAACGTGTTTTTTAATTGCGGTTTTTTATAGATAATGGTACGGAACCCTTCGTGCGCGAGTCCGACTCGCACTTGAACGGTTATTTTTTAATTTTCTTTTTGTTTCTGTTTTATTGTTTTGAGTGCTTACGTTTTGTTGTACGATGATACGGTACCCTTCGTGTGCGATTCCGACCCGCACTTGACCGATTTTTAATGCTCGTATATAACAAAAAAATAACATTTAAATACAGGCACATACATTGTTTCTGGCCCCACACTAGGATACCCTGTTTCATTGGAACTAGAAACAACGACATCACTAACATGTAAACATCCAAGACCTGTTTTTTTTTGCTTTCTTCATCCCCAGCCGGGAACCGAACCCGGGACCTCTCGCATGGTAGGCAGATTCACGACCGCTGCGCCACAGAGGTCAGCTCCTTTATTATGACATAATTATCGCATGAATTCAGGATTACGATAGTGCTAGACATTTCAAGCGTAAGCTTGTTACCCGCCATGCTGAGTTTCCTTGAGTACAAGTCTGTATCCAATTAACTGTTTTAAACCTGTTTTATGTGTTTTAGGTGTTTGTATAATAGGGATTTGTTCTTCTGTAAGTTCATGTTGAGTAGCTACCCTAATTGTTTAATATTATTTTTTACTATACATACATGGACAGTAGACACATGTTTTTCTTTTCTTATGTCTACTATGACATAGATTGATCTATTTGATAATTTTGAATGTTGTGCGCATCTCCAATTGATGCAAACACATGAACTCTGTGAATATTGTTTATTTTAATATAAGTGTTTGCATTGTTGATGTGCCTTGTTATAAATTAATAAATAATTACAGCTAAATCTTCTGGCGTGTGTGCGGTGACAGATGAACCCTCAGAACAATAACTAAAGCATAACCTAGAGCATAACATAACCTCGATCGATAGTAATTTTATACCCAGTTGGGTGAAACTGATGATTTAAGACAGGACCATTGCATCAGGTTGCGTAGAAGTGACGCCCCCCTGTAAACGTCACTTACACGCGAAAACATCGTTGGACGAGTAATAGGTCGGGTGAAGGTGGCGTATATGCTGTTGCACAACTAATGATCAACAATTCGGGTTAGTGGAGGGATTTTACGATTGAAATTATTTAGCCCGGGTCTCTCAAGAGACGAATAAACAGTCAGATATTTTTTTTGACACTTTTTGTACGTATGAAATTTCAAAAGCCAAATCAAATAGTCTGAGTGATAAATTGAATTTTAATGGCTATAGGCTAGAGTATAATGTATAATTAAAAGTTATTAATTTAGTCTGCGTCCTCTAAAACACCTTACAAGCCATATTGATTAAATCAAGAGCGATTGTCAATTAAAACCCAGCAGCTATTAATTACATACAATATGTTAACTTACGTCTGTCTGTAAACATTAAACCGCATATTATCGCACAGCAATTATCTTAACATTAAAATTGAACTTGATAATTGAAACAAAAAGTAAACTTTAGAAAAAACCGACTTCCACAAACTATATTTGATTAGATTGAGTTTAATACAAACTGTAACCCCTTATCCCCCCCTCCCTTGGGGACTTAATTTTGTCAAATCCCATCTAAGAGCTACCCCACGCTACTAAGGAACCTCTGTACAAAGTTTCATGGCTCTAGATCGACCGGATTAGGCTATGCGTTGCCTACCCATCAGCCACGCATTATATTTGTACCTAGTATTGAGCAGTTCTGGTGGCCATATGTGGTCTTCATCAGCAGTTCCGTATCACAATATTATGCTTACCATGTGCATTTGCACGAGTTATTATGAAAAACACAAAAATCACTATAGGTCTGCCTATAATATTTGAAGAGTTCCCTCGATTTCTCCAGGATCCCATCATCAGATCCTGACCTGGTGTCAATGGGACCAATGGGAAGGTAAACCCTTTCAAACAAAAAAATAATTTTCCAAATCGGTCCATCCGTCTATGCGCTATCGGGGCACATACATAAAAAAAAAATAAAAAAAAACAAACATCCGGACGAATTGTAAACCTCCTCCTTTGGGAAGTCGGTTAAAAATATGAGTTAAATAGACAAGATTTTGTTTGAAAGAGGCAATAATTACGTGTTCTGTGTATATCATGTAAATATCTACATCAATAAAGATATTTTTAAGCTTACTGGGGAGTTTCTTGCCCTTCTTTGCTCCATCCCTAAGCCCACAACTTCCGAACGGGCGGTAGTATACAAACATATTAATATTATATTGACGTTGACTAAGTAATATGTATGATTTTATGGTCAATAAAATTTTTGAACTGAACTGACCTGCTTCAAAATACACAGAAAACAGAAATTACGATTTAAAACTCGCAAATTATATTACACTAGGTAGGTACTTGTTACACAACTCTAGTCCAACGCCATTTTGAATTCAACGAACACAATTCAAAACATCAATTCGAAAAGTATCGGGATAGATTATTTGATTCTTAATGAGAAAATAGAGCTACAGTGAGCAATAAATAAATTATATGTCCTAAGAAAGTCAAATGTCATCGCCTCATAATTAATATCAGTAATGCTCTGGTAAGAGCTGCGGACGGGGGACAATATATACCAGAACATAATTACTCTCATATGATATTAACGAGAATATGAGGCAGAGAAATAAATGAAAGTGAATAACGTGTTTTGCTGTTTTTGCTGGAAGTTGATGCGGAATAGACGGTAGGAGAGGCAGGTTTACGTCCGAAGGAAATAATTAATCTTCTTCTAATCAACATAATCTAACTTAAGACACCTGTTAACGCTAAAATTAGCAACCGTGGTGGAAATTTTCACAAATCATAAAAGAAAAATGATAAAATAAAGTACCTATATAATGAATGGCGTAAACTGCAGCGCGACACTTACGTCCGCGCAAAAAGTGCGAAAAGTGCAAAAAAGTTTGTTTTTTGCAATAAAGTGCGTTTTTTTTGATGATGATTTCTAAAATTTTAAATAAACACAATTTTTTTATATTGATTACCGATTTGTACACATGACAACCATACCAGCGTTCCTTGTAGAACTCCTGGAATAACTCGTTTTAGGTAAAAAAAAACTATTTTTTTTTCATATTGTTTCCAATGGCATTATGATGTTTTCAAACACTAAATTTTTAGTCAAGGGACTCCGGTTCTTTAACATATATTTTTGTGGATTCAGGAAGTATCGCAAACTGCTGGTTTTTTTTTTAAAGATGGGCATTTTGTTGAAAAATCGTCTTAACCCTTTACGTCTTCTCCGGGTAGCGTAGTAGTACTCCAAATCAACACTAACATTTCCAGTTTCTCAAAAGAGAAACAGTGAAATATGCAAATCACTTTAGACCACCAGAAAAGAAATTGCATTAAAATAGAGGGTGCTGACGAATTACATGTCGAATTAATTTTGATACCCAAAAATCTGGGACGTTTTCTAAAGACCAGGGCCCGAATTCTACTAAATTCATAAACATATGACAAGCCTCGCACAAACTTCAATACGAGGTATTTGGTATTCTACTAAAACCGGAATCCAATTCACAAGCGCCAGCGTGAAGCCAGCTTACGTACGACGTACTGTCCAAAACGTACTTACGCTGGCGCTAGTTTGACGCCAGCGTAAACGTTTTGGAAAGTAGAGTACGAAGTACGCTGGCTTCACGCTGGCGCTTGTGAATTGGATTCCGGTTTTAGTAGAATACCAAATACCTCATATTGAAGTTGTTGCCAGGCTTGTCGTATGCTTGTGAACAGTAGAATTCGGGCCCAGTTTTCATCTAATATGCCTTGCCTTTTGGTTTCAAGAAAGCGTTGTTAAATCATTTGACAACTTGCCTAAATATAATCAATATCAATTTCGCAATATTAACGCATCAATCACTCAGTTTGAATTTACAACCAAATCGTTTCAACCAAATGGTATCAATTTCATAATAAATTCACGTTTATCCAATAAATAGTTTATTTATTATTCATCGCACGATGCTAGTCGCTTCAATGGACGCAACAGATTTCTGTAATTGCAATTAAAAGGCAGTTTAAATAATATATTGCATTTGTTGGTGTTTTTAGAGTTGGATCTTTCATTAATATGTGAAAGTAAATGTAGCCCATCAATTCCCCTCCGAAGGGCACAGGCATTAACCTGGATACGAGTAATATTGAGAAATTAAGTCATTTTATTCGCGTACATTTGGTCTACATTGAATGACCTCTGTGGCGTTGTCGTCGAGGCTGTGCTTCCCAACAGAGGTCCCGGGTTTGAATTCCGGCTGGAGAGAAAGAAATAAAATATCCGTGTCTTGGGTGTTTACATGTTTGTGATATCTTTGTTTCTGGTTCCGACGATATGATTTCTATTGGCCAGTAGCAATGTACGTGCCTGTATATGTAAACATTATCCTAAAATTAACATTTATAGTTTTACGCGATAAAACCTTAGATACTAACTAACGCTAGACCAATGAGGAATGAAAGGTCTGTGATGATGACAGATTCGTTGCATTAAGTTGCGTAGAGCAGGCGCCCCCCTGTAAATGTCACTCATTAATTCATTATCCAAATGATCGTTGGACGCGTTGGACGTATAATTCATATTCATATTCTTTATTGCGCAGAAACATAAAAAAATACATTAATATAAATATTATATACATACATCTAATGGTACCTAATACGGAAGAGACACGAAATGTTCTTTTAATCTTTTTTTGAAAGTAAAAATGGATTTTTTCATTTTGTTTATTCTGTCTCTGTCTCTTGTCCGTATTTTGGTTTGGTCCCTAAACGATCAATTAAATTGAGCAATATTACGAATTGTACAATTTAATTGACCGAAGATTGCGCAATCATTGAAAATTGTCAGCGAGTTGAATTTTAATCATAATAATAATAAACATTTATTGCCAAGAAAAATACAGGATTAATTGCACCATATATTTTCATTGATCGTGTAGGGTAGGTATTGCGCAGTGTTATTCAGTCGACTGAACACGAAAACATTACACATAATATTTGAGCAATGTAATTGATCATTTTATTGTGCAATATAATTGATCTTTTGGATGCAAAGCTCCTTTCAAATCCTATTGTGCGATCAAATATTTGCGCAATATGTTCGTCTCAGTCTGCCAATGATCTCAATTACTGATGATGAGTGACGTTTACAGAGCTCGCCCGCTCTACGCAACTTAATGCAACAAACCCAACGAACCTGTCATCAACACAGACCTTTTATTCCTCATTTGTCATCAAGTCTTAGAGCGTGGACAGACGATGACGGGCCCACTCCGTCGCCGCTCCGCGCCCGCTCCGACGCCGCTAAGCCTCGCTCTCACCGAACTGCACCGATTTGTGTCTTATTAATGCTCGTTAATAAGTATCTTAATACATCGGCTGGAGCGGGCGCGCCGCGGCGTCGGAGCGGGCGCGGGGCGGGTACGATAAAAACCATCCGAAGTAATCAGAGACATATTAACGAGCAATAAGACACAAATCGGTGCAAGGCAGTGAGAGCGCGGCTTAGCGGCGTCGGAGCGGGCGCGGAGCGGCGACGGAGTGGGCCCGTCATCGTCTGTCCACGCCGTTAGGTCCACCTGTCACCGCACTCCAAAAGATCGTTGAAAAGCTGTAGGTATGGAAATAAAGAAAAGTCCTACACATATAATAGTATAATAAAGACTAGAGAGCACTTATCCTGTGGAGAGCGCATTTTCCTTTGAAACACTACTCACCAATTTACGGGCAGCGGGGGACGAGGTAAGAGAGCTATGATTGCTCAGCCGCTGCGAAACTGTCTGGCGGCCCGTCATCGTACATAGGTTGCGTACGTTGAATACAACCACAGATACTATAATATACAACTAATGTTTGATAATAATATATTAGTTACTGGTATGGACGCACCGGGTCTGCAAAACTTTTGTGTCCGGGCGTCCGAGACGTCGGTCGGCTCGTTATAACGAGGGGTTTTTGCACTGGGGTGTAAATAAAGAATTTTATAACAAAAGCCTATTGTGTCTATTCGGATCTCGGTGACACGGTTGGTATGTACTGTCGGTCAAGAAATACGCTATCTTATTTTATAGTGCTCGCGCGATAAGTCTGCACTTAGGCTGTGGCACGCGAGTCGATTTCTTTGGTAAAATAAGAATAATTGAGTTTTTGCATGTTTTATTTAGCCAGTGATTGAGTCATATTTCGCATTTAAGGCCCTGGGTAATGCCAGATTTTTTCATGGTTTGGGCGTGGCATATTAGTTTTTCCCGCCGCGCAGCCATACCTCATCCCGCATCACGAGATCGCGACGCCGGAAACCAAAGTTTCAGAACAACGGTATGCTAGTGCGTGTCAATGATAATTATAAGATTATGATCTAGATACATGTACCTACCCAACCTACACATCAGATTTTATTGTTTATATATGTACCTGACTACCTGTCTCTTGAAATGTAAACGTGTAAACCTCACTTGTTCATAATTGACTTTTTACATAGTGAAATCTTCAATTGACTTAATTATTAAATCAAAGTTTTTGTTTAATTTTATGTATAGCTGTGGATTTTTGTTCAATAAATAAATAAAACATGTATGGACGTACCTATTGTTCAAATTAAAATATATCAAAGCATTACGTTTCCATTTAGGAAGACAGTCTGAATTATATATAACCTATTTGATCTACTAACTGCTATGCGTATTACCGAGTGATGTTTTATTGTAATATGACAATTTTTTAGGAAAACATCTTGGACATTTATAGGTATATTTTATAACATATATTTTTTCTGGATTCAGAAAGTGTCTCAATCTGCTGGAATAACTCAATCTGTTGGGCATTTTAGCTGGACGGGCACCTTAAATTGAGGGCTGAGGAGCATTGAGACCTTATTAGTCTGAGATTGAGACCGACAACTTGCCACCGCGCGTGTCTGCGTCAGGTTAGAATTTCATAGTCTTTAACTTTTCGCACTATTGACATAAGAGATAATTTTTAGGATCTGTCAAAGCGGCAAATTCTTTCGTGAGTTCTATAAAATTCTAACCTGATGACGTCACCATTAATTCGATGTCTTTTTTATAAAAACTTCATAAAATTGAAAGAAATATTTACAATAAAAAAAACGCAAGCAAAATGTAGACCTTCGCAATCCAACCAAGTATCTAACTAGAACAACAGTCAACATACGAGTACATTGAAACCCAAGAGTATAAAACAGTCTGATATTAAACTGACTAACGACTTTCCTTGCCAACAGTACTTTTTGTGCGGGGTCAACAATTTCTGACATTTCAAACCATTGTGCGAAGTAAAAATGTAATTATGACCCTTTACAAGTTATGTAAAGTAGGGTATTACAGAAAAGTGTTGTCAACAGACGAACAACTTTCACCAAGTAATCAACATTGATCAAAGCAATATCAATGTTTACTTCTCTATGCTTTAATTGCTTTAAAAGGTTATACATCACACAAGAATTTCAACCCTATGGCTTGGTAATAAATGTGAAACCAATGATTAAGGCGATTGTCCAGCAAAATGCCCATCTTTAAAAAGTTATTCCAGCAGTTGAGATAGGTACTTCCTGAATCCACAAAAAATATTTGTTATAAAACCGTCCCTTGGCTAAAAATTTAGTGTTTGAAAACAACATAATGCTATTGGAAATCTAATAGTTGTTTTTTACTTAAAACGAGTTATTCCAGGAGTTCTACAAGGAACGCTGGTATGGTTGTTGTGTGTACAAATCGGTAATCAAAATATCTAAAAATTTGTTTGACATTTTAGAAATCATCAGCGGTTTTTGTGTAATTTGCATAAAACTTACTTTTTTGCACTTTTCGCTTTTTTGCGCGGACGTATAATATACTTTATTTTATCATTTTTCTTTTATGATTTGTGAAAATTTCCACCACCACAAACCCAGTTGCTTATTTCAGCGTCACCAGGCGCCTTAATTCTGCATGCATGCTTAATTAAGAGCAATTAAAATAGGCTCAAGATGCGTTCGAACATGTTCTTTTTGTCCATTCCGTAACATCATTTTTAACCGAATTCAAAAAAAGGAGGCATTTTAGAATTCATTGGTTTTTTATGTATGTTCCCCGATTGCGCCTAGACGGATGGAGTGATTTGGGGAAAAAAATAGTTTGAACGGGTTTACCTTTCCATTGGTCCCACTGAAACCAGGTCAGGATCTGATGATGGGATCCTGAAAAAATCGAGGGAACTCTTTAGACCTAAATGATTTTTGTGTTTTTCATAATAACTCGTGCATATGTACGAATTATTATGAAACCTTTTCAAACAAAAAAATAATTTTCCAAATCGGTCCATCCGTCTAGGCTCCATCGGTTTAAATACATAAAAAATAATATCCCAACGAATTTTAAACCTCCTCCCTCCTCCTTTTGTGAAGTCGGTTAAAAAGAACAAATTTGGACCCGTCCGTCCCTCCCTACCCTGGTCTGGGCTAGGGCTCTTCTTTAAAGCGCCAATACCCACAACTGAAAATCTTACAGGTGCCGATTTTAATAATTTTCGCACCACTTGTTATAACAACAAACCGGAAACCACTTATCTGATTCAAAAAAAAACTTTTCTTTTCACAGAGCCGATTTTTCTTCTGGGAGACGTATAAAAAAAAGTTGTCATCCATTAAGGCTAATTGACGACCGAAAGTTGGCCTGAGTTCTCCTTTATAGCGGACTTTCGAGGGGGAAGAACCTTGATATGATAAACAATGTGCTTTATCCAGTGGCATGATTCTCGCGCATTCGATATATGATATCTATATCTGCGGCCGATCGTAGAATCATGATGTGCCGTTATTTCCCCGCCCCATTTCATGATATGCCCAAGCAATTGTTGGGCACATCATGATGTGGCGGGTTTTAACGAAAAAATGTATTTTTAAAAGCATTTTTATTCAGCACTACGTGATGTTTTTGTGTTATACATGTCAAACAATCAAGAAGACTATTTGGGGGCTTCGCTGCGCTCGTCCCTTTTAGTCTTCACCTAAGCTACCGCAGTGAGATTTTATCGTTTCATGATATTTCACGTTTGGGCACATCATGATGTGCCCAATCCTACGATCAGCCGCCGATATCTTCACACTGTTACGCAATGGGTGTAAAAATATATAATAAAGTGCCTAACGACTTAAAACATCTACCACTTAATCTTTACAGCATAATTTTTACACACTGCAGGAGTTTTTTCTCATTAAGAATTAAAAAGTAAATGCGTGTTGCGTAGCAGACCTTATGTATATAATATACCTTCTACTTTCTACAATAAAATATTTGCATGCTATATAATATAGTTGATTAAGGAATAAAATGACATATAATATTATTTTAAGAACTTATGTAATACCAAAAAATCATATGCTAATAAACAAATCTAATCTAGTTAGTATTAAGTTAATTGTATATACATATCAATAATATTATTAAATTGAATAATAAATAAAATAAGTGTGAAGAAAAAAATCTAAATCTATATCAAGTGATTTTGTATGGGAACCTGTCAATATAGGTCTCGATATCCGTAAATCGAAGGCGCGAGAATCATGCCACAGGCCTTCACAGAAAATATTATTATTCAAATCAGTCTTCCAATATTACTAGTGGCCCTGAGAGCTGTCGTAGACCTCGCAAGATAAACCAATACCTATCCCCGACCATCGTTCATTCATTCGTTCGGTCACATCTACTACATCTCACATCAATGGCAATGAACTAGGATGGAGTTTGAAGACCACTTTGGTTTAAATTAATAAATTAACTTTAGTCGCTTTTAATTACGGTATTAAGTAGTGTGAATTTCCGCTAGTTCCTAGAATTATTGCCCTGAAAAATTAGTAATAGTGATATTTTGAAAAAGTTCAGGAAATTTGTAGTTTTTGCGTCGAATAACAATAAATTGCCACATTATTATAATTATAAGTCTTAAATATATACAACAGTGAATAAAAATCAGTATACCCGTTGACCTTGTTAAGCTTGTTAAACTTTCAAACGGCTGAACCAATTTCTACAAAACATATCTAAGACCCATTCTAGGAAAGTTTACTAGTATTTACAGAAAACCACATTAAAATCCGTCCACAAGTTTGAACGCTAGAGTGCCGAACAGACATACAGACAGACAGAGACGCTTCAAACTTATAACACGATAGTGTTGTCATGAAATTATTATCCCAAATGATTAATTGACATAATGTTGATTGAATAATCGAATGTAATTGATTGTATTGTAATTGATTGTAACGAGATTTTTTAATTTCTAGCCATTCGGGGCTCCATTTGTTCGCAAGTGCCACGACCCTTAACCTATCTCTCGATATCTGTGGCCAAAACCTTTTTGCGCCTCGCTATCGCTATCGCTATCTCCATGCCATTCCGGTACAAGACTCCGGGTCGGTTCACAAGTTTCTGACTTCCTCCATCATTCCCCTGGAGATAGATTACTCACCAAATGGGAAATTGACTATCAAAATATTGAATTTGGAGGCTTTGAAGGCATTCGTGCTTATCGATATTCATCAATCACGAAATATGGAAATTAGTAAAGTTGGGAATGTCGAATGCTTTTGAAGACGCCTTTACGGTTGATCAATGATCAGGAGACACCAGGGAGGCTTGGGTGTTGTCATTGACGGCTTTGTTAGGGATTTTTGTTTGTGGATATTGGAAATTAGCGACCAAGAATGAGTAAACAACAGCCAGTTCCAGTTTCCAATGATAAATGATGTTTCGAAAAGTATTTTCTGGATTTTTATAAGTGTAGACTTTAGCTGGATCAACTCTACAAAGATGGACTTTTGACAAAACCCGTCCTCTTAAGTTAGGCTATGTCTAATGGGGTGTGTCCAAGGTAATGAAATAAATCTAGGAACAAGTCTGAAGTTAACCCTCTCGTCGACACATCTTATCTATCTATTGTTCTCCATTGTTCGTTTGTTCGACCTGTGTGCTTCTGAGAGTGAAACAGGAGCAATATGTACAAAATGGCTTGACAAACTCAGAATTCTTATTATTTTAATATTGTAACTATTTTTAACTTTTGACATTTTTATATTGGACACTTGTCTGGAAAATAACCAATTTAATTTAATTTAATTCATTTCCAGCAGTTGTATTTTATGAAGTCAATTAAATGCAAAAACACAACATTTGATGCCACACGCTATAACACGCCACATGACGTAATTTTTTTTTTTTTTTGATCAAAAGTCCATCTGTACGAAATTTCTAAAGAGATTTCTAAGAAAGCAAACCACCACTTTCTTATTTATACTATGCTACCACCAAATTGTAGAGTAGAGTAGAGAAGAGTTACAGAAACCACTGACATTTCAAAAGTGTGTACAGCTTGGAGGACGTGTACAGTCTTGTCCTTATTTGAGAACGATGCGACTAAACAAGGTAGGTAACTAAATTGGCCAGGCTACACAACACCACTTAACTACTTGCAAACTGCAATATAGACGAGTTTGACAACTTCATGAGAACTGGGATGCAAAAGCGACAACCGACAACTGTACTGTACGTGCAAACGTGCCTTATGCCCGGTTTCTCGTAGACATTTTTTCCTAAAAATTGCGCGACAGATTGTCAAACTCCATTTAAATGTAGTTCGGGTTGCTGCAAGATTCAACTGACAGACTGTCAGCAGTTTGTCAAGATCTCCAATTCAAACCTCAGATCAATGAAACTATTTGCTCCTCCTTCTTCCAAGTTTTCAACAAACTGTCAATGTCAACAAATCAACAGACCAACGTGAATTTGACGTTTGGCCTAAGGATAGAGACAAAGCTATGTGCTAGAGGGAAACAGTGACTGAATGAAAACAATGAAAATGAGCGAATGGGCTGGGGTACCACACACAATATAAAAGCAGCCGTCAACCTATTTTTCCAATCATTTGCATTTGCGTTCTAGAAACTCAAAGCTTGTCAACAGATTGTTAATTGTGACAAACCGCTGACTGATACGTCAAATTAAAATCGTACGAGAAACCGGCCGTTACTCCAACCTTCATAGCGATTCAGATGCGATACAGCTAAGATACGTCACCATGACAATCATTTTCGCTCAAATACTCCACAGTGAGTTTTAGTTTACAAATAACAAGAGTTGTTGTGAGACGGTCACGGTATTTTTTTGGATCTGATTCGGTACCTTTATTACAGCATTGCTATAAAGGTTGGAGGACGCAGCCCCAGGATGTAGTTGAGTTTATACAAAAAATCTTGATACTTAATTTGACGTGCCTGAACAAAACACGGAATCTGAAAAATAGATATTAGAGCTCCGTTGTCTAGTGCATCATTCTCGCTTCTCTGACAGAAGTTGCCACTAAAAGGTATACCTACGCATACGCAGCTTGCATAAAAGTAAACATAACTAAAATAATTTAGAATGAATTAAAGAATCAACAGCTAAATACAACATCAATATAGCGTCACGCCTTTTCCAAAAGGGGGTGGCTGAGGTACAATTGGGTCTCCTTTTATAGCCAGTTATTAAATACTTTATACTTTATTGCACAGAAAACATAATACAGACACTTAATATTAGAAAAAACATGTACAAAGGCGAGCTTATCTCTAATAAGAGATCTCTTGCAGCAAACCTAGGATGGAGAGGATAATTTAATAAAAGGATAATTAAATACTTCATTTTGCGTGACAGGGAGCTAGCCATTTTTAAATAGAAACAGTAGGAAACAAGGGTTTTTAATTCTAACATATTCCATGATACAATTTTAAATTGCATCGAAATGAACAAAGCTCTAGATCTTTTAGGCCGACTACATCTGTTTGAACCTCCGACTAGTGAACTATAGATTAATTAGTTTGATGTGACATGGCAAAGATTTGTCCAATTTCCACTTACATATAACCCCTAATCAGACTGAAGTAGATATTGTATATGTCACCAGATTTCCAACCTTTTGGCTTGAAAATATCTAGATGAACAGTCACCTAAAAATTACGCTTTCACTGGCAATTCTTCGGACAATAATTGCTCGGCAACTGTAATTGGTCAATCTGGAGCGATTGGTTCCGCGTTCTGTAATTACTCCATAATATTCCATATTGCTCCAAATGGCGGTACCTGTAGCTAAAATTGCTATTATTGACGTAAACTGCTTGATTTAGCCATGTTTGGCGTGACGTCGAAGTTGCTCGGAATTGCGCAAGCATTGTCCTTGTAAGTGTCTACTGGACATTAAGATAACCGTAAATAATGAGTGGCAACTTGAAAGGATAATGGGTGTCGATGTTCTAAAATCATTACGTCTTGAAGTTCAGTGATGCAAAAGTCCCATGTGACCTTTTCCTTTACCCTTGGCACCTTAAAGGTAAGACCAGGGACATGGGACATGATGCAATTAATTTATTTGTGTGCGTAGGTTAATCTGGGACCTTTGGGACCGCCTTGATTACGTTCGGTCCGCTGGGGACGGGTCGGGGAAGATGTTTTAACCGCAACACGGTGGCAATTACTACAAATAAAAAGTTTTTGCGAAAAATCAGGTTTGGTGAACTACACCATTCACAAAATAAAAGGCCCGTTTTTACAGTTCACGCCCTGAAGTTTTAACCCCTAACGCGTAGGTAATAGAAGCGGTTTTTCTAGGTGCAACTTGTACGCTTTGCTTGTACGCAACAGTTGGCTTTTATTACCTACGCATTAGAGGTTAAAACTTCATGGGCGTGAACTGTCAAAACGGGCCTTTTATTTTGTGAAGACTTTAAGGATTACAAAAATAAAGGTGGTAGACAAAGACTAAAGTTTTCCACTTGGTACAATCCTGGCATACAATTTTCGTTTCTTAAACATGCTTAAACTTATGTCATATCGTATGTATACGGTGACCCTACTTCAACGGTTAAAAAAAATGTTACTGAGACTATCACATAGCAAAGCTCAGTAGTAAAGCATCATTCCTTATCCCATACGTCAGTCAGGTCTGGGCTCCGTAAAGGTAAGTATGGGGAGAATGTACATGTTGAAGTGGTCCCTTCATGAGATCTTTTACAGACCCAAAAGCACTTCCAGGCGTTGTCGACTCGTCTATCAACTTCGTTGTCTTGTTGCGCCTGGAAAGAGACTATTTGACCTATACCCTATCCAATATAACAGGCAAATTGACAGATTACCTAAAACTTAACAAAATAATAATATCTTTCATGTCTTCACAAAATAAAAGGCCTGTTTTGACAGTTCACACCCATGAAGTTTTAACCCCTAATGCTTGCGTTTTATAGCAGTGATGGCGATGACAACCCTTCAAGTCTCTTTCTTCTGTTAGTTCAACTGAATAAACAATTTCGATTCTTTCCGATTGTTTAGTAACATCCCGAGTGTTTAAAAAGTCTATTTTATGAAGTTTTAGGTTAGCTGTCAAGTTGCCTGTTATATTGAATAGCGTGTAGATAGAATAATTTCAATCTTGTAAGAATATTTCGTACTATTGCATGTGTTCCAAACCTTTCTGGTACTCTCTTTACATTTTGTTATCCCAAGCTAATTTTACACAAGTCTAAGCCACATGATTAAAATCCAACCTTACCAAAGAGGCTTCCAATCCAAAACGTTCCGACGGAGTATCAATTTAGTATACAAACAGAACCCTCTTGGAATAATAATGATATTCTGAACATATTATGTAAGAAGGAAATCCTATCTCCTCTCGTATGAAGAAATGAATTAATATGGATGGAGAAAGGATATAAAAGCTGTGCTTTAATCATTTTTGGGCTTCGCAGGGTGCCAAACGGGACCCTATTACGAATCCTCCGCTGCCCGTGTCTATCTTTCCGTCTGTCCGTCAGTCAAGCATAGAGCTTGACGCACGAACCGTAATATATTTTTAAAGAATTTTTGAAATCGGTTCATAAATAATACCAGTTTCGATGTAACCACAGATACTATAATATTATACTAATACAGATAGACCACCTAGAACAAAATATGACACCGGGGCGTAAACTGAGATGCTACGGAAGCTTCTTTAGTTCGAGGCCATTATTGCTTGGTGCAGCACCGTCGAAAAATTGCAAATACCACGAGATGGCGCTGAGATATATAGGATTTATTCTAAGATTAGCGCCACCTAGAAGTATGTTAACTGAAACCATGGCGTTTAGAATAATACAAATACAAATAAATACAAATACAAATACGTTTATTTCCCAAACAGAGTACAATAATTATAAATCTTACTAAATATGTGGGTAGGTACTTAGGATTTTTAATTGTAGTTACTGCGATCTCCGCACTAGGCTAACCTGTATCGCGGAGACCGTCACAAATCGAGTGCCATGAACATATCGATCGATCGTAAGCGGAAACGTGTTTGATTTATTATGGGGATACTCTTCACGCCATCTCTTCACGCCAAATCTTACTCTTCACGCCATCTCTTTTTTACGAAGGGTTACTAATTCTAATTTGTATGAGATGAGCACCCTGTGATGTAACACACACAAAAATATAATACAACTCCATTGATACTCCCTCCTTTTTGAAGTCGGTCAAAAATCCGAATGTCACGTCCGTACAGCCATTATGACTAATTGATGGACGAAGTTTCGACCGAACTTAGTCGTATTTCGACGAACTTCGACTATTACGTCACAAGACTCCTTGACACGACTTCCGCGCTGTTATTAGGGAAAAGCCAAATTAGCAAGACCTGCGATGTGTACGGAACTCCATGAAATTTTGGTCAGAGAGGACAATTTCATAGGCCAATGTTAAATGGTCCGTTGTAAGAGCAGCCAAGTGTGAAATCTTAGACGAAATATTTTACTGTGCAGAGGCACGCTTATAGGGTCCAGTGCCTGTAGACAATGTTAAACGCTAAGGATAGCAAAACGAAACGATAACTTTTTATGTATGCAATTTGACATTTGGAACCGCTACGTGACGTCACCAAAGCCGTTAGCGAAGCCAAATGTCAAATCGCATACATCAAAAATTATCGTTTCGATTCGCTAGCATTAGCGTTTTACTTTGTCTAGGGGGGCTGTTTAGGCACCAATCGAGGGATAAGGTACTGGTACTCTTTCCCTTTACGGTTTACTGGAAGAAATCTCTTGTTAAAATTAGTTCGCCTTTTTAAATTGTTTTTCTATATTTTCGGTATGTCTGTTTTGTGGAATACAGTACAATAAAGAAAATTACGAATACGAATATTTGGTCGAGTGCGAGTCGGACTCTTACACGAAGGGTTCCGCACCATTGTACAAAATAAACGGTCAAATACGAGTATGACTTGCCAACCAAGGGTTCCGTTCACACTTGTAGATTGTCACCTCGTAACTTGACTTGTATAATTTGGTTTCTACAAAAAAAATATAAGCATATTCTAGCTTTGTAGGTACTCGTAGGTATATTGTTGTACACAAAGGTCTACCCTTGCTGATATATCAAACTCTCTCATCGGAACTTGGTTCGCTGGAAGAGATCTCTTTTTAGAGATAAGCTCGCCTTTGTACACTGTTTTTATTTAATTTTTGTCATTGCAATTAATTGTGTGCAATAAAGAAATTATGAATTATGAATTATGGATTCATCCATGTAAACCGTAGTGCTCCGCCGTCTAGTGAGTTTCACCTTGCTTCTCACGCAGGAGATGCAGGTTCGAATCCCGGTGCTGACCATGTACCAATGAGATGATTAATTTGTCTTAAGTACATTATCGGACACTCCGTGTTTCGGATGGCACGTTAAGCTGTAGGTCCCGGCTACTATCACTACTTCGTAGTCTGTAGGAGTCGTAAAACCCCTCCACCTACCCGCACTGACCCAGTATGGCTTAATCTTACTCGGATCTGGGTAAAAGGCCTGTGCCCCTCGGTGGGGACATTAATGGGCTACATTTACTTTACTTTACATTTACTATGTAAACCAAATTGCATATTTTTGCAGAAAAGTTTTCATATTTTCCCTTTACTTACTTGTGCAAAGAATTGCTTGCTTTGTGCCTTTCATGATTGTAGGTCAACCAACGGGAACTAGCCTATAGGTTTTGAGTCCATTGCGATTACTATTGAAAATCAAACAATTTTACAGCATAAACGATCGAATGCTTGTCTTACGTCGCTCGGCCGCGACGCGACGGCGCGCGGCGCTCCGTGTACCACGTGACACCTCCCGCCTATGACGCGTTGTCCCTACGGCGCTCGATGCTTTTCAAACTTAAGGGGAAGCTTAAAAAACCGCAGTCGGCAAAATTAAATATAAAAAATTTAAAGTGGTTTTATTCTTAAACAACCTTTAAACAACACACTCATCAATGTACATCAATAAAGTAGACTAAAACATCCAAACTGACTAACTTTGCTTCGGGAATGTACCAGGAGTGCAGAGCTATCTAAGAGGTCTAGGTTTGTTTTTTGATCTTTTATCCACTTTTTGCTGTCCTGGTATTTTACTGCAAGACGTAGGTAACGTATAGCGTTTGATTGCGTTGACCTAGTCTAGAAGTTCGATGAAAGACCTAGGTAGGTACACATAAACAAACAAACACAAACATTTACATACAGGCACATACATTGCTTCTGGCTCCACACTAGGATACCCTGTGTCGTGGGAACCAGAAACAGTGACATCACAAACATGTAAACATCCAAGACCTGCTTTTTTTTTTGTCCCCAGCCGGGATTCGAACCCGGGACCTCTCGCATGGTAGGCAGATGCACAACCGCTACGCCACAGAGGTCGTCATTCATAGCATTCTACAATAATAAGTATTGTGCTTACTTAACAACATCTGTACAAACCAATGAAAGACGTAGTAGGTAATGAAAAGGAGCCTATTCAGTTAAGTTAAGTTAACATTTAACATTTCAAGTTAAGAGTTATAATAAATAATAATTATAATAAAATAGCGTCACGCCTTTTCCCATACGGGGTGGCATAGGCACAATTGTGCCCACTTTTAGCCACTAATTCAATACTCAATTTATGCGTGACAGGGAGCTAGCCCATCGCCGCAGCTATGGAATAATGAAGGTTTCCGCTAATAAGGAAGAAGGCTACAGAGAAGAGATGTCTAAAATAAATAATTGAAACAAAAAGTAAACTTTAGAAAAAACCGACTTCCATGCACAAACCCTATTTGATTAGATTGAGTTTAATACAAACTGTAACCCCTTATTCCCCCCCCCCCTCCTTGGGGACTTAATTTTGTCAAATCCCATCTCAGTGCTACCCCACCCTACTAAGGAACCTTTGTACAAAGTTTCATGGCTCTAGGTCCACCGGATTAGGCTATGTGTTGCCTACCCATCAGCCACGCATTGTATTTGTACCTAGTATTGAGCAGTTCTGGTGGCCAAACAAAAAAAAATATTTCCAAATCGGTCCATCCGTCTAGGCGCTATCGGGGCACATACATAAAAAAAAAAAAAACATCCGGACGAATTGTAAACCTGCTCCTTTGGGAAGTCGGTTAAAAACAAAGTCAATTCAGTATTTCTATTCAGTATATTTCTGCGTGTGATTCAGCTGGTTTTGCAGCTCTTTCCGCATGTTCTGCTGCTGGGCATGCAGCTCTGACCGCATCGCACAGTGCAGAAGTAGGCAGGTTTCAACATCTGGAAAACATGAATAGATAACTATCAGTCAGGGAAACAGATGTTCTTGTACCTTATTTCTTTAGAAATATATCATCGTATGTTAGAAAATGCGTAAGCATATGTAAATATTTAAATTAAATAAATATTATTCTAAAACGTATGAAGAAATATAAACCATGGATAATTAATAAGGTTCATTGATAATATTATATATAAAACACATAAAAACCACATAAATCTTTTAACATAAAGTTAAAAGATTTATGTGTTTTATCAGAATCAAAACAACGGCCAATTGCGGGTTTGACTCGTTTAGAAAGGGTTCCGTACAAGAACAAGAGGTGAAAAATGAAAATTCTAAAATAAATATACAGGTTGTAACGGAAAGGAGTGTTCCAACCGAAAGAGGGTTGTTAGGGACATCATTCTGAGCAACTTTCACTATGGGACCGATTTCATCAGAGCAACTTTAATTTTCACTTCTCTATTACAAATCAGCTGACCGACTGGACCAAAACGTATGGAGCAATCAAAAATAAAGTTGCTCTTATCAAATCGATTTCATAGTAAAAGTTGCTCAGAATGGTCTCCCTAACAACCCCCTAAAATATGACTTACCTTCTGTTACACCCTGTACAATACATATACTTACGCTTTTTCCCATATGGTGCTACATTGAGGTCTCGACTATTTTGTCCTCAACCAGCAGATAATGACTCATAGTAAACTAGTCAGTAATTCGCGTCACTAATCAGTTCCTCTCCAGTAGGTACCTCCGTGTGCTTTTCTCGTGTCTGAGAAAAGCTGGAGACAAATTGACTTCGCAACCCTAAAAAATATATTCTTATTAACACAAATATTGTTTCTAGCAAGCGATTTGTGCAATTATTTGCTAACGACCTTCTTAATGTAAGATTGAAAAACAATATAAAAACAGTTTGTTACATCCAGCGTGTTACCTATAGTGACTATTTATTGTATGAGATCGATCGTACTACCTTCAATTATTCGTCTTCCTTGTAAACTTTGCAACTTATGTACACTATGAAGTTCCTGAAAGCGATATTCTGTAACATTATTGTCTTGTTTATTTTGGTAAGTTAATTTAAAATTGATTTCTCGCTCCGTCGTCGAGTGGGTTTTTCATGCTCTGGAGGTGCAGATTTGAATCCCAGAGCTGGCCATGTAAGAGTTTTTATCTATCAGATACGTAATTTATCATCGGACGCATTTTCATATTTGAAAATGGAATATAATAAAACGATCCACTAAAAAAATTACTGAGCGACTAAATTACTGACTGAGCGACAAGTCGCCCAGCGACTTGTCGCTCAGTTAGTAATTTAGTCGCTCAATTAGTTTTTCGGTTAGGTTAGGTTAGACTTTTTTTTGTCGCTCGTTTAAATACTACCCTTTGAAAATGTCAAAATGCTAGTGAGTTGGTTAAATGTCGGTCTAATAAACGGTCGAGGGTGTTAGTTAAGTATCAGATGATTAGTAATAAGTCCCCGTTTGGAACACTGCGGGTACGAAACTCTAATAAAACTATTTAAATAGTATTTTTTCACTACCGTTTAACATAATATTTTATATTGTTTTAGGCTGCAGTTACCAGCAACGCAGTGGTGGTGCCTGACCGAGCTGGTATGACAGAAGCTTTCATGATGAGGAGAGATGCTATGATGAGAGATGCTCATGCTACGTGAGATCTCAAGGGCTTCTTTTAACGTAATAGTAGATTGTTATACAAGGGGCGTAAGAGAGCTATTTCGAACTAAGATCCAATGTGGTGACCGTGCGAGCACAGCTCGTAAAAGGCGCTAACGGATTTAGTCAACTCGAGATAATTCGGGGGTAAAATAGCTACTTACAACCCGAGGTAAGTATTCTACTTTACATCATTCAAGCGAAGTTAATAAAACATTAATGCAGATTGTATAAATAAAAATAAAAATATTTATATTTCATAGTATTTATTTGTATGTGTATGCATTTATTGATTTCTAGAGTTTTATTGTACGCGCAGGTCTTCCCCTGCTCAACCATCTACCATTTCCTTTCCCAATAGTTTTCTGGAAGAAATCTCTTGTTATAGATAAGCTCGCCTTTGGACATTGTCTTTCTAAAGTTTTCTCTAAGGATGGATAGAGTCGGTATAGATGTACAATTATTTTGAAATTATAAGTTAATAATTTTGAAAATAATAAGAGCTTCTTGGTCTGGTGGGTTTTAAAGCTTGCTTCTCACGCGGGAGTTGCATTTTCGAATCCCGATGATGCTGACCAATGGGCATGATGGTTAGTGACGATGTACCAATGAGACAATTAATTGTACGATAAATGGATGTTCTATTGTAATCGATGGAACCCTATAATTGGCTTTATCTCTTAAGTCGTTATAGTAATTTTTTTTTTAATGATAAATGCTTTTGGCTTCCTGAATAAACAAATAAATAAATAAATATCTTTAACAGTGATAGAAAATATCTAGAGGCAACTTAACTTATTCCATAGCTGCTGCGGCGATAGGCTAGCCCCTGTCACTCAAAATTGAATACCTATCAAATAACTGGCTAAATAAGTACACAATTAAGCCTCTGCTACCGCGTATGGGAAAACTCGTGACGCTATGTTAATTAAGGTATGAGGAAGGCTACAGAGAAGAGATATCTAAATACAAAAACAAAGTATATTGAGTTTTATTACTATTCAGAATAATTCTGCGTGTGATTCAGCTGGTCTTTCAGCTCTTGCCTGTTCTGCTGCTTCGAATGCAGATCTGGCCGCATCGCTCCTTGCAGAAGTCAATCTGAACTTCTGGAAAATATGAATAGATAACTAACTACTAGCTACATCATCATCATAGTGGGTATCACACTTGTGTCTGCGAGTTCCCACCGCTCTGATACCGTGGCCTTCTTCATAACATCGCAATCTGCCGGCTTGTGATCGGCTTCGCAAAGGCGGCATTGCAGCGTGCGTTTCTTCAACGGCGGCGTGTCATCAGCAACGTAGGTGCGGACGACTTTCTTGGCGGGTGGCTCCCGCCGGTCTTCAGGTGCGAAGTTCTCCGCTGGGGCGAAAGTACCACATCTTTCTGCCGCAGCGGACATGAAGTGTGACAGCTTCAATAGGTCCGGCTGCTCCTCTGGTTGCTCAGCATCGTAGTCGTAGTACTTGTATCGCAGCGCTGCCGGAAGCTTCTCGACTATGCCGCGCACTACTTCTGCGTTGTAAAGATAGTGCGGCTTGCCCAACGCTTGTATGTTGTGACCCCTCTTCTCACTGGCCCCTAAAACATCTAAAACATTTAAAACATTTACGTGCAGGCACATACATTTCTTTTGGCTCCATACTGCGAACCAGAAACAGCGACATCACAAATGTTTGTTCACATATTGTTTGAAAATCTAAGACCTGGGAATTTAGTTTTTTTTTGTTTTTTTTTTTTCAATACCTAGCCTGGAATCGAACCCGGGACTTTTTATTGTCCCGTCTCGTCGTCACAGTAAATTTTATTTCGATTACAAAAATGCATCCTCTATGAATGTTGTAAAATCCTCCGTGTGGAAGTGTGACTCCGTTAGATGAACAAGGAACCCCTATTGTTTCGTCAAGTCTTTCTGTCTGGGTCTGTCTGTCCGTCCGTATGTCACAGCCACTTTATTCTAAAACTATTAGTACTACACAGTGAAAACTTGGTATGAAGATATTCTGTGAACAGCTTTACAATTTTTAACGGCAAAGCGGCAGATATAAACACGATATTTGTCTTACAATAATTGAAACAAAAAGTAAACTTTAGAAAAAACCGACTTCCACAAACCCTATTTGATTAGATTGAGTTTAATACAAACTGTAACCCCTTATCCCCCCCCCCCCTTGGGGAATTAATTTTGTCAAATCCCATATCAGTGCCACCCCACGCTACTAAGGAACCCCTGTACAAAGTTTCATGGCTCTAGGTCCACCGGTTTAGGCTATGCGTTGCCTGCCCGTCAGCCACGCATTGTATTTGTACCTAGCAACCAGCAGAAAATGACTCATTGTAAACTAGTCAGTAATTCGCGTCACTAATCAGTTCCTTTCCAGTAGATACCTCCGTGTGCTCTTCTCGTGTCTGATAAAAGCTGGAGACAAATTGACTACGCAACCCTAAAAAATATATTCTTATTATCTTAACAATATTTGTGTATATTGTTTCGAGCAAGCGATTTGTGCAATTATTTGCTAACGACCTTCATAATGCAAGATTGAAAAACAATATAAAAACAGTTTGTTACATCCAGCGTGTTACCTATAGTGACTATTTATTGTATGAGATCGATCGTACGTACTACCTTCAATTATTCGTCTTCCTTGTAAACTTTGCAACTTATGTACAATATGAAGTTCCTGAAAGAGATATTCTGTAACATTATTGTCTTGTTTATTTTGGTAAGTTAATTTAAAATTGATTTCTCGCTCCGTCGTCGAGTGGGTTTTTCATGCTCTGGAAGTGCAGATTTGAATCCCAGAGCTGGCCATGTAAGATTTTTTATTTATCAGATACGTAATTTATCATCGGACGCATTTTCATATTTGAAAATGTCACGAATACTATTGATGCTTAAAAATAGTAGTCGTAAAACTCCTCCGCCGACCTCGTATAAAGTTCTGTCAGACAAGTGAGTGAATGAAACGTTTAACGAGTTGTCTATACGTTCATAGGCAACAAGACGCATTTAAACTTTGGTACGGTAATAAGCAACCAATTCGGTTTTGTGAAACTACATGGGGACGCCTCGCTCCGCTCCGCTTCGCTCGGCTCCGGGTGGTTCGTAAAGTTGTGACCTAACACAACCTATCTTTAGTATTGGCACAGAAAGTGACCTAAAGGTGCGCCTTCACTGCAATATGTGGCTGGGAACTATTGGTATCTTTTTCTAACATATGAGTAAGAGAGGGACACGAAAATGTTGCCGGCTACATAATTGTAGCAAATCTGGCCAGTTTAGAATCGTGAAATAATCATGGCAGAGTCGACAACATGTTAACAATTGCACCAAAGACCAACAAAAACCACTGAACTCAACAAACCAACGTTGCACAACGTTTGCCAAAAAGATGGACTCTTGAAAGTAATCAGCTGTTGTCGTGACGCCATCTTGTTTTAACCAACACGCTGGCTTTCGGTAAGACAGATTGTTAAACGTTTTCGACGATGCTTTATTAAAATCAAAATGCTAGTGAGTTGGTTATTTGTCGGTCTAATAAACGGTCGAGGGTGTTAGTTAAGAGTCTATTTTAACGAACCAGCTGTGATAGATACAGCAGATGATTGGTAATAAGTCCCCGTTTGGAACACTGCGGGTACGAAACTCTAATAAAACTATTTAAATAGTATTTTTTCACTAACGTTTAACGTTTAACATAATATTTTATATTGTTTTAGGCTGCAGTTACCACCAACGCAGTGGTGGTGCCTGACCGAGCTGGTATGAGAGAAGCTTTCATGATGAAGAAAAATGCTATGATGAGAGATATGCATGCTACGTGACGGGCTCCTTTTAACGTAATAGTAGATTGTTATACAAGGGGCGTAAGAGAGCTATTTCGGACTAAGATCCAATGTGGTGACCGTGCGAGCACAGCTCGTAAAGGGCGCTAACGGATTTAGTCAACTCGAGATAATTCGGGGGTGAAATAGCTACTTACAACCCGAGGTAAACATTCTACTTTACATCATTCAAGCGAGGTTAATAAAACATTAATGCAGATTGTATAAATAAAAATAAAAATATTTATATTTCTTAGTAATTAGGGTTTATTTGTATGTGTATGTATCTATTGATTTCTAGAGTTTTATTGTACGTGCAGGTCTTCCCCTGCTCAACCATCTACCATTTCATTTCCCAATAGTTTTCTGGAAGAAATCTCTTGGTCCCGTTTGGCACCCTTCGGGTACGGAACCCTAAAAGGTACTTACTTACCAATGCAACGAGAGCTATATATGATGAAAAATACTGCATTTAGTGAATTATGACTATTGATGACAAGAGAGGAATGAATCCCATTAATCAACAGATGCTTTTATACCTATTTTCTTTAGAAAAACATCATCCTCCGCGCTCCGTACGCAAGAAAATGCGTAAACTCACATGTACATATTTAAATAAAATAAATATTATTCTAAAATTATAATATAATATGAAGAAAGATAAACCATGGATGATATACTATTATAAGGTTCATTGATCATAAAATTAAAAGATTTATGAGTTTTGTCAGAGTCAAAAAAACGGCCAATTGCGGGTTGGACTCACTTACGAAGGGTTCCGTACAATAGCACATAAAACTGAAAAGTTAAAAATTCTAAAATAAACTTATAAATTCTAGTGTACTTCGAAATACAGTTACAAAACACCTGCAAACATTTTAATCCTACCTTATGCCATGATGATTTAGATAAAATACATTCCGCTGACGGACAGAAAGACAGCCTATGCAGGCTTAGTTTTAGGATTCCGTTTGGCACCCTTCGGGTACGGAACCCAAAATAAATACAAATCTATACATACATACTCATACTGATACTCATATATTTATTGCGTCATACACTTTGACAAAATTATATCCAACAATAAACCCTGTGAGGGCACTACAATGTCTTAAAAGCTAACTTACATCTAACATTTGTGTTTAATAAATATATTATATATACATATAAGCTTGTTCCCACGTGTAGGGTGACGAGCGAGGCACATGGTGTGCTACATTAAGGTCTCGACTATTTTCTCCTCAACCAGCAGAAAATTACTTCAGTAATTCGCGTCACTATCAGTTCCTTTCCAGACAAATTGACTACGCAACCCTAGAAAATATTTTCTTATTAACACTAATATTGTTTCTAGCAAGCGATTTGTGCAATTATTTGCTAACGACCTTCATATTGCAAGATTGAAAAACAATATAAAAACAGCTTGTTACATCCAGCGTGTTTATTGTGTGAGATCGATCGTACTACCTTCAATTCGTCTGCCTTGAAAACTTCGCAACGTATAACAATATGAAGTTCCTGAAAGCGATATTCTTCAACATTATTTTCCTGTTTCTTTTGGTAAGTTAATGAGGGACATTGAAGGGTCGGAATATTGAAACTTCAAGTATTAGGGCGTCCGAAGTACAAACAAAAAAGCATATTACGTTTTCTTTCAATATCTCAAATCCATGAAAAAAATATATTAAGTGACTTATTAACGAGAATAGAGACACAAATCGGTGCAAGGCGGTGAGGGAGAGGCTTAGCGGCGTCGGAGCGGGCGCGGAGCGGCGACGGAGCGGGCGCGTCAAAGGCTGTCCATGCCCAGGTTTTGATTCCCTTGAAATATAAAGTAAATCCAACAATTTTTGCAGCATATTTTTATTGTTTTTTTTCCATATAAGGAACAGACCTAACTAAGTCGGCCAAAAGCGAGTCGGACTACCACACAAATGGTTCCTTACCATCAGACATACAGCGGATTTAGTTATTTATCGTTTGGTCGCTGTCGTCAACGTCACAACTCATAAAGGAGGCAGCTTGAGCAGCCGTTTGATAGTCTCTTCGTCAGCTTAGTGAACTTTTTGCAGTCCTCCATCGATGCAGCGGTTGTTTAGTAATAGGCCAAGACTCCACCAAAGCGGAGATGTGGAATATTTGTATGCGCGCTGGAAACAGCTCACATCTCCGCTTCCATGGCGCCATACAAATATTCCACATCTCCGCACATCTCCGCTTTGGTGGAGTCCCGGCCATAGGCTCCCGTTTGGCACCCTTCGGGTACGAAATTCTGATAAAACTACGTATAAATTTTATTTTTTCACGTACTGTTATCATAATAATTTTTTTAGGCATTAGTACGTGTAGAAGCTGCTACAGCAGTGGTGCCTGACCGAGCTGCTATAAGAGAAGCTATGATGAGAGATGCTGCTATGAGAGCACCTAAAAAGGATTCAAATATACAAGCTGCACCACAAATTATTGATAAATAAATGCACTGTAAGTGCCGTTAATTTATGTTTTAATGTCATATTCATTTATGTTTTATTGTTGTAAGCCCATAGCTAATAAATCAATAAATAATTGTTAGAAAGACCGTTTATTGTATTTATTTCATTAGCTTAAGAGCGTTTGTGTATACAGGTGTCTACTTTATAAGCAGCTTAAAAACAGCGGTTCACTCAAAGTAGCGACTGTGAAGAAAGAATAACACGGCTTCACAGTTTAGTATGACGTACACCTTCATACACAATGGACTGAATGGAAACAAAAGACAGAAAATTATGCGACTTTCCTCCCATAGAAAAATCACAATGACAAATTCCCTTCCGCCTTGTTTAAAACAGATAAAAAGCATTGTGTCCAAGTGGGTATAAATATTGAAAAAACCCTGAATTTCTTACAGGGTGTAATAGAAAGGTGACTTCCTCACGGTACGCACGAGATAAGCTCGCCTTTGTAGACGATTTTTCTATAAGATATCTTTTTGTCATCATCTGAGTACAATAAAGAAATTACTAATTACGAGTCTACTGATGTGCCCTTACCGGTAATATTGCCATTTGTGGAAACATAATGTATGGGTATGAAAAGGATTTTTTGCATAGCGGTCTTCACTGCGAGTGTTAGGGATAGTCGGGGGCAATTGACTCCGCCTGCGGGGGAATGCGGCTCGCCAAACGTTTGTTGTATTCAACAAACGTTCGCATACGCAACCTATGTACGATGACGGGCCGCCAGACAGTTTCGCAGCGGCTGACCAATCACAGGTCTCTTACCTCGTCCCCCGCCGCCCGTTAATTGGTGAGTTGTGTTTCAAAGGAAAATGTATCTATGCGCTCTCCACTGGATAAGTGCTCCCTGGGGATAGTGGATGCGATAGACGAATAGAAATTCATAGACAGAAATCAAAATACGTTGTCTTTCTGCTTTATTAAATGTATGTGTTTGGCTTTGCTAGGCAGAAGACGTCCAGCTTATGTGTTTGTTGAAGATTCTGAACAACTTTTACTAAGATCGACACGATCAGAACGACTTTATTTTTAATTTCCTTGGTAATCTACTGGCGGTTTGGCTAAACACGTTTTGAGATCTTATTAGTTGCTATGATCGAATCGGTTTGAGTGTGAAATATGTTCAGAATAACACAACCCTTCAGATCTCGCAGATGTAAAGCTTGAAAAGCCATGAAAGGCAAATATTATTTTAATATAATAAGATAACTAACTGGAATTATCATGTCCTCCTTGTTGAAGCCGATTAAAAACAGAAATTCTGTACAAAATTATCTTGTAACCTTTATACCCAGTTTCCTGGGCGCTGATTAAGTTAACAGGTTGGTTAAATCAGTTTCGGCCAATCACGTTCCGTCATTTTGAATAATAGCGGCTCGTGATTGGCTGAAGCTGATTTAACCAACCTGTTAACTTTAATCAGCGCCTAGGAAACCGGGCATTAGAGTAACAGAATTTGACTACACCGCTCTTCTACACCCTGTATACCGAACCTACACTCAGAAAGCCGCTTTTGTGTCACGAATCTGACCTTCGCATAATATTCCAAGCAAATATAGGGCAATGCTTGAAAGAGCCACTTTCGGCCTAAAAATGGCTTCTTTTGTTGCAAGCAACAATGCTTGATTTATGACGGCAATCCCAAGTTTTATGTAAACCGGTATACATGTGTGACTGGACACGAAACGAAGGCTGTGAAGTTAGCATTAGAATGGGTTAGAGGACGATCAAAAGTGGACGTATTGAGAAGTGGACGGTATGAGATGTGACCGTTTTGGGAAGTGGTCCTCATAAACCTTATGGATTTTTAGGAGCTTAAGACAGATGTCGCTGGTGTCGTTCAGAGTATTTTTGTCAAGTTGTCAATTTCTATTTAATTTTTCCATATAGTGTATTGCGATTGTTTCTCTGAAACCCAGGGTTTAGGAAATGGCGTCACGCTAGGGTTTTTTTTTACCTGTATTTTAGTTTTAAATCTGAAATTCGACCGTGCTACCAAGTTTCAGATACAAATTGCCGCGCGAGCTATCCGTATTTTGAACGTCAATACACGACCTCTGTGCTTCAATCAACCATCAGTCGGGGTCATGAACCGTGGCAGCTTCAATCAACTGGGTAAAACATAAAATTGGTTAAATTCATTGCGTAGAGCCTGTGGCTCTATTCTCTCTAAAATCTGGAAAGGTGTTCGGAAATTGGAAATTAATATACAATTCGTTCTGACAATCTTTTGGCGCGTCAGCGACGTTAAAGGGGGCGTCAGTCTAAGGAATCTGTCAAAAAGAGTTAGTTTCAATCTCAGGTTTCAATGTCTCCGCTTGCTAAAAGATCGAAGGACTTGATCGTTGACTGTACAACCCACGGGAACATTCCCTGGCAAACTGATGTTTTGAAGGATAGAATAAAATAAAATATCCATTTATTAACTGTTACTTTACACAACACAAGTGTTGGGACCAATCCTTCCTCGTAGAGTAGGGATCCTGGTGTGGTCTTCAATAAAAGATTGGACTGTATTTCACGTAGGTAGGTTATATTCAAAAGAAAGATGATGTGGAACAGTAAGATAGCCGATGCAGAGTGACAGCTCGAATGACAGATGTCAAAGGCGTTTGGTTTCACTATAGTCTCCCGGCCTTGAAGTATCCTAGGATCTTCAATGATGAACTGGTAGTGGTTTCACCACAAGTGAATGGCCATACAATATTATTTACACTTACTTAAGACGACTTAATCAGGATGAGTATTATAAAACCAACTACACGAGTAACGCGAGAGCTCATCGGGGCTGAGTCAAACAGTTGGATGGAGGATGTAAATATGCTAAATTTGGATGGAGGATGTAAATATGCTAAATTTGGATGGAGGATGTAAATATGCTAAATTTGGATGGAGGATGTAAATATGCTAAATTCTAGTTCTTATTCATATTCTTTATTGCACAGTAACTTTAAAAATAGATTTACAAGAAATATTATTCGCAAAGGCGAGCTTATCTCTAAAGAGAGATTTCTACCAGCAAACCTAGGAAAGGCAGGAATGTGGATGCATGAGGACAGTCCTAGTGCGCAATAAAACTACATAACAACACGGAAATTACAGCATAAATATAAAATACAGTACTTACTTATATAAACTTTATAAAATAACAATACATAACATGGACAAATAAATATGAACAATATTAAATATGCATAGACCTACATAAATAGTCTAGTTGATGTTAAATCAGAACGCGATTAATTTGGTGTCAGGAGCTGGCATTATGAAGACACCTCATTATTTAGGATATTGAAATGTTCACATAATAGTCTTGAGGCCTGTCAAGTCGAAATAGATACTTTTTATGAACTGTCAAAACGGAACTTTTGTTCCTGAGTTCTATGAAATAACAACAGAATGACGTCATGTAAAAGTGTCATTAAATGCTATCTTTTTTTGCACAAAATTGACTTTATAAAATATATCTGCTGGAAATACAATTCTGAGAATATCAAGCCATTTTGTACATAATGCTTCAACTTAAGACTTGTACCTAGATTTATTGGATTACCTTGGCCACAAGCCTATTGGTGGCTGATTGTTAACACTGATAAAATCTCAAACGATAAATTAAAGATTCTTAAAATACCTATATTTTCGTAGTCCGTCTAGCGAAAACTTATAATTACCATTAACTCTCCGGGAACCGCAAGTAAGACGCTTTAAATGTTTGTTCATCTGAGATTCCGAAAATTACATGAATATTCATTATATTCGACCAAACCGCCATATCGCACCGTTCTGTGTTTAGTTATGGGCTTAATTTAGACGGTCACCAAATATAGCTTCATTTTCAAATCGGCTTTAGAGTCTGGAAAGAAAGATGTGAATCCAAGCACCTATGACAATCAGTGAGTGTGGTGACTTCTTTAACCATAATAATATGATTTTTTAAATCAACTCGTTGTTTTTTTTTGTTATTTTATAAAGTTTATTAAGTACTGTATTTATATCTATGCTGTAATTTCCTTGTTATGTAATTTTATTGCGCCCTAGGGCTGTCCTCATGCATCCACATTCCTGTCCTGCCTAGGTTTGCTGGTAGAAATCTCTCTTTAGATATAAGCTCGCCTTTGCGTATAATATTTCTTGTAAATGTATTTTTTATGTTTCTGTGCAATAAAGAATATGAAATGATTAAAACTGTAGAGTGAGATTTAGGAAGAAAATAGTTGATTTACAGTATTTACAAGAGTTTTAATGAAAGAAGATGAATTTGGAATTTAGGATAGAGTCGTGGGTTAAATTCAGTTAGAACGTCTTCGTGCGTGTGGACTACGACTCCCCTTGACTCATCGCAGGTCCGGCGAAAGGTCAGCAGGTTTTGGTAGGCTGTATGTAGCGTCCTCTGGGCAGCAGCAGGGACGTGGCAGGGACGATGAAGGAACGTAGCAGGGACTTAGGATCATATCAGGAATGCAGGGAGGATCGTAGGAAGGCACGTAGGAAGGCCATAGGAACCCTGTGAAGGACACAGCGTCAGGAGTTGAAGAGGAAATGATCTGTCTGCAATGCCCCGTCCAGACTCGCGGAGTTGGGAGAGCCGAGTAGGCACCTAGCTATCAGAGTCATTGCAGACGGACTTGTAGCTGTAGAGACAGGAGAGAGATAGGAAAACACAGATATATACAGACAGAAACAAGGAATAGAAAAGAACTAGAAAAATACGTACCCAAGGTAGGGATTAAATCACACAGATACTATATAGCACAGTATTTAGATATTTATAATTTAGAGGATAAATCTAGCAACTGAACAAGAGCCCAGCGACGAGCAGTCGCTGAGAAGATCAAAGAAAAAGTTACCTCCAGGGAAAAACAAAATAAGAATCTGACGGCTGTGCCAGGCTTAAATAATGAACGAGCCTAAAAAAACTAAAGCTACAGGTAGCACAGATAGCCAGCTACACTAATACAATCAAAACTATTTACAGAGCTAAAAGTTAAAAAAACTAAAGTTGGTATGTTACATATGATTAATTAGGGACATTAGAAATGAACCGTTTTACAAAATTATTGTTATTTCTAGGGGTTTAAATTCGACACGACGGACGTCGACATCATAATCATACTTGGTGACAGATCAATATTCGTAATGACAGTATCAAATAATAAAATCAAAGATTTATTGTTTTTAGGGAAAATACATATAAGGATTTAAAACACTAATTTTATTTTAAAAAAAAAATGAGATTAGTATGATTTTCAATAAAACGAAAGAAAAAATATGCGATCGGCCATTTTGACTGAGACACAAATCACAGCGCATGACGCAGCATGCCGTCACGAATATGTAAACATCATGACACCTGAGAGCTTTTTTCGCGCACTATTACAAAATATTACAAAAATAGCTTTAAACTTTGTTTCATACTTTAGTTTATTGCCGAAATAAAGATTTTTTCATAAATAGTAAATGTGTACATTGCGGAAAACGATTTCAAAATATTTCGTCAGACCCATTCTTCAGTGAAAATCTGGTGACAAATATTTATTTTGGTCCCAAAATATAATATCGTTGCTCTTTGAAATTATTATTCATCTGGCGAAACAATATTTAGACGCGGCTGACATAAATTGACCCCGACATAAAGGAGTAATCTAAAATACAACAAACTAAAAAATCCCGGTGAAACATCGTCATTTTTCCATGAATAAATAATATTTGATTTAGGCTAGCCCCTAGCAATATGGACTGCTGAATAACCTCTGCCAACCCATCTGTGAAAAGTTGTGACGCCATGTAATCACAGGTTGTTTTTGTAAGGTAGACACTAGCACAGGGTGCTCATCCCATACAAATTAGAATTAGTAACCCTTCGTAAAAAGAGATGGCGTGAGGAGTAAGATTTGTACTTATAACGCCATGGTTTCAGTTAACATACTTCTTGGTGCTGCTTATCTTAGAATAAATCCTATATATCTTAGCGACATCTCGTGGTATTTGCAATTTTTCTATGGTGCTGCACCAAGCGATAATGGCGTCGAACTAAAGAAGCTTCCGTAGCATCTCAGTTTACGCCGGTGTCATATTTTGTTCTAGGTGGTCTATCTGTATTAGTAGATATAATAATATAGTATCTGTGACACTAGACATCTTATCCAGGCTTTCCAACGATCTTTTGTCGTGCAGAATTTAACGCTTAGTGTAATGAGAAATGACCAATGAGGAATCTGTGACATCGACACCAATATGATAGATTTCTATACAAAATCCATCGATCCACAGTGGCATGATTCTCGCTTTTGTAGGGGAATTCTGTCAATATACTCCTACTGATACTCATATATTTATTGCGTCATTGTGGTACACTTTTACAAAATTATATCCAACAATAAACCCTGTAAGGGCACTACAATGTCTTAAAAGCTAATATAGGTCTCGATATCCGTATATCGAAGGCGCGATAATCTTGCCATCAAAAACGATAGTCTCTACTTACTCTATGTGTCAGCTTTACCAAATAAGCTCTATAGATTTGAGTGAATCTTATCTGTAAGTCGGAGTTTGAGGTCACGTTTCATCGAACTCGAAGAAGAACGTGATAAAACGATTGCCGCTAGCGAACTTTATCATATCGGCATACGTGACCATCTCTGTGGCGGTACGGTTCTAGACTCTGCTTGTCAAGCGAGAGGTGCTGGGTTTGAATCCTGGCTGGGGAGGATTGGAATGAAATACGTTTATTGTGTTTTTTACATCCTAATTATAATAGTCTCAGGGCGGCTTTGTCCATTTAATCAGCTGTTAAGCGCAGGATAAGTGGAGTTTAAATAGAAATAGCGAAAAAAAATGCATATCGTCTTGCTCCACGCTGATTTTACTGCTAATTACGATTATCCTCCATTTAAGCTGATAGACTTGTGGTCAAGGTAATCCAATAAATCTAGGAACAACATTATGTACAAAATGGCTTGACATTCTCAGAATTCTATAATTCCAATAGATATATTTTATAAAGTCAATTTTGTGCAAAAAAATAAAGCATTTGATGGCACTTTTACATGACGTTTAAGTTATGTTAAAAAAAAATATTGACCATAAACGTTACGACCATTCATACTACTAACGTCAATATAATATTATTATTTTTGTATACTACCGCCCGTTCGGAAGTTGTGGTCTTAGGGATGGAGCAAAGAAGGGCAAGAAACTCCAGAGCCTTAAAATACACGTCATTCTGTTGTTTTTTCATAGAACTCAGGAACAAAAATTCCGTTTTGACAGTTCATAAAAAGTATCTATTTTGACTTGACAGGCCACAAGCCTATTAGAATTAAAAAGAAGTAGTGCAAGAGAAAGGCTCATTACGATTAAGCTAATTGTGTTAGGGGAGTAAATTGAAATTAGCAAAACACGATATTATCACAATCATTAGGCGGATTTTCTACCAAGCGACCCTAGATGTTAATTTATTTGACATCGCTCTGCTTCAGGTTTCCACGACACAGGTTGTCCCAGTGTGAGGCCAGTAGCATGTACTCGAATTTCATTGCTCAAATGCTCCAAATCGTCTAATGAGCCGCAGAACACATTTCCATACCAATTTAAGGTTTTATTCATAATAATAATAATTCATAATTTATTCAGATAGAAAGTTAGGCACATAGTTGTGTGGATCCCAGTCTCCTAAACTAGGTTTATCACCTGTATTTCAGGAGGCAGGGCTCTTCAATTGTTTGGTCATTGAATTTTGTAACAAATTTAATAAAACACCATCAAAAAGTAGTTTATGAAATTGGTAATGAGATATGTGTAGTGTAAGTGTGGGTATGTGAGGAAGAGGACCATAAAGATCAAATATAAAATATGACAAAAATGAGATAAACCCCTTCACTATTAGAAGCACACCGCTCGAACGACCGAACAATGACAAACAATAAACAGATAAGATGTGTCGACCAGTGGCATGATTCTCGCGCCTTCGATATACGGATATCGAGACCTACATTGACAGCGGGTCAATTCTCGCGCCTTGGAAATACGATATCTACACCTATATCGTGTGATTTTGTACGGGAATCTGTCAATTTTGGTGTCGATATCCGTATATCGAAGGCGCGAGAATCATGCCACAAATCACTCGATATGGGTGTAGATATCATATAGCGATAGCGCCAGGATCCTGCCACAGTGGCATAAATGCACGAGTTATTATGAGAAACACAAAAATTACTATAGGTCTGGTCTGGTTTCAAACAAAAAAATATTTTTCCAAATCGGTTCATCCGTCTAGGCGCAATCAGGGCACATACATAAAAAAACCCGACGAATTACAAACCTCCTCCTTTTGTGAAGTCGAATAAATAGCGAGGGACAGAGCTTTACGCACTGTAAAGCCCTGTCACTTTTTCCTTAAATATTTTTGCTAGAAATTTGAAGTATAGAAGCGTCCATTGAGATAAAAAGTACGTAAAATAATTATGAATTTATTGAATTGATGCCAAATAGTTAAATCATTCAACCGGCATATCCGGTCCGGGACAATGGCGTCCGACTAAATCATCCGGGCCCGGTTCAAATGACTTTTTATCCGGAACACCCGCCGGCAGTCACGTCTATCGGTCATTTCCGGTTCGCCCGGACGGGGACTTCCGTCTTTACCGGATTAGGAGAAGGATTATGGTGGTGATTTTTAATGCCTGGGGAAATGTGAAGGATTATTATGTTTTAAATTACGTTATTTTTCATTATTTCAAATATTTGATTATTTTGTAGACAGAAGGCGCTGCGAGCTTGTAATTATAATAAATATCTTTAATTATATATTTATTTGTACAGTCGAAGTCAATTTGTACAATTAAGTGTTCCATAAATATCTTTACATTAAAAATAAGTTTACACACAGTATGACAATTACAATTACTTGATTACAAAGTATGTGACAGTTTCATCTTTCCAATCAATGCTCCAAAGTTATGTTTTACACTTTTCTTACACAGAATCAATGGCGCATATTGGGACAAAACTATAATGACCAGTGATCGGATATTCGGATGCATATTTACCTATAGTTCAGGGTGTTGGCTAATATGGAATGCACTTTGCTATCGAAAAAATCCTGATTTAAGTAAACAAAATAATAGTAATAGATAGTGATTAATATGGTACTAACTGTATAAATACGTATGGAAACAATTAAAAAAAAATATTTTTTTTCAAATTAGTCTGTTTTTTTTCAAACACACACGCTCTTGTACCCTTACATACACACATAATTGCATCAGGGATAAAAAAATAACATTAAATAAATATGCATCCGATAAGTTACAATATCGGGAACGGGATACCTTTTAACAGCGTTTTTTTTTTGAGATAATTTATATTAAGAAGCCGCTTCCATACTGTTATAGCTAAAAACAAACTTTAGGTAAATATGCATCCGAATATCCGATCACTGATAATGACACTACATGGTGCAGAATAATATTTTCTATCAATGGGCCATAAATATGTTTACGTGAGATCTCAAGGGTTTCTTTTAACGTAAACAAATTTATGGCAAATTGATAGGAAATATTATTCTGCAACACGTAGTGTCAATATACAGAGTGTAACAGAAAGGGGTGTACAAGCTGAAATAGGGTTGTTAGGGACATCATTATGAACATCTTTCACTATGGGACCGACTTGATCAGAGCAACTTTATTTTTATTAACTCAGTATATTTCGGGCCTAGCGCTCAGCTGACCTGGATGGGGTGGAGTGAAACATAAAGTCTTTCTGATCAAGTCGGTCCCATAGTGAAAGTTGTTCAGAATGATGTCCCTAACAACCCTCTTTCAGCTTGTACACCCCTTTTTGTTACACCCTGTATTTCTCACAATATTCAAATAAAAAATTGAAATTGTTTATTCTCCAACATAACCTAATAAACTTATGTAGTTAAAACATTATTGAGGTATTAAGGTCTAGTGATAGGTATGATGCATTAATTGAACATTAAGCATCCAACTCCTAAACTAGTGTTACCTGTATCTTAGGAGTTGGGGCTCTCTCTTTTAAAGTATACATTATAAAACTAGACATGTCGCTAATTCAGCGCTAGTTAAAAATAAGTTGAAATAGATTGTTGTCGGGGAGGTTACACCAAGTATGTAGAAGATATTTAGAAACATTCAATTGTAAAGATATCTTTGACGTCGACTGTACAAAACTATCAGTGATTTTCAATTTGTTTACTTTTAGGTTAGGTATTGAGTTAATTTTTTATTCTTAAATTACTTTTATTGTGGAACATTTTTTTGACCGAGCGAGCGAAGCGAGCGAAGCGTCTCCGTTTCAGGTTTGGGCAAAAATGCTTTCGTATGTCCGGTTGTTCTCCTCTACAGGTCGCATTTATGAACCGATTCTCGTGAAATTTTGTGAGCAGGTTGGAAAAATAAGTAGAATTTTTTACTCGAGCCAGTTTTTTGATTTTTTTTCAAAATGGCGGAGATATGGGGTTTTAAAATGTAAAAAAATCGCTACAACCCAAACGGCTCGATGGATATTAACAAATGAGGTGTCGTTGGATTTGTAAAGACCATGAGAGTGAAACAGATGAGCGAGCAAAGCGAGCGAAGCGTCTCCGTTTCAGGTTTGGGCAAAAATGCTTTTGTATGTCCGGTTGTTCTCCTCTACAGGTCGCATTTATGAACCGATTCTCGTGAAATTTTGTGAGCAGGTTGAAAAAATAAATAGAATTTTTACTCGAGCCAGTTTTTAGATTTTTTTTCAAAATGGTGGAGATATGGGGTTTTAAAATGTAAAAAAATCGCTACAACCCAAACGGCTCGATGGATATTAACAAATGAGGTGTCGTTGGATTTGTAAAGACTATGAGAGTGAAACAGATTATATAATTTTAGTAAAAAGTCAATAGGTTGCAAAAAAGATCGCGAAATGTAGTTTACAAAGTTATTGGTGCGGCTACTTTCATACTGCATGTACGTAACCAGGTACATTCATAAGTTTGTATGTGTTATTGAAAGAAAATTATTTGGGTTATTTTTTTTATGTGTGTTAGCAGTTCAGCTTTCCCACCGACATACTCGCGAGGTCTACAGCTCACAGAGCCACTAGTATATTTAGGTACAACAACGTTTCTTAGTTGTCTATTGGATATTTTTTTGTGGAGAACCATCATAATAACATAAAAAATTTACGACATCTAATATTTTATTAATCTATGCAGCCGGACAAACTATGCATTATCGACACAACAGAGCAATTATGCAAAAACACCTTCGAAAACCATTATCCTCCTTTTGGCAAAGAAAATAAGCTTCCATAATAGTTACAGAGAGAACTCGCCAGGAATTGTACATTTCAGATAAGAGTTGATAAAGCCATACGTTTCTCGATACATCTCTCCTACTACATCGTTTTGCAGTGTAGGCTCGTTGCTTTGAATATTTTATTGGGAAGGGAAACTGTTCTTTTGTACAGGATGTTAAAGAAAAACAAATAAATTCTCGTGCAGCACACGTTTAAAAGTAAAATTGGAATTTATTTTTAGAAATAAGCTGTCCTTTGCATATAGATTTTCTGTATGTTTGTTATAATATAAGTGGAACAATAAAAACATTTAATAAAACTGTTACACCCTGTACCACTAAGAGAATTCAGGATTCTGATTGAATAATAAAGGAAGGTTGGAAAAATGATGACGTAATCGAATTGAACGTGTGAATGTATGTGATGTATGTGATGTATGTGATGTATGTACGGTAAGCGCAAACATTTAACTACGCGTGTAACCCGCGGTTTCCGAGAGTCCGATCAAAGATCGAGTAATTCAAAATAGCGATACGTGATTGGCTGATAGGGGCGCTCTGTTAGCTAATCATAACCTTTGATCGACGTCTCTGAAACCAGGCACAACACGGCTTTCAGTGACGATCGAAAAGCCTTGAATCTTTAAACCCCTTAAACAAATTGGTTTGTACTAAAATTTAGATATTTCAGAGGTTACAAAGTTTCACAAAGTTACCAGTAAGCAGTTTGAAGGTTCTATCAAGTTTGGGTTTTGAATGAATTCCAAATCACAATTTAAGTTTAAGCACTTAAATTTTGCTAAATCATCTCGTTATTTTGCTGAACACTTCACAAAGTCCGTAACCAATCTGTTCGTGTAGCAGAATGCGTAGCACGTTCAGCAGGTTCGCAAGAAAGGCAAAACAATATTTAGGTCATGCAAATGTGCAGGTGGAATTATGATGTAGTGGAACATTTATGAAAAAAAGTTGTGCAGAGTGTAAAGAGTCGCAAAGAGGGATACCGAAATCTCTATCAAAAACAAGAAAAAACGACTAGCCTTTCGACCAACCGAGATATGGCGACCCGTTTTCGATCGAAATAAATCGAGATCGTTTTCGATGGATTTAGACGGAGTTAAAACCGATATCTCGACTGGGGAGATGATCTCGATAGCGCGAGAATCTGGGGCCTGTATTGATGACAGGTTTGTTGCATTTTGCATGCATTTTGCGTAGAGCAGGCGCCGCCGCTCTGTAAACATCACTCATCAGCCAATAGATAGTCGGAAGACTGTATGCAGTACCAAAGTGGAATGAGACCACAGAAGAGATAATAGTACGATAGAGAGATAAACGTACAGAACGGCCACTCCCTTCCCCGCGCGGATTCAGATACCGCACCTCACCCCGGAGTCGGGGAGCCTCTTCGGGAGACACTTTGTTTAGGCGCTGAACGCACACATTCACAAACGAACGAGTTTACGCACACATTTGCACGTGTACAAATGTCATTAGGCTATGTAGTAGTAATATGTGATTATTTTACGAGCGTTCTATGGAGTGTCCGAGGTGTGATGAGACTTAACCCGAGTAAACTTTGACAACTCTACACAATATGGAGTTGTCTAAGTTAACTCATGATAAGTCTTATCCCGCTTTCGTATTGCTGGCCCTGAGATGGTAGAAAATCCGCCTCACCTATAAATAACCAACGCAGTAGGAACCGGTAGCCATAGAAGCGTTCATTCGAAGCTAATATCAAGACATTTCACGATTCATTGAGAGTTACCGGGGTGTCTAGTGTGAGATTGCTGCTGGTTCGAGCGTGTTCAATTACGATTACGAAATCTCTGGCGTTGCGGTTTGAGGCTCTGTATTACAAGCGAGAGGTCTTGGTTTCGGATCCCGGCTGGGGAAGAAAAATATTTGTCCTATTTCCGTTTTTATTTCTTTATTTTTGATTTGAGACTTATCACATCCGCTCTGTGAATAGGCTTGTGGCCTGTCAAGTCAAAATATATACTTTTTATGAACTGTCAAAACGGAACTTTTGTTCCTGAGTTCAATGAAATAACAACAGAATGACGTCATGTAAAAGTGCCATCAAATGCTATCCTTTTTTGCACAAAATTGACTTTATAAAATATATCTGCTGGAAATATACAATTCTGAGAATGTCAAGCCATTTTGTACATAATGCTTAAGACTTAAGACTTGTTCCTAGGTCACAAGCCTATTAAATGATTTTTACAAAATGTGATAGGCGCGAACGGAAATGGGTTTTAAGTGGGAAAAATAATCTACGAGAACGATGTATTTGGTTGAGGAAGACATTATCTGGATGTCCGAAGTGAACAGTTCTGTGAAACTTTGTTTGTCTATGTGCTGTTGATGTCCTAAATAAAATAAAATGGCTATATGGTCTCACAACCTTTGCCTGTCCAATGAAGGGACGAAGGAATAAAAAAAAAACTTTACGTGCAAATAGAGTGGATTTACAAGTACTTACCGAGTTTATTATGAAGTCATTCCTGCTGACCTACGATGCTGACTGAGGATCACAACACAACAATGTTGGACCACCGCTAGGTTGTCCGTCATACATATAATCTCGCCTTTGTACATTGTTTTTTTACATGTATTTTCTGTATGTCTGCTTGTCTTGTGGAGAAAGAAATTACGAATTACGAATATAATTGTCGATAATGATGATGATGATGAAGGTAAGCACGATGCTATAGGTTCTCATCTGAAATGTGACGCAAATAATCAATTGTTTATAGTTAAGAATCTTTGATAGCCGACACATACTCTCACAACAGTCCTTTCCTGATAAAGATTAGACATCTCACACTAGTGAAACTCATTCCCACTGGGAAGATGTAAAGATGGAAGCCATAACCCTCGAACGAGAGTCGTCTAAGCGGAAGTAACGCGATAAAGGAAATGGATCTAATATTCCATTGAGATAACCTGAACATTAAGTCGTTACGATTGTATCGCTTCTTGATTTTGGAAACGACGGATGATTGTACAGTTTGGGAAAATAAAGGAATGTTGAATATTAATGTCCCCAACGAGAGGAAAATATCTTCGGACAAATATTCTGAAGAAATACAAGGAAGTCAAATAAAACTCTGGAACATTTCTAAAATGTATATCCACTTATATTGTTTAAAACGTTTTATTGTGCAGCCAAGCAACAATATTACCAGTCACAGACTTCAATAGTAGGGGACAAGGCACGGGGCGCTTGAAAGTGTCGCTACCAAAACGGTGTCAAAACGGGAAAAGTGAACCGATTTCAAACAGTCGTGATTAGACGGTGCTAGCCGCGTGACGTATCGGCAGCACAACAAAAATGGTGTCCTGCGAGGTAAAAACTTGTAAATCATACCGAAATCGCAATACTCATGAACAAGGAGTATCGTATCACAAGTAAGTTATATAATTTACAATTACTATTGGCTATAAATTGATTACACATAAAATATTGTTCTCGAAAAATTCCTAAAGTAAAAATAGGATAATCAATCATTCAACTGACGACCGACATAGTACCGATAAATTCCAACAGAGGCGCTATTCTGTCTGGCCTCAAATATCGATGTTACCAGTGTTCTTTGCTCTGACACGTTCACTCAACTAATGCGTGTTTGTGTTGCCCTCAAGGATATTTGCTGAGATAAATGCTATTATGATTAAGCTTTCCTTTTTACTGAGCATAGTTTTTGGGTCTTCTCCTTCGGGACCCGGTTGACACACTTCAGGATACCATTCGGAGAATATGACGCGATCTCAGAATAGATACATACAGCGCCTCCAACTTAGAGGTGGGAAACATTCGAACTACGGCCTTGTCATCCGCCATCACAGAGAATACATATCATACTAGGTGCACCATTATGGCCAACGCACACCGCTTCGGGATTAATATTTTTACCAATGGAAATTCAAACGTATCGATATAGAAATACGACATAAATTGTTATGGTTTGAAATAATGCCGAAGCATCCCGAAGCATTCCGCGGGATGCTTCGGCATTATTTGAAAGCATATCAATTTATGTCTTATTTCTTTATGGATACGTTTGAATGTCCATTGGTAAAAACTTAAAATCCCTTGCCATGCCGTCCCAGTGTGCGTAGGCCATTATGATGACTACATGACACTATCGACGCTATCAACTGAACAGCTAAGTTGGTGGCACTGAGGCAGCACTTATCCAATGGAGAGCGAATAGATACATTTTCCTTTGAAACACAACTCACCAATTTACGGGCGGCGGGGACGAGGTAAGAGAGCTGTGATTGGTCAGCCGCTGCGAAACTGTCTGGCGGCCCGTCATCGTACATAGGTTGCGTATGCGAACGTTTGTTGAATACAACAAACGTTTGGCGAGCCGCATTCCCCCGCAGGCGCAGTCAATTGGATTATAGTCTCTGGTGGCACTGTTCCATCATACAGAGCCACCAATAGTTATAGTTAGGGAGGCGAATAGGGGAATTTTCGGTAATACTCGAGCGTGGCAGTTTAAGATATGAGAGATACCTTAGACCTAATAGAACAACCTTGTAAAGTATTTAGCTCTATATGTAGTGACGCGCGCCTAGGATAGACGATCAGATTAGTAAAAAAAGTCGATAGTCTGAAATACTCGAGCGCGTCAGATTAAGATATTGGGGGTTGATTTTAGTGTTTAGACTAAATTAAACTAATCTGACGATAAGTCCTTGACGTCGCCGAGTTATAGGGTCGCGAACTTGTAAAAAAAAAAGTTAATCCGGAATACTCGAGCGCGATTTTTTATTTTTTATTTTGAAGAATCTAAAACTTACAAAAAATACAAAATCTGCCGGTTTCCGCATGACCGGAAGTGTGGAGGAGCTATTTCGTCTTCCGAAAAACGCGTTGCAGCGGCATATAAGTCGCGAACGATACATTTTACAAAAAAAAAGTTTAAATAAACAAAAAAGGTAATTTTATTTTACACAAAAAAGGTCTCTTTACATTTTTGTCCAGAGTTAAATACTTGAAGCATCATAAAAACTCAAACTCCCGGTTTTTACCATACGAGCTTTTCTTTTCGAAATGATTTTATCTTTCGATTTTGATAGGTCTCGACGGCGCCGTTGAATTACGCCATTTAGCTACCTCGCCTCCCTAACCATTATCTAGAGAACGGCCAAAGCGGAAACTACTGACGCCACTTTGTAAAACGTCACTTCACTACAATTAAATAGTGTAGCTGTTCAATAAGCAGAGTCATGTTCATCATCAAGTAGGCGGTGGCTCCATACTGGTCATTCTACAAATAAGATGGTGACACTATAATTCTGAGACAAGACACGAGTTATAATACAGTCCGTTCACAGTTATTTTACCTCTAGCTGTTAAGTTGGCCTACCTGAGCATTGTGTTGCTATATTTAGCTTCTATGATTCCCGATACAAAATATGAAGATTGTAATTTTTTACTTAGATACCAAAACGGATTTCTTGCCTGCATTAATAGTATTATAATTTTCAAAGCTATGGTTGTACTTAATAACATTAGATAACGGCACGGTCGATCGCATTTAAATTAATTTCCATAACTAATCTGCTCAATTGTATTAAAATTTGCTTACCAAAGATTACCTCGTGTCTATTTGATAGATAGACAACGGTATATTTTACATACTATGATTATTATGATTAAATAGAAATAACAACTGCAATTTGATTTCCAATATTTATTTAGAATAAGAATGATCTATGCGGATTGCCAATGCTGGATCATCACAATCTGATGAACTTGAATCTTCGCTACTGCTGTCAGATTCTGTATCAGACTCGTCGTTGACTTCTATAATGAACCTGTCCATTTCGGCGTCTATACAGCCATCTCTTTCACGAAACTTGTCTTCAATGTGACGCACATGTTCGCACTGTTTTCGCCAGTCTTCTGCAGTGATAGATTGAAAGGCTTCTTCAGTTAATTTCAAAATTTCGTTGGCATCTTGTCCTACATTTTTATTAGCTACTCGCCTTTTGGCGAGACTCCACATAAACTCAATCGCATTGAGCTCACAATGGTATGGCGGTAACCTAGCTACTTTGTGGCCATGAGCTTCAAGCATTTGATCAGCTTCATATATTGGAGCTTCTTTATGCTCTTTTATAATTTCATATAGTTGAGCTTTGATCATGGTAGGCAGATAGGATAACCCCTTATTTTTGATCCAGATTTGCATTTCTGCTTTGGTAGAGCTTGATGTTGGTGCCTTGTTTAACTTGACTGTATGATAAGGGGCATTGTCCATAACTATTAGACTGTTCGGCGGCAAATTAGGAATCAGTTTTTCCTCCAGCCACTTCATGAAATTTGTCTTATTCATGTCATCATGGTAGTCACCTGATTTCGACTGGGATTTAAATATTAATAAAGAGTTTGGAATAAATCCCATTTCTCCACCCGCATGAACAATTATCCATCGCGCACCAGCAGAATCGTTTTTTAAGACACCTTCTTCATCATCTATTTGCCAACATTTATTTACTGTGTAGAACTTATTAATATAGGTCTCGTCCAAGAACACGACAGGTCTGCCTACATCGCGATTTTGTATTAAAGTGCTAATGTACCTGTATCTCCAGGCAACAATATCATGCCTTTCCATAAGTACTTTTCGCTTTGACCCACATTTTTTAAATCGAAAACCAATTTCTCGGATGATTTTCCACAATGTGATACGACCTCCACGAAAATTTATATCATTTTTTAATTCGGCTAAGAGTTTCCCTAAAGTCGGTACCTCCTTTCTGACGGTATACATTTCGTGTATTTTATTTCGGATCGCGCACCGATCAAACTCATCTAATATAATTTTCTTTTCATGGTTACGTTTTTTTTTTGGCGTGGAAATTTTTTGAGACGTGGAAGCGGCAACTTCGCCCTCTTTGGTGATGGTACTTATGGTTTTTTCAGATATGCCTGAAACGAGAAAAAGCCTTAGTGATAACAAAGGTATTAGTCAGACCGCTATATTATTTCATCACAATACGGGACGGGCGGGACGAAAAACTAAAAAAATATATTGTTTCATGTTCTTCTTTATCTACTTCATCTTTTTATATAAAAAAATCAGTTAATTTTAATGTGGAATAAAAAACCACGAATAAACAAATCCTTTGTAGTTAGGGTTTCCACTAAAGTTGGGTAAAATGTTATAAGCTGGTATCCCTATTTTACACACCTGTCATGGCGGCCACCCTTTGGCGAACATTTGCAAATGGGATTAGAGGACCATTATTTGCTTTTTCTCTTTCACAAAAAGCACGCACTGATAGAACAATTTTTCTTCCACTACTCTGAATCCTTTTCGGCATGATACCAGATGAAATAATCACAAATAATATAGAAAAACGCTTGGAACTTCACAGGACGACTCGACCGGGAACACCAACATAAGGAAAGGATAGAATGACACCTGTCAGAGGTAAAATAACTGTGAACGGACTATATGTCAGCGGCCGACACACGACACATGCACAAATGCCAAAAGATCGTTCTTCTTCTTCTTCTTCTTTTTTTTAATGGCGTCCTAACCTCTTTTGAGGTTAATTTTGCCAGTGTCAAGTGGTCAAGTTCTCATTTGAGAACCTGGAAATTATAATGTCTTGAGATGATGTTAAGATGATGATGATGATTTGTCGCTCGTTAGCACTACCCAGGGATGACGTGAAGGGCTGTGGGTTCCAAATAATTCCTTCGGACGTGAGCGACTGCCTCCCCCAAAAGATCGTTGGAAGTTGTTTTCTTTCTGTGACGTTCTATTCTGGCGGCCGATCGTAGAATCGGGCACATCATGGTGTGCCAAAACGTGAAATATCATGAAACGATAAATTATAGACAGAATAGAACGTCACAGAAAGAAAACAACAAAAAAAACAACTTCCAACGATATTTTGGCATTTGTGTGTCGTGTGTCGAGGCGCTAGTTTTATTGCAACGAATTTGTCAATAAGCCTTAGTTCTACCTGTCACCACAAGCCATAATATCGTTGAAAAGCTACACATTTTCTGAGTTCTTTCTCATGCAAGCTTCTAGACTCTGCACATAATCTATTCTGCATAATTCACAAAACCAATTCTTCAAGCAGATTCAATTTCCTCGAACATATTTCACGATAAAACCTCTAACTCGCGCGATACGAAAATGCATACATTTCTAAAGATTTATTATGTTAGTACGTAAACAATATTGTATTTCAGGAACAGGGTACAGACCAATAAAAGGGTCATAACATAAGATTCGTACAATACTACCGACAGACAATCTCCTAAAGTGGAGCAGCAATGTATGTGAGTGCCTAAATGTAAATGTATGTTATGTTTTTATGTTAGCTGTTCTAACTCAAAGGCCCTAATAGTGTAGCTTGATAACTTCTTACAGTCTGACAGTTCCGATGTGCTAATACGTCTCTATAGTACGAGATTTTATGACTTATGATGTTATGACTTAAGACTTATGATGTTATGATCGACACTTCTCAACCAGAGGCTGGAACTTTGTATAGTTAATCTCTGAACAAAGTGGATCTATTCTGGCCCTGCCCTGTTCTAAGCTATACTATTCTGGCCCTGTTCTAGGCTATACTATTATGCACATTTCCTATCCTACCAAACATTTTATTTACTTATTATACATTATATTCTATGTCTTCTCTACAATATTTTGTGGAACCCTCGGTACCCAAACTTCCTGCGTGATCGCTTCGAATTTCTTTCTTCAAGCAGGTCTCGGAGAACTCACATGGCTACTATGCTTGAAGCCCCACATCGCTCCACTGCAGCCTACGAGCACGGGTCCACAATCCGCGCTACACGGCTGTGGAATGAGCTTCCCTGCACCATCAGGGACAGTCCATCACTAAATATCTTTAAAAACCGACTAAAGAAGCACTATCTTTCAATGTCAATTTAGATATATACTGGTATGTATTAGTGTATTCATACGATATTTATTGTTAAGCTGTATTTATGTAACTGTGTTTGTAGTCTATTCCTTAGCAATAGGTTCTTACGTGTACCTATGTGTAATAATAATATGTATTATACTAGAATAGTTTTATTGTACGCGCAATTCTTCCCTACGAATATTACCTATCATCTCCGTATCCGACCCAACATGTTTTGCTGGAAGAAATCTCTTATAACAGATAAGCTCGCCTTTGTACATATTTTTTCTATGTTAAGCTATTTTTACTGTCATGTGAGTACAATAAAGAAATTACGAAATTACTTATTGACATTAATTATTTGTGCCTTGACAGCCAAAGCCAAATTGACACAAATTACATTACATTATTTTCGCACGCCCCAGATTTCTCCTAACCCAGCTCAGTTGATAACGTATGGGAGTGTTTACAGTAGTAATCCATACAAGATGGGAACAAACGACTGGATTAGTACAAGGCCAAAGACACTTACTGGGGTGTCCTTGATGGATCTACCTTCGGAAATAGTCGCTTTTTGGAACACAGGGTAAACATGCCGCATGGAATATGACTTGTGATCCGCCATCAAAGAGAATACATACTATACTATATCCGCTATTATGAAGACTACTATAACACTAGCGACCTCTATCAACTGAAAAGCAAAGTTGGTGGCATTCGTTCACTTCAGATGTCATCACTTAGTTATTGTTCTGAGCGTAGAATGATAATTTTTTACAGTTTTTAATAGTTTATCTGTTGCAACCCATAGACTACGACGAGCTTTCAGTTTCAAACCGCATTCATTAATGTCTTCCTAATCCACGCGTTCTTGAGAAAAAAGATCTTGGCAGACGGACGAAACGGACGGACGACAGATGGACGGACGGACAGATGGACGGACAGTCAGATGGACGGATAGACCACGACTAATAAGGCATTCAGCTGTGTATAAGAGCTATTGTAAATAGGGGTAAAACTGATTTGCCATATTACGTCAAAAGTAGTATAGGTACACATCCCAAGAAAACATTATTTGCATCCAACCAAGCCTTTCTCGCAACTTAAATATTATTTCATAATAAACCTAACCTTTTCGCGGACCCTTTTACGCACTATCACACATGAAACCCTGACGTTAGCATCTAACATAATGTTGGTTAAAGAGAGTCTAGCGATTTTATATTCATTGAATTTTTGATATGACCTTGATTCCGCTAGTTATCGTGTCATTGATTCGCCATTGTTATTGTGATGTTCAACCTTATTAGTAAAAAGCATTCCAGACTTAGTAAAAAGCGTACAAAAACTATGAAAATAATCGGTCAAGCGCACCACCGTTCAAGAAACAATTTGTAAAAGTCAAAGTGCCTGACAGTTCATTATGCGGAAACCTAAAACAAACAAAAGAATTTTGTCTTTCTAAGGACGTTGGACGCTTCAATGGTTATTTATTATCGATTCAAACAAACCACATTGTATAAAGTTCAAAACCAATAAAAAATCAAACAAAAGAATGTGGCAACTGTAGTAAACATAGACGTTTGGGCAGCTATGAGTTTAAGTAAAAAATAAAATCGGTTAAGTGCGGGTCGGTATCGCACACGAAGGGTACCGTACCATCGTACAACAAATCAAAAGCACTCAAAACAATAAAAAATAAACAAAAAGAAAATTTAAAAAGTTTATGCCTTCACGAGATTTGAACCGACGACCTCCGGATTGAGAGTCTACATCATACCGGCTGAGCTACCACAACCATGTGGGTTGACGCGAAATATGCTATCATATTTAAATGTGTAGTAGATATATGTGTCTATGACATGGTTGCTATGACAATAAATAAACAGTTTCAGTCAAGATCTCCATTTTGAAATGCGTAAGTGTATCTAAACAGGTCTCTTGTATCGGGGCCCCCTTTAATTTGCAATATCTCTCGTATTTCAGTATTTGTAGTTGGTGCGGCAACAGATATACACATTCTGTGAAAATTTCAGCTTTCTAGCTATTACGGTTCGTGCTGACGGACCCGGTGACAGACAGGACGGACGGACGGACGGACGGACAGACGGACAGCGAAGTCTCAGTAATAGGGTCCCGTTTGGCACCCTTCGGGTACGGTACCCTAAAAAACATTTAAAATATAGGCCTGTTATGTTTTAGGTAAATTTTTTTTTTACGTAGCCTATAATGTGTCCCTATAATGTGGCAAAGGCCTCCCCAAAATATTATTAAATCTGATAAATATATGTTTGCTTAACTTCCTTGAAACGTGTCCTACGTACTTATATTATATGAGATTTTTTTCCAGGTGATGTCCTCAATCACAACATCCCTCCGCTTCGACGGAGCCCTAAACGTGGACCTCACAGAGTTCCAGACTAAATGAATACTTTGAAGCTTCCTATTCTTTATGACGTCACATAATTCAATCTCTCAAAACATAAGTACGGCCAGTATTAACTTTGGTTAAGAAATAAAATTTTAGAAAGTATATTTTATAACGCCTTGCAAAATAAGTCATACGAAAGCCTACAACTTGCTGTGACGTAATATTTGCAATCATCATCATCAATCATCATCATCAATCATCATCATTAATCATCATCACCAGCCTGTCAGGGAACCCACTCTGTTGAGTAGAATTATTGTCTTTACGTCGCTCGGTCACCACGGCGCTCCTACGTCACTTTTGTCAACGCCTTGTATGTATTGTCGCTACGTCGCTCCATGATGCTCGAAGGAATTTTTAGGCCTTATCATGTACACGCCATTCAACTCGCTCCTGTGTCACCCGCTTTATTTTGAAAGTTGTCTAAAGCATCACTACAGTCATAGAATCCGGAGAAGGGCGAGTCGGTTCCACGCAAATCGCATTTTTTGTGTGAAGTTACTAACATTTGTACGTTTAACGGATTTTCTTTTTCCTTTATAAAGAACGGAACCCTAAAAAGGTACCATGTCATTTTCTTGCTATTTTCTTATTAGTGAGTATATAGTAATTGAAATTAATTAAAAATCTACTTTAAAATACTCTAATTTTTAGAGTCTAAAGTTAACCTTTAAACACATCCTGCTTAGGCCATGTTTAGGCAAACAAATCGACGATGTCAAACCGATTGGGGTCGTAACCCATTGTCTTAAAAGCCCATTTCCTAGTAGGCCACGCTGCATTACCCCAGTTAAACCCAGAGAGGATGTAAGCCAGTGGTACCGATTCTTCTGGCATGAAAACTTACAATACAAGATAACGTCGCGGCTTTACTTTTACATGCAAGCATTAAAAGAATTAACGCAAAATGAGAAACTACTTTGTTAAGGACACCATTCTGAGCAACTTTCACTATGAAACCGATTTAATCAAAGCTACTCTAATTTTCACTTCTCTATACAAATCAGCTGACCGCCCGGACCAGACCAAAACGTCTGGAGTAATGAAAATTAGAGTTGCTCTGATCAAATCGGTTTCAAAGTTACTGATGTGCCGTTCCCGGCAATATTGCCATTTGACCGGCAATATTGCCATTTGATCATTATGGCAATAAACAACTGAAACTAAAACTGACCGGCAATATTGCCATAAAATGTATGGAGGCAATATTGCCGGCAATATTACTTCATACATTAGTTTCCCACAAATGGCAAAATTGCCGGTGAAGGCACATCTATACTCGGAATGGTGTCCCTAACAATCCTCTATAATATGACTACACCTTTCTGTTACACCCTGTCACAGAAGAGATAATAGTACTACATACAGAACGGTCACTCCCTTCCTCGCGCTGATTCAGATACCGCAACCCACCCCTGGCGCCGGAGTACTATCCAGAGGGTCTGTGTATAGGCGCTGAACGCACACATTCACAAACGAACGAGTTGACGCACACATTTGCACGTGTACAAACGTCATTTGGCTATGTAGTAAAAACAGGTGATTATTTTACGAGCGTTATATGGAGTGTCCGAGGTGTGACCCTGTTTAAGAAGTTTGTTTTGTTGGTGTTTGTTTGTGTAGTATGAACAACCCGCCCTGGGCCAGCATGATGGACCATGGCAAAATGATACTTGTATCATTAAACCACTAGGTTAATTAGATAATAAAAAAATATATAGTGTATGTGTGTTGCGTTATGTGTATGTTATTAAGTTATTTTATTTTTATTTTTAAGTGTTTTCTGATCTCATACATATATTTTATTTTGTACTCCCAAAATATGGATAAGCATCAGAAAATAAATGAATAAAAATGTAAATAAAATTTAAGAAGGTTTTTTCCATAAAGGGAAGCAGAGGCATAGTTGTGGCTTAGACAGTTATTTATTATATACGGTGTAAAAGGATGCTAGACCATCGCTACTATAAACCCTGTATTTATTAGTATGGCGCCTGTAGAATCGTCCCCAGTACCGGTTTCCGCTAAGGGAAATGAACTAGTCTTTGACGAGATTGAAGGGTGTCTCTAGTCGCTACATTGGGGAGCAATAGGTTTTGATACTTGACTCTGCCATTCGATATCTTCAAATCTATCAAACTTTGTCGAAATGTGAGTTCTAATCCTGAAATAATGTAGCCTTTTAAAGTCTATTTCTTTTTTAAAAATGGGGTACCTACTCTGAGAACAGCAAACACACTTAAAAAGAATATTAATATAGATGATTCTATAATAAAAAAAATACGCGTGTAGCACCGTACACGTGTTAGAAGTAAAACTTCTGTAGCTAGATCATTAAGTGGTACCAATACTATACACCTATACCTACCTATACTAAAAGAGATTTAAATTTCCAATTTTGAGATCCAATCTCTGCTTCAAGTTACTTTTAAGTTTCAGACGTCCGATTATTTGAAATTATTTTATACTTGTACTTACTTTTAATACGTCATGTCATTTATTTCCCACCATTCCTTATCTACAATTTGTCGCGCTCGTGGTGATATACTTAACTCATTCAATAGTGTCACTACTATTTGCATCTCGCTCAGATTATATACCATCTGACGTCACGTCTTTAAGCCGTCTCGCTCAAATGTATGCATTGCTTTGCTTGTTTTAGAAATCCATATCGACCCGTGTGACATTGATGAAACTCTTTTCTTACAAACTGTATGGATCGCATCGCACAGCTGTCAAACATAAGTTCCGGTTCCAACAAAGAGGTTGAACGAAGTAGTTTTTGGTCACGTCACTGGTTTTGTTTGTCCCAGCCAGCGGCGGCGGCGGCGGCGGCGCCATCTTGGCCATACCGGAAATCAAGAACTCGTGGAAGAATGCTTAAAATAATTTTTATTTGTTAACGTTTCATCAGGTTTTTCTCTCACTAATTAACATTCTTTATTGTACGAATGTATTATTATCTTATCTGATTAGTTAAAAACCGTATTGAAAATAGTTGCGGTTTTAAAAGTCTTCAGCCGACCCTGACGTCACCGATTCCAATTTCCGTTACATTTCTTAGCCACTCGTGATAGCACCCGGCTAGTAGCAATTGAAAAGCAAATATATGAATAACCCACAGTTGAGAGGTTAAATAAATTTTACCCCCGTGCCCCAAGAAGTTTTACTTCAAAAATATTTTAGGACGTTTAACCAGGCCTGGTTCACTCCGCAGTTTAGGTATGATCGGCCCGGCCGATACGCTACGCTACGGTACGATACGCTAGTACTATTACTTATTCTGTGGTTTAACGTTAAAAGAATGCTTTTTTATAAATACTTGTCTTTCTTCTAATTATATTATAATTTCTGTTCATTTAAAAGTAAGCTGAAGATGAAATTACGGGTTCCGCTGTCGAAATGCGCCCCTTTAAGCTGTATATTCCTTTGTTGAAAATTTAATTCTGTAGCGGAATTTATTGTCTCTGTCGCTAGTACTGCACTGATTTTATTTTCTCTCTTCTCTATTTATCAAAGCGTATTTATCATATAATTTTATAATTGTATAGATAAACTAATTAACATAACATAACATACGGGGTGGCAGAGGTACAACTGTTGCTACTTTCAGCTAGTGATTCAATACTCCATTTGCGTGACAGGGAGCTAGCCTATCGCCGCAACTATGGAGTAATGAAGGTTTCCTCACGATGTTTTCCATCACCGTTAGAACATCGACTTATCTCATTGATACATGGTCAGAATCGGGTTTCGAACCTGCATCTCCTGCGTGAGAGGCAAGCTTGAAACCCCACTAGACCACGGAGAAAAGATCTCAAAGCGGTTCACAGAATACATCTACATACCAAGTTTGTAGTCTTAATATAATAATAATAATAATAAAATTGTTTATTTCAGTCCAAAAAAGGTCCATACATTAATTTAAAACAAGTAAAAAAAATAAAAAAATGGTCGAGTTCGGCGAGCTTAACCGCATTGGCCTCAAGGGCTACAGCAAGAGATGGGTATTGGTATGGGTATTGGGTATATCAAGGGAACATGTGTGACATGAAACTCGGTGTAACGCACGCTGCAAATAGCGTTGCAAGCGATACGAATCTATAAACCTTTGGTTTGAAAAACCCCAAAAACGAACACATAGACAATAACACCGTGCCTCAAGCAGGGAGGTCCAAATTAAGTCAGCTATCGGTCCGACATGACAGAGGCTTACGCGGGTTTAAGTGAGCACCTGTCTGGGCTTGTACCCTGTCATACAGGGTTGAACATCTCAACGGGGCTCTGTTGGATGATAAACAGGCGTGTTTCGGACCGTACTCTTCGGTAAAAGTAGAAAAATCGGACTGCCAAACGAAGGGTTGCGTGCCTCTGTAGAAGAAATTTTAATAAAGCCAAAACAATCGCCAACTCACTCATTGGAACTTAGTTTGCTGAAATAGATATTCATATTGATATTCATATTATTTATTGCACAGTAACTTAAAAAATACATTTACAAGAAATATTATACGCAAAGGCGAGCTGTTGCAATGCTGCTGAAATGTTTACACACACACACACACCCTACTGTGTTGTTTAATGAATAAAATGATTATGATTATGCTTATCTTTTTAGAGATAAGCTCGCCTATGTACACTGTTTTTATTTACTTTTTGTCCTTGCAATTAATTGTGTGCAATAAAGAAATTATGAATTATGAACAATCATCTATACAAAAGTATGTAACATTTGGAGACAAAGTCACATACTTTGTTACATTGCTGAGTCAGGGCCATTTCATTGTCGCGGCACATTCACAATACCACATAGTGATGCTTACCGTACCCAATTTGTTGTTGTTCAAAATGATTACTTATTTGTAAATTGTTTTATAAATGTGTTTTTGTTTCTATGGTAATTCATGTTATGTTAATTAATCCTGTCCATCCTAGGTTTGCTGGAAGAGATCTCTTATTAGAGATAAGCTCGCCTTTGTACATGTTTTTTTCATTATTAAGTGTCTGTGTTCTGTTTTTGTGCAATGAAGTATAAAAGTAAAGTAAAGTAAAGTAAAGTAATTCAGGTTTTATTCTATTTTGTTTTTATTTTTTTATGTGTCTGTGTGTGTACCATTCAATGAATAAATGAATTTATCTATCTTTCTATCTATCTATCTATCTATCTTTAGTTTATATTTTCTTGCTGTAGCGGCAATATATACTTGTGTGAAAGCTTAAATTTTCTTACTATTACGGTTCAGGAGAAAAAGCTCGCTAACGGACAGACAGACAGACGTTCTGACGGACGGACGGACGGACAGCAGGTGTCCAGCATCATCTGGTCTACGGGCTCTTATTGGTTTTGCAATGAAAGTTGTTCAGAATGATGTCCCTAACAACGCTTTAAAATTTAAATATTCTGTTACACCTCGTACGCAAGTATTGTTGGTTGAATACAGAATTATAACTGCAAAAATAATAATCTAAGTTAATCCAACAAAGAGGCAAAGATATCGTTAATTAAATCCACAAACATTCTGAACTCTGATATTTCACAGATATAGAGCTACATCGATGATTTGGCGCGTGGGCCAAAAAGGGAGGCGCTACTGTCATGTCAGCGCTAACCATACTGTAAACTGCCAACAAAGTGACACACTTCCTAGATGGTCGCGTTAGTTCCGATTTTGGACCACGCGCCAACACATCCATGTAGCACTATAACAGGTCTGTAAAAGGTTTAATTTGGTTTCAGGTCCGGGACTAATCCTGGTTTATCTTAGTGCTGACTTGTGTCGGGATAATCTGGATAACTATGATGACGTAGATTGCTATACTGGAGAGATACTGAAACAAAAGTAATAATAACTATTATAATTTTTATTTTACCTTATTTTTTATAACCATGTTGTAATAATAAGTTTTTATTTTATTTTTAAATAAATAGTACATTTTTTTATGTTATTTTTAAGTATTTTCTATCAGAGCTGAAACTTCACGAGACAATACCGTCTCGGGCTTCTAACAGTTGTTTCCATACACATACACCACAGAAGCCACAGTCTAACATAGATTTTGACTGATAAGTGACGTTTACAGGGGGCGCCACTTCTACGAAACTTAATGGTTAACTTCTCGGACTCAGTAAGGTTGCTAATTCTTTTATGGGAGTGTGTGTTCGTTTTTATAATAAAATACCTAACGAAGCAACGGACCTACCAGAAAGGAGGTTCAAAAACTAGGTATGTCAAAAACGGTCTAATAAAGAAGTCTTATTAGAGTGTAAAATAATACCACAACGGAGTAACAGGTAGGTCAAATATGCTCTGAATGGCTTCCTGTAAAGGATGTTACTGCTGCGCCCGTATGTTTTGCTTTTTGCTCGACTTGGCTTGGGGGCGCTGCCGCGCCCCCAGATTTAGATGACAGAACTGCGTGGTCTTTACCATCTCGGCCGCAGAAATCCAAAGAGGGGCGATGGACTGAGTCAGTACGTCTCTCTTCGGTGTAGGTTCCTTAGACTTAAGTAGAAATACATAAAATTGTATTTTTAAGGCCCTCACATATTTTAAAAGAGTTACGGGGGAGTTTCTTGCCCTTCTTTGCTCCATCCCTAAGCCCACAACTTCCGAACGGGCGGTAGTATACAAAAATATATTGACGTTGACTGAGCAATCTGTATGATTTTATGGTCAATAAAAAAATTGACTTTGACTTTGAATGTTGCTCGAATGCTGACAAATCGTTGGGCTAAGAGAACCACAGACTGGCTTCCAGTAAATGCAAAGAGAAAGCGTGGCCGACCCAGGAAGAGATGGAGTGATGAGTTGGGTCTATGGGATAAAGAGTGGAAGGAGAACATAGCCAGCCGATTCCCATAATATCAAAAATATATTAACACACAATAAATAAAACTTAAGCCAAAGGGGTTTCAGTAACTTTTTATGGACTATAGGCGTATTATTCTATTCGCGGCCACCGATATTTTTGTCATTATTTTGTAGCATAATGTATTTTATCTGAAGAGGAAGCATTGCCGTTACAAAGTTATTTTGGGGCTGAAATACTAAAACTACAATGCTAGACTTACTACTTTCTGTAATAAGAAACTATTTATTGTAATATCTCATCCCTAAAAAATATTAAGCTATAATTATGTACTCGATAGTAAGACTCGTTTATTTAAAATTTTACAACTTCCATGTATAGCCGCCAAAACTCAAAAGCGACAAAACTCAAAAGAAACGTCGAAACGACGCCAACTTTACCCAAATCCTGGCTGACCTGTATTCGTCGTAATAAGATCTTTTGATTTTAAAAGGGTAATTTGAAGGGTCGGCAGGCTAAAGTACATAAGTAATTAAAGTGAACTTTACAGGGAAAAAAAAATACGCGTGTAGCACCGTACACGTGTTAGAAGTAAAACTTCTGTAGCTAGATCATTAAGTGGTACCTATACTATACACCTATACCTACCTATACTAAAAGAGATTTAAATTTCCAATTTTGAGATCCAATCTCTGCTTCAAGTTACTTTTAAGTTTCAGACGTCCGATTATTTGAAATTATTTTATACTTGTACTTACTTTTAATACGTCATGTCATTTATTTCCCACCATTCCTTATCTACAATTTGTCGCGCTCGTGGTGATATACTTAACTCATTCAATAGTGTCACTACTATTTGCATCTCGCTCAGATTATATACCATCTGACGTCACGTCTTTAAGCCGTCTCGCTCAAATGTATGCATTGCTTTGCTTGTTTTAGAAATCCATATTGACCCGTGTGACATTGATGAAACTCTTTTCTTACAAACTGTATGGATCGCATCGCACAGCTGTCAAACATAAGTTCCGGTTCCAACAAAGAGGTTGAACGAAGTAGTTTGAGTCATGCTAGTTGGTTTTGTTTGTCCCAGCCAGCGGCGGCGGCGACGGCGGCGCCATCTTGGCCATACCGGAAATCAAGAACTTGTGGAAGAATGCTTAAAATAATTTTTATTTGTTAACGTTTCATCAGGTTTTTCTCTCACTAATTAACATTCTTTATTGTACGAATGTATTATCTTATCTGATTAGTTAAAAACCGTATTGAAAATAGTTGCGGTTTTAAAAGTCTTCAGCCGACCCTGATGTCACCGTTTCGAATTTCCGTTACATTTCTTAGCCACTCGTGATAGCACCCGGCTAGTATCAATTGAAAAGCAAATATATGAATAACCCACAGTTGAGAGGTTAAATAAATTTTACCCCCGTGCCCTAAGAAGTTTTACTTCAAAAAACTGAATAAAAACTATGTGTGTGTTGTTTGTATATTTTATGCATATGTAATTGCAGTATTATTTTGCCTAAACTATACAAATATTACATGCATAAAATATACAAACACATAGTTTTTATTCAGTCTTTTCCTTCTCCTGTAAAGTTCACTTTTTGACTTATGTACTTTAATCTGCCGACCCTTCACTTAATCTTTTCAACTAAAGTCTTCACAAAATAAAAGGCCCGTTTTGACAGTTCACGCCCATGAAGTTTTACTATCAAGTACATAATTATAGCTTTATCATTTCATTTAGATACCATTTATATAAATAATGCATCAATGAATTGATTGACTTCACTTACTTTGAAGAATATGATGTTAGTGACATCAAAAATTCCACAGATGGTAATTTTTATATCCGATAAATAATGCTGGATGGACAAAGAGCGTATCTGAAATTATAACAATGGCCAATATAAATTTATGAAAAAAACTAGCTACATTGCACCTTTAATATAGAATTTTAGAAGGTTTAATTAACCAATTACCAAGCATAATTATTGGCCACTCACAATCAGAATCGTGATACCATTCAAAGGTACCGGAATAGATGTCAAAAAATATATAATAAAGCTATCAGTGCTTCCTTGGATAGACATGTGTACAAATGTAAATGTGTGTAAATGTGCAGCCTTCTGAGCTACATCTAATTCATCTTATACTTACCTTACCTTACTTATACTTACTAAAGAACAGTTTTTATCGTCATCAATTAGAAAGCTGATCTTCTGAAGTAGAATTGATCCTCGATTGTACTGGAATCAAAAACAATAACTTCACTAGTATTCAATGGACTTTTCAGTCTATGACAAAACCAAAATAGTCTTATATGCACCTGTGTTTTCAAATTGCTGCATGCGTTAGTAAAAAATAATATGGATATCCATTTCAATATATGGTCCAAGAACAGTACAAAGCTAATTTCTAAAATGAGCACGTTAAAGTCTTGACTTAGCATTTCTATTGCTATAAACCCTAAAAGTACAGTCACTGCTGTGCTAACTAAGAGTAATATTGTAACCGGTACTCCTGCTATGGAAGAAACCTCTCTAGAGGCTTCCATCATTGATAGTAAATTACGTTTCAATGCAGCAACTTTATCTTCTAAATCATCAACTTCAATTCCATCTTTGATATCAGCAAGTTTACCTTCTAGATTCTGAACTTCAATTCCATATTTTTTATCGTATTGCAACTTTATAAGGTCATTATTGTATTTCTCAAGAGCTAGATTTAATATCTTAACAAGAGATTCAAGTTTAATAAATGTAAGTATAAAGAACATCCCTGTAAATTTTGAAAGAATCTTTGCAAATGTTTTCATGCCAAATGCACCACTGAAGAACGCTATAGTATCTGCAATATGAAACATCAAAAAGGAACATATTAAAAGTTTTTCGTTCTTTAAATTAAGTTGCTTCAAATCTATCTTCGTAACGTTTGTAACTTCATATATAACATTCTTGTACGTTTTAAAATGAAAATACAAATAAGGAGTTATGACTATGAGGGGATATTGATTTATGCTGAGTATTCCATCAAGAAAAGTTGTGCGGAATGATTTTTTCTCTGTAAATGATATATGTAAGGATATAACTATTATAAAGTTAAGTACAGTTAAAAGCAACGAATTTATAGTAAAAGCATATTTTTTGTAATATGCCAATTTTGATGTTTTGGTTTCATCAACGAAGCTTCCGGATAATCCAAAGATTTGGGTTAAAGTGAGAAGCGGGAACATTTCCTTGTAAAATTCTTCAAGAATCATTTTGATGATGACAATGACCGGTCTTTTTCTTTTGAGTTGGGCTGTTAAGGTTTAAATAAATTAAATTCTGTCTGATAGCATTTTTTATTTCTTCAATGTTAGTTTCTTTTTATCAAATTCACTGTATTTTGTCAGGTACTTTTTAATATTTTTGAGTTGATTTGTTGCTGGCCTTCCAAGAGTAAGGTGCCTAGTGATTTGATCCGTAATATTCTAGACGAGGACTGTCGTTGTCGAAATGAAATAATTTACTACTAACCTTATCTTACTAACGATAGTGAATCTAGGCTTTTAACGTGATTGAATATTTAGATACGTTCTGTTGTGTTAAAGGTCATTTTAGAAATGTCAGTACTTAGTCATCGATAAAATAATTAACAAGTCGAAAACTTTCTTCTTTCCTGTACGGAATCCAAATGATCGTCTATAAAACACGACGAGCCTATGAAATCTTTATTCTCCAAAAATATGACATAAAATAAATGAACATATATCATCCATTTTACTGGTAGGACTTAGCGGTAATCAAACTTTAAACAAATATCTGAGCAGATTCAGCAATAAAACATAATGTGAATCTGCTCAGATAAGAAACAGGGCCCATACTAACGATTATCTCGAGCGAATTTGTAACGTCAATTCACAAGTATAGTCATATTTGATAGATTTTTTATTCATGAGGAGTACTATTATCTCTTCTGTGTCATGAGGTCGGTACTGTAAGATTTTTTTTTTGTTTTTATCGCCAATTTTATAAAATTAATAAATGTTTATTTAGGTATTTTGAGGTTATGTTTACCTTCCTTATTTATGCCCCTAAACTCTAGTAAGTTTATATACTCCTTACATCATCCGAGCTCAGGACTTAGGACAACAGTTAGTAGTTTGTTACACAAGGGGTGAAAGAGAGCTATTCCGGACGAAGGCCCAATTTGGAGCCCGTGCTAGCGCAGCTCGCAAAGGGCGCTAAGGATCGAGTCTACCCGAGGTATTTAGACGCCAGAGCGAGCAAAGCGAGCAAGGGCGAATATAGTTCGAGGGTGAAATAGCTACTTACACCCCGAGGTAAGCATAATACTTTACATCATTCGAAAACTTAAAACGACTGCGGTCGCAGATGCTTATGTAGTTATGCATGATGGTTTTTGAATGTAGATTAGTGTATTCATAGACGATATCAAAATACACCGGAACCGTCGGAAATCAGTAGTTTTAGAGTTATATTTTTAATAATCGCCATTTCAATCATTCGGGACACGTGGGGATGTGGGAGTATTAGGGGGGGGAAAAATCAAAAATGGCTGATTTTATATCGAAAAAGCCGTTGTAAGTTCACTGACCTCGAGGTCAAGAAAAACCGTCTCGTGTGCATGAGCGTTTACTCACTTAACCGGTGCCGGTGCCGGGCCGGGGCGTGTTAAAAAACGGCTAAACGCGGTTTCGCTAACAATTTATGAAAAAAATAACTGAGTCGTACGTATCGCCGAGGTATCGCCACACTGTCATGCATCATAGTGAGTGGTAGTCTGTGGTAGGTTCTTCGTCATGACATGAACCATTTAAACATCAGAGTGTGTAATGAGTTTTAACATGGAACGATTAATTTCTAGTTTTCATTGCCCGGCTTCGGAAACGCGAAATTTCACGGACTTTTTTGACAGCAGAAAAATCTCTTTCCTGAGCTCGGATGATGTAAACTACTACTGCTAAACTCAGACGGGGACAGCCATGTGTCATGTGAGTCATGTGGCAGCCTGAGGACGCTGAGGACAGCCTTCTTCTACCGACTTAGTACCAAAAAATGTGACAGAGGCGCTATTTTCTTTGGCCAGAAATCAGTAAGAAGTTTAGTACGGGAATGCAATCTATATATATATAAAAATGAATTGCTGTTCGTTAGTCTCACTAAAACTCGAGAACGGCTGAACGGATTTATCTTATCTTAGTCTTGAAATGTTCGTGGAGGTCTAGGGAAGGTAAAAAAGGCGAGAAAAAAACGAATAATTTCCGGGAAAACCCTAAAAACAGCCCTTTTCTATTTCCCATACAAACGTTTTCTAGAGTCAATCGTTTTCTAGAATCAATTTAAACTTTATTGCTATTCAATAAAGTTCATATTAAATTGAGGCAGTACGAAGTCTGCCGGGTCAGCTAGTATTGTAATATAAATCGACGGAAAGTAGTCATTAGAATTTCCAAAATACAATTTAATTTATGTGAATTGTAATGTCTTTCTTAGTAGTATGAAAAATAATACTGAAATAAATGTTTTACTTTGATATAGGTGGTGTTCATAGACTCGTTATGGGCCTATTAGACTACACTGTCGGCAGGGCCCTGTCGGACTCACTGTCTCTTTCTAGTCGTTCCATCAGAGTGAGACGTCTATACAAATCGTGCCCTGCCGACAGCGTAATGTAATAAGCGCTTTAGTAAGATGAGACATTTTCCTGCCCTCATTCTTTATGTAGCATGTACCTACAATGTACATTCTTATTTGATACCTTTGTAATGCTCATATTATTGAATTCGACTGTATCTATCTAATGATTGATATATAATTGATATTGTTTTTACTTTTATATGAAAATAATGGTTTTTATTTCATTCTTTTGTTTGATGTTAATTTAATGAGACAAATGATATGTATTTTTTTTGTTAAAAGTTATGCTTGGACGTAATTGCTTGTATATTGAGTTATTATTTCTTTTTCATTGATATTAAACTAATTGGTAAGAACTTTTTTGTTTTCTCTTTTTAGGAATGCGTTGCAGTGGAGGCAGTGATTTCCAAGCGAGAGGTCCTGGGTTCCAATCAAGACTGGGGCAAAAACCCTTTTTGGGTGTTTACATGTTTGTGACGTCATTGTTTCTGGTTCCCACGACACACAAGATATTCTATTATGGGGCCATAAGCAATTTACGTGCTTGTATTTAAATTGCTAATTGGTGGATCCGAGGCATTCCGAGGCCCAGTCGAAGGCTGACGACTGGCTGAGGGCCACCAACTTATGATATGAGGAATTTTTGTGTGCGACGGGGTAACGATATATGTTTTCAGTTCTAGAAAAAGGTGCTGAGTTTTCGACGAAATTTGCAATAATATAGTCGTTTTTGGGGGTAAAAATCGATCGAACTTTTTTAGTTATGAAAGCTCATAACTGAAAAATCACATATTTTCGAGTTTTCATGCTTTTCTTAATAGCACTTTAGCACAATGAAAATAAGGCATTTATTCCAATGACAATCAAAAATTTTGTTTCTCATTGCGACTTCATATCACGTGAAACTTTTTGGCGGGTGTTCTCGAAGAATTCACACAAAAAAGTTTTGTTCAAATAAGGTCGAATCTAAATTCATAATCTGCTTGCAAACAGGCACTTTGTTTTCCTTGTGAGATTTAGGCACAGAATTCAATCATTCAGCCTACACGACCTCTTCTCGTTTGCAGCTGTTTAAAAACAGAGCAGTATAATGATTGATGTTAATGCAGTCTGATGAATATGAAATATAATATTTCATTGTATTTGTACCACCAACCGGCGAGCAATGCTCGGTTCCCAGATATTGTTTATTTAAATATATGTTGTGTCCTGTCCTGTGAGTGTGTGTTAACATATTTAAATTTTAATTTCACTGCATTCTTATCACGAATATACTGTAGATATCGGAATGAGAGGGTGACGGGCCTAATTTACATTTTATATGGAAAAACACTGCCATGGCTATAATACGTGCGTGTTTAAATTTTTCCAAAAAAAAAACAGTTATACAATTTGGGCAAATTCTTTAAATTTCTCTCCAAACTTATTTGACTCAAAGGATCTCATAAATTACCACCTAAACTCGAATAGCTAATGCCAATAAACACATAAATGATAAGATGTAATAATTATTAAGGTATTATTTCAATAAAATTTATTAGCGTTAGAATAGCGTCCGGCGTTACAATTATTTGCAAATAAATTGAAATTTATTGGAGAATTTCCGTGCCAAGTTATGTACCTAATAAGTGTTAGGTAATGTTTTTTGAATCCGAGGCGTTCTTTCGTGATGATAAAGAGAAAGTGTACGAATTTATGTGGCTTGTTTTGTTATGAGGACGAAAGTTTTTTATTGTGTTTGTCGACTTACATAACTATATACCAGGCCGCCTGATTGTCTACTACTTTTGAGTTCGAATCTGAATCCGCAGTGAATTTCGTGACTGGCATTCTAAAAACTTGGTGATAATTCAAATTTACACTAGCGATACAGTTGCGAGCTTGGCAGCGAGTTGAACTAAATTGAACGAGAGATTTTGACAGATATTGAATGAGATGACGTAAGAAGTGGCGTTCGGTAAGGGTCACTTCGTACACGAACACGATTCAAAGTGTCAAAAAAAGTGAAGTGAGAGCGATAGCGAAGGGTGATGCGAGTTGTTGAATTTTACAGAATCGACGTGCTGGCCTACCACACATAATACACAAGTCATACATTATGTCTGCACCATAGCGTAGAATTGAAGATATCATGAAATGGCGGTTTTTAATGAAAACATGTTTTTTTAAAAGCATTTATTCAGCACTACGTGATGTTTGTTGTGTTACACATGTCAAACTAACACAAAGACTATTTGTCTTCTCCTAAGCTACCGCAGTGTTTGCCCTAAAAGATTTTATCGTTTCATGATATTTCACGGTTGGCAATTTCAGCCCAATTCAACAATATGGCGCCGACACATACACCAAGAAAACTTCTGCAGCACGAAATAGATTATATTGCATGTTCTGCAGCATCTGTATTATGTAAAGGTAGAAACCAGGGAGCACTTATCCAGTGGAGAGCGCATATATACATTTTCTTTTGAAACACAACTCACCAATTTAAGAGCGGCGCGGCGTGGGACGAGGTAAGAGAGCTGTGATTGGTCAGCCGCTGCGAAAGTGTCTGGCGGCCCGTCATCGTACATAGGTTGCGTAATTGCGTATGCGAACGTTCGTTGAATACAACAAACGTTTGGCGAGCCGCATTCCCCCGCAGGCGCAGTCAATTGGATATATAGTCTCTGCGTGAAACCCACTAGACCACGGAGCTCACTGCAACATTTAGCAGATAGTCCTAAATAGCAGCAGCCCCACGGGAACAAAAGTATAAAGGTGACAATCTCAACCATTATTCAACATAATCTCCAGCAGAGTCTGTTAATGTGGCGTGATAATACTAGCTATTTCGGTTGAATATGGAAACCGCACATAATATAGACCAAACAGACCTACCTAGTTATCTGTGTAATGTCAGAATTCAGAATAACGGTTCAGATCAGATTCAGATTCAGGTAATACGGCAGTATCACCATACACTAAACATCAACATTGGGGATTGGTTGGGAAAGGGGGCTGTTGCAGTCTCCTAAACTTAGTTTAATAATTATATAACATGTAAGTAACATATTTCCGCACGCAATACAGAGCATGCTGTCAAAATACCCTTTAGGATAATTTACTAGTTAAAAAAACCGTGTCTATATACTTAGAAATGAAGTGTAAAATATCTGTTGTGTTTTGCAATAAATAAAAATAAAATATAAATAAAATAGAATCTTTGAAATTCATAAATATGGCAATATCAAACCCACTAGCGACACCCGTCAGTTCACAGTTAAGTTGGCAGGTCTGTACTAGAGGAATTATGCTACTATAGCTTGTCAAATTCGTATACCGACGTACGTGACGGGGGACTAAAGATTGCGGGGGCTGAAAAGAAGAGTTCAGGCGGCGGGGCCATGTAGGCAGTTTACAGACTTTGAGAGTGTTACGTTGAATTAGATTTAACAAGCGAGTAAAGAATGAAGTAAACGGGGCCCTGATTAATTGATAATGGAAAATAAATCAATCAAAAAATAATACCCACGTTTTAGTTCCACCATTTACAGAAAACCGCATCAAAATCCATCCAGCCACCCTCAACAGACTAACAGACCGACAGACGTTTCAAACTAATAACAACTTTGGCCGTCGGGGGTTAGAAACTTGTAAATTAATGTAAGTGTATTAATCTGCATTATTAAATAATACAGAGGAAGGGGGGCGCCTCTTCCACGAAACTTCAACAGAACTTTCATTTCTCATCGATTGATGGGTCGGTGATAGATTCTTATGTAGATAGTTTAGATAATGATCTATTTATTCATTGTTAGAATACACACAAATATAAATTTTGTATTGTTTGTTATTTGTATTTGCGTGTATTCTTACAGTGAATAAATACTCTAATACGTTTATACAGAATAGGCTTGTGGCCTGTCAAGTCAAAATAGATACTTTTATGAACTGTCAAAACGGAACTTTCCTTAGTTCTATGAAATAGTAACAGAATGACGTCATGTAAAAGTGCCATCATATGCTGTCTTTTTTTGCACACAATCGACTATAAAATATATCTTCTGGAAATATACAATTCTGAGAATGTCAAGATATTTTGTACATATTGCTTCAACTTAAGACTTGTTCCTATATTTATTGGATGACCTTGGCCACTAGCCTATTACATAAAAATATATTGCACACATATATTAAAATAAAAAAATATATACGTGTAGGTTTTTCACGTGATCAGGCTGTCACTAAATTATTCCTGCTCCATATTCACATTGAAAGGCCCCGACATGTTTTCGAGTGCCTCTTATTCTCATTGAAACTGCTCCTAAAACTGAGATTTGTATAGATCATTATCTAATTATCTATCTATCTATCACCGACCCATCAATCGATGAGAAATGAAATTTCTGTTGATGTTGCGTGGAAGAGGCGCCCCCCCTGTAATCATCATTCACGCCCCAAAAGATCGTCGGAAGACTATAGTGATGACGACGAAACCCCTATATTGTACGAGTAGTATGAGGGTGGATATAGTACTGCTGTAGTTAGCGCGTGCGTCGTATCGAATTTCAACACCACCGGTCCCCATTCTGCTTCCACGATAACGACATTCTGATCCCATGACAGAAGCTTTTCGTTATCGCTTCGAAATATGGCTTTGACACGTTTCACATTTAGGTATCTTTTGCTGTATATTTTTAATCTGAAAAATACACCATCCGTCTTATTAATAAACACAGACAAAAACAGTAGTAACTTTACTCCAAGCATTTAGCCAGTATTAACGAATTTCAATATAGACATAAACATTTACATATAGGCACATACAATATTATACATAAACGTGATGTAATGAATGAGTAGCACTTATCTGACTCTACTCTCGGAGTAAAAGTTTAACATAAGAGTAACTACTCTCAGAGTGATGACGTGGTCCAACCGATTTCGGTCACCTCCACCGCTTCAACTCATCGTCGTCTATAGACGTCGCTCGTGGGCTCGCATGTGGCTTATGTAGCCAATCTTCCTAACTCCTATTCAGTTTATTGGGACACCCATTTTCGGGTGAAGACCTCCTCCATCTGTCTCCATCTTGCGCCAATCTTGTCCAGGTTAAGACTTTCAGTCATAATCATAGTATTAGCACTAGAACTAGAAATAAGATTGTTATATGCCCGCGTTCAGACTCAGTAAGGTTGCTTACTCTTTTATGGGAGTGTGTGTTAGTTTTTATAATAAAACTAGATGAAAACCCGGCTTCGCTCGGGCTCGGGTAAAATGTGAATGTAGGTACAAAATGAAGGTAGATATTTCTGTAGTTATCGGTTCTCAAGGAATATTAAAGGCAAAGCAAGGCATAGATTCGTTTAGCATCGTTCATTGTGTTTAATAAATATTGTAAATTAAAACTACAAATGTTTTTACTTAAATAACTTTAATTTAAAATCAACCTTAAAATAAACGAACTTTAATTAACAAAACAAATAGTTTTTAAGGTTTACTCTCCGTAAACCTCTCTATTATAAAGCACCCAGTCTTTTTATTTACTTTGGAAGGTAAGTATGGTTAATTACACAATAAAGAACAACATTTTTACTACAACAACAACATTAGAACAACATTATCATACAATTTATCTATACAGGGTAACATTTAATTAGCTGACCATATTTTGGGGAATGATAGTACCCATCATTATGAACAACTTTCCCCAAGGAACGTATGGTCGCAAAAAACAATTTTTTTGGGTCTCCCATAGTAACTTGAATTCAGCTGATCGGGGCAATGTACTGGAAGACGAAAAATTTTTTTCATTTGCGACTATATGTTTCATGGGGAAAGTTGTTCATAATGATGGGTACTACCATTCCCCAAAATATGGTCAGCTAATTAAATGTCACCCTGTATGTATACATTTTTCGTTAAATATTTATCACCTTATTATGGTATGGTATTAATCAGTCTTTTTATTTACTTTGGAAGGTAAGTATGGTTAATTACACAATAAAGAACAACATTTTTATTACATCAACAACATAAGAACAACATTATCATACAATTTCTCTATATGTGTATACAACATTTTTCGTTAAATATTTATCACCTTATTATGGTATGGTATTAATCAGTCTTTTTCTTTACTTTGGAAGGTAGGTTAGTACTTACTGCTTTTGAAAATAGGTAGTAAAAATAGGTTGTTCTGTATACAATAAAGAACAACATTTTCATTATTTCACAGCTTGATTATCATAAAATTTCTCTATATACAACATTTTTCATAAAATTTCTCTTTAGACAACATTTTTCATAAAATTTCTCTATATACAACATTTTTTGTTAAACATTTATCACCTTTCAAGCCTTGTTCAGTGGTATTGATAATTTGGATTTTTACATCATCGAATCTTCGAACTCGAGAGAAGGCAACATAGAGCTGGCCATGGGTGAACACAGGATTAGGTAAAAATAGACCGATTTTGTCGAAAGTTTGTCCCTGACTTTTATTTATTGTCATAGCGAATGCTATGCGGATGGGAAACTGAAGCCGGCTAAATTTAAAAGGCAGTTGACTGTTCGGCATAATATTATGTTTCTTGCACTCAATTCAATTTTTCACTGGCTTCCTCAATGATTCTGGCTTCTGCCAAAAGAAATGTGATTACTTTCTCTGTGACAGAAATGAATGGCACGGTATTTTGTCTGTGAACTATGAATCGGCATTTTCTTCTATTAAAGCTACATCCACACTATCGTTCCGCACGTTTTTGTTGGGATACCATGCTTAAAACGACCATTATAGCTACATCCACATTTCCTTCGGCATGTTTTTGTTGGGAAACTATGCCTAAAACTACCATTAAGCTACATCTACACTATGTACTAATCGTATACAGAAAAGGAACATGAATGCAACCGCAAATAAACGCAGTTTACCGGTTTCTAACCCTAGAAGACATGTGTGAAGAGACCATTGTCTATGGCTCTAAGTTACGTGGCCAATATGGCGCCTGCGATTTGTCTGTTCAGTAAAATTAGAATTTAACAAAATACTCGACAATCCGAATTTTGCGGATATATGTTGTCGACTCGAAATCTATATTTTTTTATGTTTTATTATTCAGGTAAGGTTTTGATTGAGTCTACCGTACCCCTCGACGGAATTATTAATATAGATTATTCAGGTAAGGTTTTGATTGAGTCTACCGTACCCCTCGACGGAATTATTAATATAGATATTTAACGAAGCAACGGACCTAACAGAAAGGAGGTTCAAAAACTATGTAAAAAACGGTCTATTAAAGAATTCTTATTACAGTGTAAAAGAATATTTAGATGACAACAAAACTGCGTGGTCTTTACCATCTCAGCGCACAGAAATCCAAAGAGGGGCGATGGACTGAGTCAGTACGTCTCTCTTCGTAATTCCTCAGACATAAGTAGAAATATATAAAAGTGTATTTTTTAAGGCCCTCACATATTTTAAAAGAGCTACGGGGGAGTTTCTTGCCCTTCTTTGCTCTATCCCTAAGCCCACAACTTCCGAACGGGCGGTAGTATACAAAAATATTACTATTTTAATAACGTTGACTAAGCAATCTGTATGATTTTATGGTCAATAAAAAAATTTGACTTTGGCTTTGACTTTGGTAATTCCCCCGCCTACGTCGTCGATTAGTATTATTTATTTATTATTATTATTTACTTATTTATTAATCAAATTAAATTATAGGCCGCAACATTAGGTGTGGTCTAATATGAAACGATGTATACTAAGTAAAAGATAATATTTAATGGGTCTATACATAAAAAAATCTATTAATCACTTCTTATAATGGCGTGATAAAAAAAAACATTTATTATGCATTGTGTGGTAAAACGCTTAATTGTTTGACGTTTTATTTAATTGTTATTATAACATTCAGTTGTACCTACAAACACAACCGTGTTTAAAGCATCAGTGTGTTAGAAAGATATCATCATACTTATAAAAGCAGGACAGGAGAATAAATAGCAAACGTTAATGGCTCACGTTTACAGGAAATATTTTGGAACACATCGATCAACACGTTTCCTTCTGAGTAAACAGTAAAAAATCAACACTAAAAATACAAGCACTTGAAAAAGTACCTGACAAAATACCGCTGTCTATTTATTTCAATCAAAGCACAACAGTAGTCGAATAACGAACTCAGCTGAACATTGTCATCATCATCAAGATGGTTCTTGAAGAGTTTTACAAAAAAACATTCCCGCTACTTACTATGACCCAAGTTTTAGGATTATCCGGAAGCTTCGTTGACGACAACAAATCACCTAAATGGGCATATTCAAAAAACATTGCTTTCACGATGTACTCTTTGATAATAACTTTCCTTAACGCTTTGATAACAATTTATTTAGATATAGACACATCTCCCACTAGAAATTCAACCCGAATGTTTTTTCTTCGTGTGATATTTGTTATTAATCAATATTCTCTCTTAGTCATCATTCCTTATTTGTTTTTTCATTTTAAAACTTACAAAAATGTTATAATCGAAGTCACAAACGTAAAGAAGATAGATTTGAAGAGACTTATCTTGAATAAACAATACCTGTTAATGTATGCATATTTATTGCTCCACTTTATAGATCTAATATATTTCTTTAGTGGTGCATTTGGTATGACAATACCTGCAAAACTGCTTTCAAAATTTGCAGGAATGGTATTTATGTTAACATTTCTTAAACTCGAATTACCGATTAAAGTATTAATTCTTGCTCTTGAAAATTATTTCAATGAACTTAAAAAGTTGCAACAAGATATCAAAGATGGAATTGAAGTTGATATTTTAGAAGATATAGGTGCTGATTTGAAGCGTAAACTACTATCAGTGATGGAAGCCTCTAGAGAGGTGTCATCTATATCAGGAGTACCGGTTATACTAATGCTTTTAGTAGGCATAGTAAAGACTGCACTATTAGGGTTTTATACCTTAGAATTGCTGACTCAAGACTTAAACCTGTTCGTTATAGAAGTTGGTTTCGTACTGATCTTTGACCATTTATTCAAATGGACATCCATATTTTTCTTCACAAACTCTTGCAGCAATTTGGTAAAACAGGTAACAAGTTACTGACATAATTATTATTTTGCTGGTTTTGTCGTAAACTAAAGAAGTGCAGTAAATACAAGTAAAGTTATTGTTGTTTGCTTCAGTACAACCGAGGATCAGTACTTCTTCAGAAGATCAGCTTTTTAATTGATGACGAGAGAACACTTTCTATTGTAAGTACACAAGCGTCACTTTTTAACATTTGAAGCTCGCTTTTGTGGACTATGATAAGCTTTATTTTATACCTATAGCTACTGAAGCACCATATATTTTTCTGTTGATACATATTTTGAGATTCGGTAAATTTATTAAAGTTGCGCTATTATTCAAGAGGGATATATTTAGTAAAATTGGCATCATTTACGATAAGCTTTCTAGTTTTCCGATAAATTGTATATCGGCCATTGATATATTTCAGGTACGCTCTTTGTCCATCCAGTATCACTTATCGGATATAAAAATTACCATCTGTGGAATTTTCGATGTCTCTAATATCATATTCTTCAAAGTAAGTAAAGGATCATCAATCGATTACCTAAGCCAAAAAGTGCCTGCGATTTGGGAGGCGACACGAACTTTACTAACTAAACTAATTAAAATGGTGTGTTTGCAAATGGAATCTGTAGCCACCGCGCAAGAGGGATTTGAAAGTTAGGTGCCTTTAGTTCCTCAAGTTTAGTTGTTTTGACACTTCCCAAATAACCCCCAGCATCTAATTAAACATAATAAAAGTAGTAAAATAAAAACACCCTTTCGATTCAAAAAATCATATTTAGATGATTCAAATACTCAATACTCAATAGTTTATTTGCATTCCATAATGGTACATTTGGTCTTAATAATTATAATAAATTGTCTCATATTATGGACCCTTACGGGCACAGCAAATGCGATGGTTTTACAAGAATCTTATGGTTCCATTTACCAACGTCCAGCCCCATCACAGGTGATGATGATAATTGAAACAAAAAGTAAACTTTAGAAAAAAACCGACTTCCACAAACCCTATTTGATTAAATTGAGTTTAATACAAACTGTAACCCCTTATCCCCCCCCTTGGGGAATTAATTTTGTCAAATCTCATATCAGTGCTACCCCACGCTACTAAGGAACCCCTGTACAAAGTTTCATGGCTCTAGGTCCACCGGTTTAGGCTATGCGTTGCCTGCCCGTCAGCCACGATTTGTATTTGTACCTAGTATTGAGCAGATCTGGTGGCCATATGTGGTCTTCATCAGCAGTTCCGCATCACAATATTATGCTTACCATGTGCATTTGCACGAGTTATTATGAAAAACACAAAAATCACTATAGGTCTGCCTATAATATTTGAAGAGTTCCCTCGATTTCTCCAGGATCCCATCATCAGATCCTGACCTGGTGTCAACAGGACCAATGGGAAGGTAAACCCTTTCAAACAAAAAAATAATTTTCCAAATCGGTCCATCCGTTTAGGCGCTATCGAGGCACATACATAAAAAAAAAAAACAAACATCCGGACGAATTGTAAACCTCCTCCTTTGGGAAGTCGGTTAAAAATGAGAACATCTCCAGGAGATAGCAGGACTTGGCACGAAGAATTTAATGAGCCTAAAATCGATGGGTTTATAAATTAGCATCCTAGAGAGTTCTCTTTTCCGCCTTCAATCGCTATCACCAGACGATGATACATATTGTTAAATTGTCATCTGAACTACATATTTATAATTATCATACTATTTTTTTAAGGATAGGAGGAATAGAATTGAGTGAAATTTTAAATTCTAGATTTGTGGTGTGTGTGTGTGTGTGCGTGTGTGCGTGTGCAAGAGTGTCTTTGTGTCAAGAGTGCAAAAAGGGAAGAGAGGCATTGGCTCAGCGGTTGGACAACATGAGTTCCTAATTATTAAAGTAATTGTTATTTAAGTATTAATATTTTGCTCAAAATTATATTTTTATTATAATACATAAATCTTGTTGTTTCAGTATCTCTCCAGTATAGCAATCTACGTCATTATAGTTATCCAGATCGCACCGACGAATCCAGATCAAAGATGAAATGTTTTAGGGTTCCGTACCCGAAAAAATACGTGCTCTATGTATTAAATTAAGTCTGCATATTTCATAATAATTATCAAAAATAAAGAAATTGAGATTTCCACTAAGTTATGCCCAGGTTTGACCCAATTTGGAGATAACAATTTAATCGACATTGTGACAAGACCAAAACAAACAAACAAACAGCAAAAACACTTTGCCATTGAAGTAATTTCTGTTTGTACAGACAACACTGATTAACTTCGTAACTCAATAAATTATGAGAGAGATAAAACTTTTGCGCAAACTCGACTGTTTCCTTCGCCCTCGGGGCCATAAATGCACTTATGGCCAATAAAATCGGTACACTCTTTCAGTGGCCCAATTGTGTAAGCAAAATTGCTGCTTATAGTGTATCTAACATAACAGGCAACTTGACAGATGCCAATCTTAGCCTGTTAGTGTGGGGATATTGCTCACAAAAATTTATTTATCAAAAGAATCGATACACCCTTTAAACATTTGTGAATCGGAAAGATGTGTAACATTTTTATTCCTGATTCTTCAGTTACGGTTGAAAATAAAATATTAATACCTTTAAGTGCAAATAGCAGTGATAACGATGACAACTCTTCTGTTAGTTCAACTGAATAAACAATTTCGATTCTTTCCGATTGTTTTTAGTAACATCCTTTGAAAAGTGAATTTTATGAAGTTTTAGGTAAGCTGTCAAGTTGCTTCTAAGCATGGATAGACTATAGTTACTATTATTAATGTGCCAAACTCCAACAAATCGCAACGGCATATAAGTTCAGAGCCCCATCTTCTTCATTATCATTTATTGTAGTGTATGCTATTCTGTTGGAGTAGATGGTGGCGCCATCGCTCATTGACATTGTAGTTATATAGCCCAGTCATTAAAGAAACAAATCTTAAATGGCGGCTTGTACTTGCAGTGACAGCTGATAGAATCAACAAAAAAAGCAGAACATTTACATTTTTTTCTGTCGATCCATCTAAATCTGGGGGCGCGGTAGCGCCCCCAAGCCAAGTCGAGCAAAAAGCAAAACATACGGGCGCAGCAGTAACATCCTTTACAGGAAGCCATTCAGAGCATATTTGACCTACCTGTTACTCCGTTGTGGATAAAGATAGAAACCTGAATTCCCGGCGGCTAAAAGGCACCATGTCATAAGACATATTCTCAAAATTTCAATAAATTTGAACCAGTAGAGTTGAAGGTACAGCAATTCAAAGTTCCTCAATTTTGACACTCACTGACTCACTGATTCACGATCATGAAAACTCTAAAGGTTACTTCTAGCGAACCCACAAGCTTAAAATTTTGAGCATGGTTAGAGTTTAGCCTGCAAAGCCAAGGAAAACTCAAACATTGCGCAATTTTAGCCCCAATTTCATAATATATTAATTATCAATAAGCTCAGTACACGACTACTTCGATTCATCGCTATTCCCCATTAGATGTCGCTAGTCGCTATGTGTATCTTGAATCGGGGTATGGTTTGGTTCCAGCTATGATTTAAATAACCGGCCAAGTGCGAGTCGGACTCGCGCACGAAGGGTTCCGTGCCATTATCTATAAAAAACCGCAAAAAAAATGTATGGGAGCCCCCCTAAATATTAATTTATTTTTAATTTAATTATTTATTTTTTAAATAAATAATATACTCAATATATTGTGAACACTTTAAGCGTCTACCTGCTACCATTATCAATATCGAGCAAAAATGAGCAAAAAAATCACGTTTGTTGTATGGGAGCCCCCCTTAATATTAAATTTCTTTTGATTTTTAGTATTTGTTGTTATAGCGGCAACAGAAATACATCATCGGTTACAATATTGTCTAATATCGCTATTCCCCATTAGATGTCGCTAGGTGTGCATTTCCTGAATGGTATGGTTAATGGCGCGGTATGGTTTGGTTTGAGGTATGATTTATATTTATATAATTCACCGCCCAGACTTGTCACAAATCGTAACATCAAAGCCACAGAGAAGAGCCCATAGAGATAGGGAGTGGGCTTTGAGAAAGTCGGTAGCTAACGCACAAGAAATAGTACCCGAAAAGAAAAATAAAACCGGCCAAGTGCGAGTCAGACTCGCGCACGAAGGGTTCCGTACCATTATCTATATAATTGAAACAAAAAGTAAACTTTAGAAAAAACCGACTTCCACAAACCCTATTTGATTAGATTGAGTTTTATTGCCAAGTCATTCTAATTATTATTGAAGAAATAAAGATGTCTTATATTGATCCGATCACTATAAATGTTATTAGTTAACTAATTAGGTAGGTACTTAACAGTATACGATAATAAAGTTGTTGGAAAGATTCTACCATACACAGATACTGGTTAAATTAACCGACTTGGTTTAAAATTAGATCTCACAACTTTTTACGGTAGAATAAACTGCGCAGGCTGCGAGACTGGCGTTTTTGTATATGCATATGCATGTTTTGTTGGGATAGTGTTAAATTGATAGAAAAATGACGATTCAACCCACTACAAGTAAAAAAACGTACAATAGTAACAAAATGTATAACGAGAATTCGAGCGCGTAAAGCGAAAGACCTGCAATGTGAGATTAAAGTCAGACAGCTTACTTGTTTTTGCAGTCAGTATGGCCGTGTGTGAGTAAAGACAGCGATAGTGTGCAAGTGCGATAGCAAGATGATGGCCGCCATCTAAGAATTTCTTCTTTAATGACTGGGCTGATACAATGATAGATATCCATTATCTGAATCAATGTCAATTAACGGTCCGCTACATTTTTTTGAGTATTGAGGCGATTATAAGATTTCAGCCCAATAATACGAGTATTATAAAGGTCAATTTTTTTTAAACAAATCAGCCTTGCATTAATCGGTTGGCTCGCGTAAGAAACACGCGGGCCAAACTAACAATAGCAAAAATAAACGTGCGAGTGAGAGGGGTAATTTCTATTAAGTGTAAAAATTATAATACACATAAAGATGTATTATGTATAGTTACATACATAAAATAATTTTTTTCAAGCGTCGCAGTATGTGATGAAATGAAAATAAATGTTTTATACCAATTTTATTGCTCTCAACTGTATAACGAATGTTTATTGATTTAATTAACCTTCTCTTTACCTCTTTGTTGGATTAACAAGATTATTTATATTATGTTTCTATTACAATTGGCGAACAATGGTTGAAAATTGTTTTATTTTTAACCGACTTCCCAAAGGAGGAGGTTTACAATTCGTCCGGATGTTTGTTTTTTTTTTATGTATGTTCCCCGATAGCGCCTAAACGGGTGAACCGATTTTGAAAATTATTTTTTTGTTTGAAAGGGTTTACCTTCCCATTGGTCCCATTGACACCAGGTCAGGATCTGATGATGGGATCCTGGAGAAATCGAGGGAACTCTTCAAATATTATAGGCAGACCTATAGTGATTTGTGTGTTTTTCATAATAACTCGTGCAAATGCACATGGTAAGCATAATATTGTGATCCGGAACTGCTGATGAAGACCACATATGGCCACCAGATCTGCTCAATACTAGGTACAAATACAATGCGTGGCTGACGGGCAGGCAACGCATAGCCTAAACCGGTGGACCTAGAGCCATAAAACTTTGTACAGGGGTTCCTTAGTAGCGTGGGGTAGCACTGATGTGGGATTTGACAAAATGAATTCCCCAAGGGGGGGAGGGGGATAAGGGGTTACAGTTTGTATTAAACTCAATCTAATCAAATAGGGTTTGTGGAAGTCGGTTTTTTCTAAAGTTTACTTTTTGTTTCAATTATCTCAGTTAAATATTTACAACAATACAGGTCCTTTCATACAGAATGTTACCAAAAGATGTAGTCATATTTTAATTCTGAACTTTCATTGCAAAATAGATCAGAGCCTGTAGACATGATTATGCGGGACCCTTAATTTTCTGCTGTCCGTCCGTCCGTCAGACCGTCTGTCTGTCCGTCAGCCAGCTGTCTCTCTACCGTAATACGAACAGAGTTGATCTCATAGTTGTTTTCACTTAGGTACAAGCAGGGGATTTCACTCGGGTATCTACGGACGTCTATACGCGCCAGTCCGTCTTTGTCACATGGTTGTCGCTCGGCTCTCGGCGCGCGCGCTGGCCGCGTGAAAACAATGACGCCGAAAACAACTGAGTGCGATTCGCAACCCTGCGTGATCGGCGTCGTGTCAGTGGTTTCTTATGTAATATGAACGCTCGTGTCATTCGATAAGTTTCAATTTCTTCACGCAAGCATATGCAGTAGCAAAGACAAATATTTTTTGCACCTAAACTTGACTTTTGTTTGGAAGTGAACCTTCTGTACGTAGTACTATTAGTTATTCTGTGGTACAAGCCCAGACAGGTGCCTTCCTCAAGACCTTGTCTTGTCTATTTGTTGGTTTTTCGCTCAGGTTTTTCGAATTCGGAGAAAACAAAATGGAGATCCCGGGTCGAGCCCCGTACAATGCCACTACGTTATCTAGAGAATGTAGCGAGGCGCCACCATCTACGCCAACTGAACAGCAAAGAGTTTCATTGACCTGAAATACACTAGAACAACTGACAGCCGAAGTGACGTTTTCATAGTGACGTCAGTAGTCCGCTTTGGCCGTTCTAAAGTTTTTGATCTGTGGCTTCTATCTTACTATCTTACTATAAAAACGAAGTAAACTGACAACATCAAACGTCACTTCTTGAAATAATGTTGCCATGTTCAGTTTGATAGTGGTGATCTCATTCATTCTAAATAGAATGAAAATGAATAGAGTAATTCCTTACAATTAGGATTTGTTATAAATATTTGTCACAATTTAATATATTGAAAGCATTACGCTTTTTCCCATTTGAGGTGGCAGAAGCAAATTGTTCCTACTATTGCAAATGCTTAATTTTTATTATACTTATTATTTGCAAAAAAGGAGGGGCACGTCATTTCAGTTTGAATAAACTATATGCACTAGCACTACTAGCTCTCTTATCATTTCAATCAATATAATTCTACAGGTGACATTGAATTAGCTGACCATATTTCGGGGAATGATAGTACCCATCATTGTGAATAGTGTTATACCTAGTATTTTTAAGTATATTGAATTTAAATTAATTTTATTAATAATTGTACATAATTTTTATCTAATCTTATTTAATTTAATTGTATTTTTATATTGTAATTAATATTGGACATCACGTCTGGAAATTTAATAAATAATAATAATAATAGTAACTTGAAATCAGCTGATCCGGGCAATGTACTGGGGGACGAAAAATGATTTTCATTTGCGACCATATGTTTCATAGGGAAAGTTGTTCGTTCACAATGATGGGTACTATCATTCCTCAAAATATGGTCAGCTAATTTAATTTCACCCTGTATATTGAGATATTAGAATGACCTAAATCATTCTTGACCCTATCACTATTTATTTTCTACCAAAATGCTGTAACATCGGAACTGTCATTTCACTTCGTTGTTCTTATAATTAGGGTATGGCTGAGAACTTGGTGGCTCTGCAGCAGCAACCATAACAGTCACATCCACAGCCATGAGGGAATGATATGAAACTCAGTGTTAGATATAAGTTAGTTTGTAAGAAATTGCAGTGCCCTTACAGGGTCCATTGTCGGGACCTCCTTACTTTAAGAACTCTACGACCACAATGTAGCAATAAATAATTTGAATTTGGAATTTGGAACGACTCTAAAAAAGAAGGTCCTACGTCGGGGAACCACTGCATTAGGGTTCTGCGTCGGTATAATGTCGATCCATCATCTGTGGAAAGAAACGTTGTATCTCGCCGATTTAATACGACACAACTGTCTGGCCCTGTATGTACACATTTGAAGACATGGCGTCACACATTTTCTCTCACGGAGAGGCAGAAAGTGCCCATGTAATAGCACAGATACTATAATATTATACTAATACAGATAGACCACCTAGAACAAAATATGACGGCGGCGTAAACTGAGATGCTACGGAAGCTTCTTTAGTTCGAGGCCATTATCGCTTGGTGCAGCACCATCGAAAAATTGCAAATACCACGAGATGGCGCTAAGATATATTTGGATTTATTCTAAGATTAGCGCCACCTAGAAGTATGTTAACTGAAACCAAAGCTTTTAAAGTACAAATCTTACTCTTCACAGTCCTCCTGACTGTCTGTGTGTCAAGACCTTTTACATCAAGAACGCATGAACGTATCAAGCTTTAATTTAACGCATATAGTTGTGAAAAAATCAACATTCTAGTCAACGAACCCTACGACCGTTTATGCTGTAAAATTCTTGGATTTTCATAGTAATCGCAATGGACCCAAATCCTATAGGGTACTTCTCGTAAGCCTACAGTCATGAAATTTAGCACAAAGCAAGGTATTATAGCAGAAGTAAAGGAAAAAATCTGAAACTGCAAAGCTGCTTTTTTCTACAAAAATATTCAATTTGGAAAAAAAATTATGACATCATACTTTAGTTTTTTTGTGTGGAAACCTAATTAAACCTAATCTGAATCTACGCTGTCCAAATGTGATCGGAACCCTTGGTGCGTGAGTCCTACTCGCACTTGACTGTTTATTATACTTAGGGCGGCTTGCACATACAGCTTAAATCTAGATTTAGCGACTTAAATCGATTTAGCACCTGTCATATATGTATGGAATAATGTCAAAGTTAAATCGGTTAGACGGACGACGCTAAATCTAGACTTATAGCCCAGTCTGTCTGGATTTCGTATTAGGAAACTCTGCATGCCGCCCTCGATAATCAAAAACTGATTCAGCGCTATTTACCCTATACCTTCATACTTAAATTTTAGAGGCAAACCAGGTATTTGAAGCCAAAGTCACCAGAACACAGTGATTCCACACAGACACATTCAACAAAATATGGGTCCGTTTACTTTTCCTATTGCGGGGAAATCGCCCAAAAGGCCAGCCTAAGGAAATAAAGTATTTTGAAGAAAAATAATCCTACGGTACACATAGCTTAAGTATGTACAGCTCAGCTACAATTAATTCTGTAATTCCATACGTTTTGACTGAAAAACCGGGCAAAAAGGTCGACAGGGGGAGATCGCAACCGAAAAATTACAACCGAACCGTAATTGTACCATAAACACGACTTTAGGCACTTTTCGTTTGGCGCCAATGTTAGCATGACGTTAGCTCAATACCGAATTTTTTTCAACTAAACCAATACTGAATTACAATTTTGGGACCAAATACTTTCTTGATTATACAAAATAGCGCGATCACCCCCCATATTAATATGGAAATATAAGGTGTATAATTACGTCCCAAACAATATTCAACCACACATATAATATATTTTTTGTATTTATTTAAAAAGTATAATGTTATATATATATTTATTTTAATTTTTATGTTTAGGATATAAGTAAATTTTAGAATGCATATTATATATTTATGTATGCAACCTTTTAAATTTATTGTTGTACACATGGGTCTACCCCCGCTCAGCTATCAACCTCTCTCATCGAAACTTGGTTTGCTGGAAGAGATCTCTTTTTAGAGATAAGCTCGCCATTGTTCACTTTATATTACCTACCGTGCTTTGTTAACTTTTTTGTGTGCAATAAAGAAATTATGAATTATGTATAAATAGCTTGAATCGTTGCTGTTGTTGTTGAAGTTTTTATCCAAACAAAGTTTGAAAAATGTTGCACGCGAAATGACTGTATGAACAGTGTACAAAGGCAAAGGTACCTACCAAGTACTGGAAAGGGTAAACGACAGAGCAGAACCCTTTTGGGAACATTACAGCGAGAAAGAATTTCAGTCATGTCAAATATGTTATGGACGATCCCTCGGAAGGGACGTTTTTAGTTTTATGTATGTAGGTATTTTTCTTTTCGCCTGTAGCCTTATAAGTTTTTGCAAAAAGGGGAGGAAATCTTCATTACTACATAGATGCGGCGATAGGCAGGCCCCCTTTCACGCAAAATGGAGTATTGAATAAATTGCTAAAAGAGGGTATACTCGTCTGCCACCTCGTTTGAGAAAATACATGATGTGTTATTAAGTCTTCTATCCCCAAATTAACAAACAGATAACTTTATTTGACAATTCATGTAAGTGTGACATGTCAAATGCCTCTGATAAACGGACAGATAAAACGTTATCTGAGGATGGAAAGATCGGCCCTGTACTATTAAAGATATGGTTAGTCTGTACGCTCACAACAAAACGACTATTGCAAGTCTCCTCATCTATCATTCTCGTATCTCGGAGATATGAGACAGACAAAAAGCGCACGAATGTGAATGTTATTGTCACACGCTGCCCGTCGCGTAGCTTCGCTGTGCGTTTTTCTTTTCTCTTCTTCTTCTTCTTTTCATTAATGGCGTCCTAACCTCTTTTGAGGTTAATTTTGCCAGTGTCAAGTGGTCAGGTTCTCATTTGAGAACCTGGAAATTATAATGTCTTGAGATGATTTGATGACTATGATGATGATGATTTGTCGCTCGTTAGCACTACCCGGGAAGGACGTGAAGGGCTGTGGGTTCCAAGTAATTCCTTCGGACGTGAGCGACTGCCTCCCCTTTTTCTTTTCTCGGTCAGAAAAAAGTTACCGGACTACGGAGTTTGTCACTGGGAAGATGATAGCGTCTAAAAGTAGCCATTTTTGATTACAACCAATTTTGACTTTTGGCGCCGGAAGACCAACGCGCGAGACCAACCTCGCCCCTGAAATGGCCAAGTTATAAGACCCCCTTGTATTGTATCACGCGCAAACAAACTGTCGAAGCAGTGCCACAGACATGCCCACAAAAACTGGACTGAGACCGTAACTTTAGAGGGGAGTCCCGCAAAAAAATTATTAACTAACACGTGGGCGTACTCAGGGGAGGTCACAAAATTAATATTTTTTTCCCACTTTTGTTCGGCCTATGTCCTTATGAGAGCATAATGGTTAAGTAAGTTAGACTTTCATTGAATGTAAGATTAAAAGAAACAGTACTGTACCTATTGTTCGACGTTTTATTGCTAGATAGGATCTATGGCTTACGTCTTAGTGCGAATTTTACCTACGAAAGAGTAACTTTTACTCGAGAGTATCTTCTACTTTTTCATAGCACCAGATCAGATCACCTCATTTTGAACTGTCATTGTCATACAAATTATGCCCGGGATAGTTATTCTCGTATAACTTTTTGTTGGTAAAATCCAGCCTTAGTCTATTTAAAAAAATCACATCTAGACGCAATGAATAATCGCAGTAAGTAATAACTATTGTTGAATTAACGCCTATCTTTTGTGTATTATTTGTGTCTAAATTATTTTTAACAAGAAGAAAACACATGTTTAAACGTACACCTAATAGGTACGGCAAATCCGCTTTATTATATTTTATTGTTAACAGCTCGAAACGCTCAATCGACAAGTACAAACGCGGCAATGCGATCAAAACAAACCAAAACATTTCATGCCCCCTTTGCCCCTGCTACCCTGAGTCCGTCCCCATAACAAAACACGTAGTTTTCTAAACATTTCTACAAATCACCTTCCTCGGCTGTCGCAAGCAGCAGCGTACTATTAATCATATGCTTAAACATTTGATTTATTCAGTTTTGTACGAGCGTTGCTTATTTATATCTCGTTTTCACTGAAGGAGAGCGAAGGGTGAAACGTATGTGAGTTTGAAGTCAAGCCTGGAAGAAATCTCCTGTTAGAGTTATGTTTTGAACGTTTACAAAGCATAACTTGTGTATTTTTCCCCGTTTGAAGCAAAGCCAAAAGGATGGTTAGCAATTTGGACCGGCAGGCAGGCAGGCAGGCAGGCAGGCAGGCAGGCAGGCAGGCAGGCAGGCAGGCAGGCAGGCAGGCAGGCAGGCAGGCAGGCAGGCAGGCAAGCAAGCAAGTACCTAATCTTTATTCATAGTAAAAATATACATAACAAGGAGATAGTTTTGTCGACTACTACTTATAGATATACATAACTAGGCTCACAGCAGGGAGCACTTATCCAGTGGAGAGCGCATAGATACATTTTCCTTTGAAACAGAACTCACCAATTTACGGGCGGCGGGGGACGAGGTAAGTGAGCTGTGATTGGTCAGCCGCTGCGAAACTGTCTGGCGGCCCGTCAACGTACATATGTTGCGTTTGGCGAGCCGCATTCCCCCGCAGGCGCAGTCAATTGGATATAGTCTCTAGCTCACAGGGCCCTAATGCTGCTCTGAGAATTTCACTTATATTTCATTACTATTTCATTACTATTCCATTGCAAACACCCAATCAAGGAGGATAATAATATAGGAGAATACCAAATGACGCCATTTTGGGTGTTTGCAATGGAATAGTAATGAAATAATAATGAAATTCTCAGAGCAGCATTAGGCCCCAGGTAGCTTGTATTTATGAAGTAGGCCCGCGCCTCTTACGAGGATCATACATAACAGTGAATCGGTGGTGTCATGTTCTAAGCAATAAATGTGGCAGCAACCGGTACGTAGCTTTCCAACGACCTTTTGGCGTGCGATGGCAGGTGGAAATAACGCTGATTCACCAATGAGGAATGAAAGGTTAGATTTGGAAAGATTGGCTAGGCCTCGCTATACTAAAGACACCCCCCATAGGTTGCATGACAGGTGACACCAAGACGTCTGAATATATCTATTGCCAGGGATGAAAGCTTCCCCTAATTTTAATGTCAAATATTTTTCTTTTGCGGCCAGGAGAACGGGCGGATGACACCCACTCGTGTTTTTATACCCCGCAACAGTTTCTTCACTATGTCGGCCCTCAGTAAGTACTTTGACCTCATCAGCTGATTTGTAGGTTACTATGGAATAGACGCTTCAAAATTGAAGATGACTTTATTTAAACTTTATTTTACCTTACTGAGGTATCAATATCCTCAGATAAACTTTATATAAAATATAAAAAATATCGGTCCGTCCGAATCAAACCAACACGTAGTTTATCTATTATTTTATTTCCCCTTCTGTACCGAACAATAAGAGCTGTTTTAAATTCACCATGACAACTAAACGCCCACTAACAGGCTACCCCATTGTGCCATATGCGCCTTTAGCAATGCAAAATAGCGGAGTTGGCACCCTAAAATTATAGAGGGAGAATAGCAAGGAGGTTCCAGAATGGAGACGCAACACCGGCACGGCGGCGCAGGCGGGCGGGACAGGGTGCACTATTAGAGACAGTCCTACCCTTTTTAACCGACTTCCCAAAGGAGGAGGTTTACAATTCGTCCGGATATTTGTTTTTTATTTTTATTTTTATTTTTTATGTATGTTCCCCGATAGCGCCTAGACGGATGGACCGATTTGGAAAATTATTTTTTTGTTTGAAAGGGTTTACCTTCCCATTGGTCCCATTGACACCAGGTCAGGATCTGATGATGGGATCCTGGAGAAATCGAGGGAACTCTTCAAATATTATAGGCAGACCTATAGTGATTTTTATGTTTTTCATAATAACTCGTGCAAATGCACATGGTAAGCATAATATTGTGATGCGGAACTGCTCATGAAGACCACATATGGCCACCAGATCTGCTCAATACTAGGTACAAATACAATGCGTGGCTGGCGGGCAGGCAACGCATAGCCTAAACCGGTGGACCTAGAGCCATGAAACTTTGTACAGAGGTTCCTTAGTAGCGTGGGGTAGCACTGTGATGGGATTTGACAAAATTAATTCCCCAAGGGGGGGGGGGGGGGTAAGGGGTTACAGTTTGTATTAAACTCAATCTAATCAAATAGGGTTTGTTGAAGTCGGTTTTTTTTAAAGTTTACTTTTTGTTTCAATTATCTCTTACAAGAAACGTATAAAAGAGCACTACCTCTCTCTTTCCTATAAGTCATTGTATGTTATTATCATTTTCATTTTAATTTTTAACCGACTTCCCAAAGGAGGAGGTTTACAATTCGTCCGGATATTTTTATTTTTTTTTATTTTTTTTTATGTATGTGCCTCGATAGCGCCTAGACGGATGGACCGATTTGGAAAATTATTTTTTTGTTTGAAAGGGTTTACCTTCCCATTGGTCCCATTGACACCAGGTCAGGATCTGATGATGGGATCCTGGAGAAATCGAGGGAACTCTTCAAATATTATAGGCAGACATATAGTGATTTTTGTGTTTTTCATAATAACTCGTGCAAATGCACATGGTAAGCATAATATTGTGATGCGGAACTGCTGATGAAGACCACATATGGCCACCAGATCTGCTCAATACCAGGTACAAATACAATGCGTGGCTGACGGGCAGGCAACGCAAAGCCTAAACCGGTGGACCTAGAGCCATGAAACTTTGTACAGGGGTTCCTTAGTAGCGTGGTGTAGCACTGATATGAGATTTGACAAAATTAATTCCCCAAGGGGGGGGGATAAGGGGTTACAGTTTGTATTAAACTCAATCTAATCAAATAATGTTTCTGGAAGTCGGTTTTTTCTAAAGTTTACTTTTTGTTTCAATTATCATTTCACTATACAATTTTTTCTTTTACGCCTGGTTTGCTGGAAGAGATCTCTTTTTAGAGATAAGCTCGCCTTTGTACATGTGTTTCTTTTAATGTTACTGTTTAAATTATTGTGTGCAATAAATAATTGAATTGAATTGAATTGACAGGGGGTCAATTCTCGCTCTGTCAAGATCATCTCCAAGGTCAAAATATTGACTCGAGATACCTAACTCCAACGAAAACAAGATAACTACGACTCGTCTTTCGACCAACCGATATCTCGACCCGGTTTAGATCGAAATAAAATTGAATCAAGATCGTTCGATGAAGAGTGACGCTAATGTTAGGCTTACACCTCATCCCCCGCTACAAGTGAAAGACTCTTCTAGACTATCTAAAGCCGATTTCATTCGGTAGGCGTCTCCAATTACATTACTCTTAGTCAGCCCCCTTACTATAGGACCTTTTGGCAAAAGAGACAATTACATTTTATTGAACCCCTTCATTAGAGCAATTTGTTCTGTAATGTAGTTTATTATAAACGTCAGGGGTAAGGCGCTGCCAAAATTTTGATATTCTGCGATTTTATTACGATCCATAAGTGTTTTTCCAAATCTTGCTATCAAGGCCTTATTTTCTGAGTAATACTGTACAAACCTATGAATTTCTTAAACATAGTGCGTAACCTTTGAATTTACGTTCAATACGGTTTCGTAAAGCTTGAGCAGAGTCTAATCCTTTCTGCCACAAATGAATGAGTTGAATAAGAATAAGAATAATTTATTGTTCAAAATAACAGGGTTTACAGAATTAAGGTCCCTGCCTCCCAAAGTAGGAAAAATCTGTATCATGGGAGACAGTTACTTCCCAGTGGGTACATATTTTATTTTGTACAATACTCTATAGGTACTTGGATCTCATGTTAAGTTCATTTTATAATTTTATGTGGCAAATAAACACCTTTTTTCTTTCTAAATGCGCTAACTTTGTAAGAAATACTCGTACCTTTATGTTTTTTCCTCGATACCAAACTGTTTTTTTCGGTAACTGGCACGAGTGCGTAACGACATTAGTGTCAACTTAGTTCCGGACTCACACCGGTAACCACGGGAGCCGCGTGGTGACGAGCCACACTACGGAGTTGACATTCGCGAGACGCATCCATATTTCTTGCGCTGCCTTGACAAGCTTATGATTAATGGGCGGATACTCAGGTCATTACACTGTACAGGGATCTAATATTTTTGGACTGCCATTGCTTTTTCGTACAAACACACATGATAGCATAACTTCGGTAGTCCGGATATTGTTTACATTTAAAAAAATCCGCTACGCAAGCCACCTCACGCAGGTATTTTATCTGTGAGAGTTCTGTTTTGACATTTTATCTGTGCGCAGGACTATTGACTATTGAATCTGCCACTCTGCTTCTGTCACCCTGGTACGTCAATTCTGTAAAATTCGAATAATAACTCGCATCCCCTTTGCAATCATCAAATCATCATCTCCGCTGGTCCGGGCGTGGGACAGCCTCAACGCACTGTTGGGTAGCAGCGGCAGCGCCACTGAATGATCTGTTTGGCGATGCATGGAGGGATATTGTGCGAGAATGTGGCAGGTTCTGTGAGATGATTGTATGATTCTGTTGTCCTCAGATTATTTATTGTGTATATTTTTGTGTAATAAATTTGTAATCGTATTATATACTCTTATACGCAATGGAATACATTAATTTTAAATAATTGTTAATATTCATTAATGCTTATAGAATTTGTACAGCGCATTGGATTAGTCTGTAAGGTTGTACAATTTATATGAACAATAAATTAAAAAAAATAAAAAATTAAATCTTTGCAATCCCCTTTGCAATCATCACTCGCAATTCTCATTTGTTTTACACTTTGAATCGTGTTTGAGTACGAAGTGACCCTTCTAGATTGCCAATTCTTACGTAACCTCATCCTAAATCAATCAAAATATCACGTTATCTTTAGTTCAACTCGCTGCCATCACAGTATACATATAGAACAGTAGTAAATCAGAGACCGTTTAGGAGCGTTCGTTACCTACTTTCGCTAGATTCGCAGGGCTGTGTCACGTCTGTGGCTTGGCATACCTACCTAAAATACTAATTTTGCTTTTAAGTACCTATGCAAAGTATTTCTGTTACAGTTTAATAGACAATATTGTTTACACAAAGTAATAATATTACTTAGGTACCTATGTGTTTCTAGTTTCCCACTTCATCGAATATTTTAATACTTACCACTATACTACTCGATTATATGTAAATAATATACCTCATTTACCTAACGCAAAACTAAAAAACCTTACTAATTATCACCCATTCACAAAATAATACTTAACTATTTGATGTTTAATTCATATCATAATGTTTCGTGTGTGCGTTTACATTTCGTTGTGGAAAGTTACTTACTTCTCGGGATCCTTTGGTACCTTTATGGAAAAAGTTATCCAACTCTGGATTTGTCTGTGTTATTAAGGCATCCATTTACACAACAGTAGACACGTTTTCGAAAAGACGACGACGATGACATACTGGTGGCGGTAACGAGTGAGAGCGAGCGAACACGGCAACGGCGCGGCCCCGATTGAAGCAGTCTCCATCATTCCCGAAGGCTATGTGTGCGTGCATACCGAACACGCGCGCATGTGTGCAGCCGTGCGATGTACCTTTGTTCGATGATTATCTACTGTCTATAATAATACTGTGCTGCCATGCTCAGTGTAGCGCTAGAGTAAATTCGAAATATCAACCGAAGTTTTAGAATGCCAATCAAGTTTACGGCGGATTCCGATTCAAACTCTAAAGTGAGGTTTACGGAATCACACGGCTGGAAAGCCGTTAAAACCCGAACCGCATCTTCAACTTCTACCTCATCCCTGCCAACCCAGCTGAATCATTCCAAATATTCATATCGCCGTGCCAACGCATTTTACGCGCTGTCACAATGTAAATTGATTGATTGTCGTGTCCTCGCCATCGCCACAAAGGACTCACTATTTTTAAACGCTGAATAACCGCAGATTTCATAAATCTTGTCATGACTTTCGTGATTGGTTTCTTTTGGGGCGGAATTTGGTGTTAAATTAAATATTGGGTACACAATACGGTACTTTCAACTATCTTTTGGACTGACGTTTACGGGGGGAGCTTAATTGTTCTATGCAACTAAACGCACGTGTGTGTTACAAAATAAAAGGCTGTAAAATTAAATAGCTAAGCCATTTGGTACATATTGCTAGAAAGGGCAAAACATTCTGATTCAGATTGTGTCCTCGAAGAATTCATTAATTTCAGTAATCTCACATTACTTACGGTAATTAAATTAGTTTACTTGGTAATGAAAGCTACCACAGAACAGTAGTGTGCTCTTCCAATACATTAATTAATTCGTCTATCATTAAGTGGTTTTATATTGCGAGCTATAATAATATTCTGAGCTATATCTACTGCCTTCGATTTGGAAGGCGACACAAATTAAAATAAGCAAAAAAAAAAGTTTGAAAACCGCGCATGAGCTTTTGGATTTAAGGTTGTCAGTGTAGTGTAGTTTAGTGGTTTTGACACCTCCCAATCGCCCCCTACCATCGTTTGCATTCCTGGGGCCTAATGACACTAATGACAAGATAATTTTCTCAACCAAGCGATGCTTCTGACATGCCAGCGTAAGTCCAGCTTCCTTTAGACGAACGACACCGAGATTCTTGTTACCAAGTACGCCATTTTCTGGCGTTGGGAACTTTTTAGTCTGAGGTTGGGAAGCTTGCGTTATGCTAGATCTCTGATAGGCTTGTCTCAATGTCAGTCACCTATCAAATAGAGAATAGGCTTGCGTCAAGGTCATCCAATAAACCTAGGAACTAGTCATAAGTTGAAGCATTATGTACAAAATGGCTTGACATTCTGAGAATTGTATATTTCCAGCAGATATATTATATAAAGTAAATTTTGTGCAAAAAAGACAGCATCTGATGGCACTTTGGCATGACGTCACTCTGTGGTTATTTCATAGAACTCAGGAACAAGAGTTCCGTTTTGACAGTTCATAAAAAGTATCTATTTTGACTTGACAGGCCACAAGCCGATTGTAAGGTATGGCTAAACTGGCCAAACGTATGGCCAAAACTGGCCAAACTGGCTATACGTACAAATTATGCCTCCGCCTCCCCACATACAAAAAGGCGTCACACTCAGCTACTATTATTTAGCTTTGGATATCTGCAGCATAGTATGTAACATCGCCCTAAAATAATTTCGCTCCCCTAATACATATTCGGGGTTGCTGGGCGAACCCGCATTGTAAATGCTACTACAGATTCGTAGAACTAATTCGCAGTTTCTGGGAGAGAATAAAATTATGTCCCCTCTGGTTAGGGATTTTGTCGTCTGTACGTGTTGTCTTTGTTGTCGTAGTTAGTGGAGAACTTTAGTCTCTGCCGCCCCTCTTCTGGGAAAATGGCGTTTGTTTGTGTGTGTGTATGTTGTCTTTGCTGATAGCACAGAAAAGATAATAGTACTCCGTACAGAACGGCCACTCCCATCCCCGCGCTGATTCAGATACCGCACCCCACCCCTGGCTTCAAAGGATTGGTTAAAGGATCAATAGACAGGGCTGAACGCCGGACGAGTGACGACGCGTATACTTAATATCGCTGCATTTGCCGCGCCACCAGCCCTAGCAAAGGTTACGCACACATTTGCGCGTATACAAACATCATTTGGTTATGTAGTAGTAATAGGTGATTATTTTACGAGCGTTCTATGGAGTGTCCGAGGTGTGCTGATAGTATAAAAATATTGTCGTAACAAATAAGTAAGTAAAGTAACCCATTAATGACCTTTACCAGGACACGAGTATTTGAGACATACTCCACTTAGCTGGCTTAGTGCGGATTCGAGGTAGGAGGGGTTATATTTAAAGTTTTTTTTTCGTGATAAACTGTAACGGCGTGGACGCGCCAGCTCCGTCGCCGCTCCGTCGCCGCTCCGCGCCCGCCCCGCGCTTAGTGTCTTACGGCCGATCCCAATAACCTATCTCTATCCGTGATCTGTAGATTACGCGTTACATTTGACAGTTGCGCTCTGGGATTTATGCCAAAATTGACACTAGCAATCTCAAATCTGCAGATTATGGATAGAAGATAGGTTATTGGGATTGGCCATTAGTCTCTTATTACATCGGATGGTTGTCATCGCACCCGCCCCGCGCCCGCTCCGACGCCGCGCCGCGCCCGCTCCATCCGATGTATTAAGAGACTTATTAACGAGCATTAAGACACAAATCGGTGCAAGGCGGTGGTGAGAGCGAGGCTTAGCGGCGACGACGGAGCGGGATCGCGTGTCCACCCCCTAACTGTAATAGCTGTATCTTTACTTCTGCTTTGAACAATGTTTCTGTTTTGTGTATTGTGAGTTGTTTTGTGTATTGTGAGTTGTTTTGTGTATTGTGAGTTGTTTTGTGTATTGTGAGATGTTTTGTGTATTGTGAGTTGTTTTGTGTATTGTGAGTTGTTTTGTGTATTGTGAGTTGTTTTGTGTATTGTGAGTTGTTTTGTGTATTGTGAGTTGTTTTGTGTATTGTGAGTTGTTTTGTGTATTGTGAGTTGTTTTGTGTATTGTGAGTTGTTTTGTGTATTGTGAGTGGTTTTGTGTATTGTGAGTTGTGACTTCTGAATACGCTTATCTTATTTTATCTTTAGATTTATTTTTTGCAGTAAAATAATGTAACGTGAAAAATAAACTTTGGCACCTAAACTGAATTAACTCTTACTATTACATGGACTAAAGAATTTTTATATCCCTCTAGATTTTCAACCTTATAGCTTGGTAATAAATGAGAAAACCAATGATAAATTCTGCATGCTCACTCAGGCCCAACTAAGGATTAACTAACAAACCAAAATGAAAACTTAAAATCCGTCGCTAGTTTTCTGTTCAGTCAAATCAGACCTAGAATCATGAAATCTGGCAATCAGCACCATCAGAAAAGGAAAAACTGAAAACAGTTCAATTGTAATTTTGTTTCATTAAAATATGAGCAGACTCTCTCGTTGTGCGAGTGATTCACACTTGGCCTTTTTAGGGTTCCGTTGAGAAACAAGGAACCCTTATAGTTTCGTCAAGTCTGTCTGTCCGTCCGTCCGTCCGTCCGTATGTCACAGCAACTTTATTCCAAAACTATTAGGACTATACAGTTGAACCTTGGTACGTAGATGAACCGCTTTACGAATTTTATACAAAAACTGATTAAGTGAAAATTTAAGGGGGGCTCCCCATACATGAAACTGAAACCAAAAATATATTTTTTCATTAATCCTACATTTGTGGGGTGTCTATAGATAGGTCTTCAAAAATGAAGTGGAGGTTCCCAAAACTATTTTTCCTCAAAGTCAATCTTTAAAGAGACAGACAGACCCATCCAAAGTGGAAAAAAAAAATCACCCCCCCTCTAACTTTTAAAGTAAGAGAGTGATAAATCTATAAAAAATATATGCTGTGTATCTCAATATAAACTTTCGATGAAAATTGGTTTGAACCAAATATAATATGCAGTTTTTAAGATATAAAAAATTTACCTATTAAAAACCACAAAGATAACTTTGTCATTCATTGTTTATAGATAATGGTACGGAACCCTTCGTGCGCGAGTCCGACTCACACTTGGCCGGTTTTTTTAAACAGAACTTAAGATAGCGCCTCGCCTTTTCCTATAGGGTTGGAAGGGGCACATTTTTCGCCGCTTTTAGCCAGTTAAGCAATACTTAATTTACAATAATTTACTCCGTTTTCTAGGGTTCCGTACCCGAAGGGTGCCAAACAGGACAGGATATTACTAAGCCTCCGCTGTCTGTACGTCCGTCGAGTTTTATCTCACGAACCATGATAGCTATGGAGTTGAAATTTTCACTGAATTTATCCGTGCCACTACAGTAACAAATTAAATGAACTAAAAATACATATAAAAAATGGCGTCCCCAAACAAGAAACGGTTTGGACTCTAAAGATAAAGATCATTTATTTGTGAACACAGGCATATTTTATATTGGTGCGGAAACCCATCGTGTAAGAAGAGTCCAACTCGCACTTGACTGATTTTATTATCATAATTTATAGAACGCAACTAGCTAAATCAAAGTCGAAAAACCTGCTTCAAAGCTTGGTACAAAGCTAACTACAAAAAATATGTAGATTTTCTTTACTCTTGGCTCACGGTCACGACCCATCCAAGCATATTCTAGTGCGGGGCGCACCGAAGTCTCAAAACCCTTTTACCATATTACTTTTTGTGGTTTCGAATGGCAAGTTGACATCCAAGCTCGAGTTAGTATGGGCAGCTGACCGGATTTTGATAAAAATTTTGTAACAGTTTTGCAAATATTTTTAAGTGCTTCGTTACGTGTTTCGGACGACACGTTCAGCCTGTAGGTTCCGGCTACTACTGCTACTTGGTAACAGGTAGTAGTCGTGAAACTTCTCTATCGACCAGCACTGAGCCGGCACGATGCAATATGGCTCAATTGTATCCGGACATAGAACTGTACCCCTAGTCGGTTGGGAATCACTGTCGATATATTCTTAAACCCTTTCACTTTCGTTTCATAATTTCATAATTTCTTTATTGCACACAAAAAGTTACATAGGACAGTAAAAAACATAGAAAACGTGTACAAAGGCGAGCTTATCTCTAATAAGAGATCTCTTCCAGCAAACCAAATAGGGATGAGACAGGTGGATTGCTGAGCAGGAGTAGACCCATGTGTACAATACATATAATTATTACTTACAAATCAATAGACTACATAAACTCGTTATTTCCCTTCTAAGAATTTTAAAAGTACATCTTTACTTTTCATAAAAGTATCGAGTCAATAATTCTTTAACCCCTTTTCTGTCAGAAGCACACCGCTCGAACGACCGAACAATGGCGAACTATTGTAATATATAAGATGTGTCGGCGAACCAGTAAAGACATTCCCAAGGTTGGTAGTATTTTTTATAGATAACTGTGCAGTTGCATCTAAGCTTTAGGTTTAATCTTAGTAAAAAGGTCTGTTACATGGAGATTACATGCTTGAAAGGGCGGCTTATCAATGAACGGTCTGGTCTATTCACAGAAATGCAAATGTTTTGCTCTTAGCTATTTAGAGCAGTAAGCCTAGCTGCACATGGAATATCAAATGGCGTACATTCTTCAAAGATCTTTTAAATTAAATTAAATTAAATTAAATTGTTTATTTTCCAGACAAGAGTCCAATCAATATAAAAATGTCAAAAGTTAAAAATTAAAAATTATTACAATATTAAAACAATAAGAATTAAAAACAAATAAACAATAAGATTCAAATTAATTAAATTTTAAGATTGAAATAAATAAATAAATTGTTTATAATAATTATAAGTAATTAGTTCTAATCACACGGCACACGCGTAGCACACAGTTTCACACCCCACTGCACTGCACATTATCTGGTGGTCAACCCGGTGCCGGTGGTGCGTGATAGTCCCGCCATGTCTGGTGAAGTGGGCTGCCCGTCCACTGACGAGCGGCGCTCAGGATGGAGTTACTCGATCCGTCGATGCGAGCACGCGCCCCAGCCGAGCGCAGGCGCAGCAGCGCCGCCCAGCCTGGCGCGCGGCCCGCCGCGAACATCTCGCTGGCGCTGCACCAGGGCGGCAGGCGATGCAGCGCGCGCCACGCGTTGTTATACGCGACGCGCATGCGCCGCATCGCCTCCACCGTGTGCGAGCACCACAACTCCACTGTATAGACGCTCGTGCAGTAGGATAGGAACAGCTGCCTCTTCACCCTGTCGCTGCAGCGCTGGAAGCGCCTGGCGAGCATGTTGGCGCGCACGGTTATGGCGCGGCGCTGGCGCTCGATGTCAGCTTTGTCGGACAGGTCAGCCGTGATAATGTGTCCGAGGTATTTGACTTCTTCGACTCGGTTCAGTATTCGCCCGTTGAGCTGAAGAGGTATTGTTGTGGTGGGCGTATGCGCTGATTTTATCACCATATATTCGGATTTATCAGCGTTGTAAACCATGTTGTGATTCTCGGCATATTTTTCACAGGTGGCTAGCAGTGTTCTCATGGCAGCTACCGAAGGGGCCAGAAGAACCATATCATCCGCGTACGATATGTTGTTCACGAAGGTGCCGTTTATGGAGCAACCGACCTTGCTATCATTAAGTTCTTGGGTTAATTCGTCCATGTAAATATTGAAGAGTACTGGTGACATAGATCCCCCTTGTCTCACGCCACATCTTAGGCTTTCCGGTCTGGAGAGTTCCCCGTTCCATCTGACGACGTTAGTCTGTGTACTGTACCAAGTGTCTAGGATCTTAACTAGTGGTTCTGGTACCCCACGGGCGCGCAATTTGCTCCACAACAGCTGGTGATTAACACGGTCAAATGCCTTGCTGAGGTCCAGAAAGCAGGCATACACCGACGTTTTACGGCTCTTGTAGTACTGCGCAGTCTGTTTAAGAGCATATACAGCAGTAACAGTGGAGTGGCCGCTCTTAAATCCCATCTGGTTTGCTTCTGTATGTAAGTGAGGCTCAGCTTTCGCGTGTATTACTTTTTCAAGTAAGCGAGCAATTATAGAGGCAAGTGCTATGGGACGATAGTTGCTGGAAGCAGAAAGGTCCTTCTTGGTGTTCTTTAAGATAGGTGTTACGACCGTGTTTGTGAGAGCTGAAGGTAGGTAGGATGTCGTAAGGATATTGGTGTACAGCAAGGCGAGTGCCCTGATTGTCTCCGGTCCGCTGTGTATAATGTGCTCCACGGAAAGACCGTCCAGACCTGGAGATTTTCCTCGTGCCATGTGTTTCACGATGTGGCATAGGGCATCAACTGTTACTTCCGTAACGCCGGCGCTCGACTGTTGCCTGCTGTGATCGATGTTCGGCGGAGTGTTGAACGGAATGTCACTCGTTGATGCAGATCTAATAGGAACAGTTTGGGTAAATATGGAACTAAATTTCTCTGCTATCTTCGAGTTATCAGTTATGCCATCTATATGGGAAGAAGTACTGCATCTTTGTTTTAAAATATTGTTTGTTCGCTTCCAGAAGTCCGAAAAGTTTTTGTCATTCATACTGTTTCCCAGTTTGTCCATTATAATTTGATCCTGGTTAGACTGGCATAGTTTTAGCGCCTTCTTGAATTTAGCACGCTTTGTTTTGCGTTGTTCCGCCAGCTCCCCTGTTACTGGACGGCCGGCTATATGCCATAGATGTAATGCTTGTTTAGAGGCGGCATATTGTGCTGCTACTGAGTCATTCCACCCAGGTATAGTGCGCCTTCTATTATTCTTAACGCGGTTCGCCTTAAAGGAAGTTATTGTTGCATTTTGTAGCGTCCGTATGATAAAGTGGCAAAGATGATCTATTGAGGCTTTGTCTATGCCTATATTTTGTATGTTTTGTAGGTGTTGTGACATTGCATCTTCAACTAATTCCGAGTAGTGATGAATTTGTGAGCTTGATCGCGGTCGCCATCCATGTAAGTTGTGCTGAGATGAGTTATAATCACAAGTAGCTAATCCACCCGTATCTATATGTATGTGTATCGGTCTATGATCAGTCCATGCGACCGAGTAATCAATGCTCATGTTTTGTATCGCCTTGAAGGTTCTGTCAGTGACGAGGCAGTGGTCCAGCCACGATGTCGTGCCGTGCGCGTCGCTCACGAACGTGTATGAGTCATCGGGTAATATTAATTTATCCGCGTATTTGTAATTATATTCGGTACAAAATGCTTCTAACTCCCGGCCGAATGGTTTTCGCGGGTCCGCGTTGAAGTCTCCGATAATCATACAATCCGCCGTAGGTTGGTCGTCGACTAAGGCATGTATTTCGCCCAATATAGTAGTGAATTCCGGTAAGTTTTCTGTTTTTTCAGTCGGCATATACACTGTTATGATAAGCAAGTGTTTGTTTTGTGTTAGCGATACATCTATTGCTGCTAGTCGCGGGGTGCTACAGTTAATCGTCCGTACACACAAAGTGTTTTTGTATAGCAGCGCGACTCCTCCATACGGCCTGCCTTTTAATATACCTACGGATGTGTCAACAGCTGATGTGCCGAAACTGTTATGTGTGTGGTGAATAGTGCTAAGGAATTGAATGTTCGTCGGAAGCAACCATGTTTCTTGGAGTAACACTATGTCGTGGCTTGCACACAGGTCGGTAACAAATTTCGCATTACTTATCACTGACTTGCAGTTTATTGAGACAACATTTAAATTTGCATTAAAGAATTTTAAGCCTTGGATTTCGCCTGAAGCGGTTTAGTGTTGTGAAACCTACCGGCTATGATGTCGGTCGGCCAAAAATCTGACTTCAAAATGTAATCCAATCGCTCACGGTTTACCTTCAATCTGAAGGATTTATTCGCATAGCAAGTAGGTATTTCTTCTGCAGTTAGCACAGTTTCGCCATTTTCTTTGGCATATTCGATAATATTATCGCATGTTGTAGTGCAGTCTAAATTGGAGACATATACGTAGGCTACTCGAGGGGCTGCTTTTAGGTTAGATTTTGTGTTCTTCGAGTTGTTAGTGCCAGTGCCGCGGATGTTGTTGTTTCGGCGCTTTTTCTTATGTGTGACCAGTATAAATCCATCATTGTCTTTGTTGTCCGAAGACTTTTCTTTCACCTGCACTTTTGGGTGGGAGTTGGTAGGGGCCGTCTTCGCCGCCCGTGCATAGCTAGTTTCAAGTCTTGGAGATGACGGTTTTGTCTCCCTTATAGGGCTTAGATTGATATTATCGCGGTCATACAATGGACTAGAGCTTTCGGGGTTTTTGCTAGAAAGGTTCTCAGTTATATATGTAGTTGTTGGTTTAGACTTGGAGTGTGTTGTATCAGTCGGTATAATATCTTGATGGGTAATTTCCTGATGGTTGTCAACCGGATGATCTTGGTCTTGTGTGAAAATGTTCAAGCCTACTGGCCCACTGTCCAGGCAGTGATTTAGTGGGATATTATGACGGCTATCTCCCGTGATGAAGGCAGGCACGATGTTGTGGTTTTGAATGTTGCTAAGCTCTGATCTTAATTTCTCAACCTCCTGAACTGTTGCGTAATTACATTGTATGTGGTTAAGGTCACTTTTGAGCGTGACAATATCTTTTAGCAGTCTCGTGACGTCTACGTGATCAAAATGGACGGGAGGCAGCTTTGAAAGATTTTTGGCTACAAATATCGGTAAACTCTCAGGGTCCGCGTCTTTGAGAAGCTTGATTATATCTTCTAAGTCCCGTTTTCCCTTACCGTCGCCTCGACGTGACTTGTTGCGTCCTTTTAGCATTGTTGAATCGATGTTGTCGTATAACAGCTGTTTTGACAGTTCAATGTCGTTGTCGGAGAATCCACTTTTGCAGACCTGTTGTAGGCTCACATCATCCATTACACCCATTTTATCTTGTATAAAGGCAAGAAGCTCATTAATTATGATATTACACGTATCACATTTCGCAGTTATCGCGGTTTTATCCATTTTCTAAACGCGTTAGAGAACCGTTAGAAAAATAGACGCTGCGCGGTCGGGTATGCGCGCTGAACTGGCGTGTGAGTGACGTTTACAGGGGGGCGTCACTGCTACGCAATCTAATGCAATGAACCTGTCAAAAAGCGTTAGTTTCTAGCTGTCACCGCACGCCATAAGATCTTTGGGCAGCTGTATATTCAATCGATTCAATCTTTGAATAAAATGGCTTACATACCATAGGTATAGTGTTACATGGATGTTTTGGCACTTAGATGGGGGCGCCACTGTAACATTGAGCGATTGATTGATTGGATTGATTGCGTTAGTTCCGACCTTTCGCCACTTGCCAAAACATCCATGTTGCACTGTAGTTTTAATGATTCAGAAAAATGCGTATGCGCATTCCAACGATATTTTGGCTTGCGGTTCGTTGCATAGTTACGTAGAACTTACGCCCTCCTGTAAACGTCACTATCGCATTTTTTTAAATCAGATTAGAGATAATTTTGTGTCCCCATTTTTCAAGTTGTCATATTAGTACCTTTAATTTTATTTTATCAGTGTGTGGTGATATTTTGCTATGCAAAGCACGTAATTAATCAAATGTGTTCATTTTCAAACTAATTTTCAAAGGGTCGGGTAATTCGTTAATAACTTTGCCGAGGCTAAAACAGTTTTGTTTTAAAACACAACAATCACCTTTGTTAACCGAAAACTACCACCCGAGGAAGGTAATGCTAATGAAAATGAAACAAAACATAACCCTTCTGCTAGTGATGTATTTGACTTATATGTTTATACTGTCTATATTGATGTATCGATTGATTTGATTCCATGTTTGTAGATTATTGTAGATATAATATAACAATAGATGTATTGGATGCATAGTTTACCATATTGTTAAGCGATGTTGAAATATTAAATTAAAAAATATGAATGAAAAGCGTCATGCTATGTGTTAACCAATGAAAATATATGACAAAAATATCAATTATATTATAACTCCAGAAATCAATAAAAAGTTCTTAAACGTCTAGAAATTTGCTTTAGAAAAAAAGAAAAGTATTTTTAAACCATAAATTCATTTTGTAAATCCCTAATTGGTGGATCCGAGGGATCGATCGAAGGTTCGACAGCCGAGACCGGCCCGATAGCCACCTTCTTATAAAATAAATATGAGGAATATTTGTGTGTAACGATGTATGTTTTGAGTTCTAGAAAAAGGTGCTGTAGTTTTTGATTAAATTTGCATATAGTGTTTTGGGGCTAAAAAATCGATCGAGGTAGGTCTCATAACTGAAAATTCACGTTTTTCCGAATTTTTATGCATTTATCATTCCCGCGCAATAGGATTGGCAATTTCACTTTAGTATAACGAAAATAAGACATAAATTCCAGTGAAAATCAAAAAGTTAAATACTCATGCGACCTAACATCACGTGACACTTTTTGGCGCATGTTGTCGGAGAATTCACACGAAAAAGTTTAGTTCAAATAAGGTAGAATCTAAATTCATTAACTGCTATTCATCCTACTTGCTCGCTTTAAGCAAACAGGCACTTTCTTTCCCTCGTAAGATTTAGGCACAGAAGTCAATCTGTCAGCCTACACGTAGTGTTATAATACCTTTTTTATTGTGTTTGTACCACGAACCGCCAAGCAAAGTTTGGTCCCTAGATATTATGAAATTATCCGTTGAACTTATCGATATATCGATACGTCCGACAACCCTACACTCTTCCGCTTAATGTGCGAACCGAATGTGTAATAATAATTAGATATCCGCGCCATAATTGTTATTATTGTAGGTGAGCATTTCACAATTAATCAGACTAACGACATTATCAAGATCATGAACTGCGATGTGCTATATCTGCCTACCACCTCATGAATGAAAAATAGCTGCCTACCACCTCATTACGCAATATTATGTAATTGGAAATTGCTCATGCTTAAATGTAGGTAGCATGACATATTATTTATCACTTTTATTAAATGGCATCATGGCAGAGGTACAGGTTGCGCCATGATTCTTGACACTTTTAATTGGTGCGTGGAGAGGGAACATGTACGTACATATTATCCTACTGTAACTGTAACCTATCGACAACTGTACCGGTCGCGCAAAACTATTTTGCACTCAGGTGTGCGTGGAAGAGGTAACCTTTCTCTCTCACATCCTCTACGAGAAAGAGAGGTTACCTTCTTCACGCGCCATTCAAGTGTCAACAATCTTGGCGCAACCATTACCTCTGCCATCTCATATGGGAGAAGTGATGATATGTCATGCTTTGCTTATGCTTAATGTATAAAATCTGTTAATATTTTATGAAATTTTATGCGAAAGTTTTTAAATTCAATAAAACCAACGGATTGTAATAAGCTTTTAACGGTTTAAGCATTTACCGACAAGTTACTAAAGACTTTTACAAATCAAAGAGCAATATTTCTACGTTTAGAAAAAGATTAAATATTCAAAACTTGATGAATGGATTACATTTCGTATTTCTGAAAAAAAAGTCAATTATTTTTAGAACTCATAAGCTTCTCTTTCTACATAGTAAATGATTATTTTTACATCAAAGTAACTTGTTAAAAAGTAATGCGTTAGCTTAGAAAATATTCATATATTATTTGTTGTTCTTTAGAAAACTTTTACAGAAAGCAAAGGAATATTGTTGTCTGGGTAAGTATTTATCTTTAGAACGTAGCTCGGCTTAGCATTAAAAGACGACCTAAATGACGCACGTAAGGCAGGGACTCCACCAAAGCGGAGATGTGGAATCTTTGTATGCGAGATGGAAACAGCTCACATCTCCGCTTCCATCGCGCCATACAAATATTCCACATCTCCGCACATCTCCGCTTTGGTGGAGTCCCGGCCTAAGTGGCCTTAAAAGAAGCTGATGTAAGGGAAGCTTTCACCACGATTTAAGTAGCTGATTAGCGCAGAATAATTGTAGTTTATATTCAGTTTAAACTCAATTTAGTGGCTGTCAAAATACCATGTCATAGTTGCCATGGTTACTGATAGATAGATAAATTCATTTATTCACTGAAAAGGTACACACACAGACACATAATAAAAAGAAATACAAAATAGAATAAAACCTGGAAGAACATAACACAAAACAATTTACAAATAAATAATCATTTTCACGATTTTCACTATGACTACTGACATGGTTTGCTGACATCTCAAGACAAAACAAACATGCGTTCATTAATAAATGATTTGAGTGACTTCCGGTTTACTCTGTGATTTGTGAGTGAGACAAAGACAAAAGATACAAAACAGAGCGAAAATTCTGGTAAATTAGAATAAAAAAGAATTAGTGCAAAAAAAAGGCTACGATAAAGCTAATCACGATATTATCACAAATAAGCGGATTTTCTAGCAAGCGACCCTAAGTTGCAGTAATTTAGTTGGTCAATAAGTGACTCGTCGAAAAAACATAGTTTGTCGGTCGGTCGGTCGGTCGGTTAATTTGTCGGCAGCCTCTGTGGTCCATGCGAGGGGTCCCGGGTTCGAATCCCGACTGGGAACAAAAAGAAAACCCTAGGTCTTAGATGTTTGAATGTTTGTGATGACGCTGCTTCTGATTCCCACGACACAGGATACCTATCCCAGTGTGGGACCAGAAGCAATGTAGTGCCTGTATGTAAATTGTTATGTATATTAAGTTTTAATTGGTTACTTAATTTAGTAGTCTTCGGTGACTCGGCCACATTATCCAAGGTCAAGAAGGTCTGTTTCGGATCAGCTAACTCGTTGACTAGATTAATTTTTAACCTGTTTAATTGTGGACGAGATATATTTAAACTAGTTAGATGAATAAGCAACTTCGACAAAATAAGTTCCAAGTTGCGTGAAAGACGAGTTGCAATTTCCAATTCCAAAAAGATAAACAATTCTCTCGAAGCAAATCGAAATCTCCCCACAAATCCAGAATTATTAATGCTATTACAACGCACATTCCTACGTCACACATGTTGTGTAGGGCATAACGACAATGTTCCTGGGCTTAGATTAATAAATTAAAAGGGCCCTCCCTTACATATTGTTGCATGGAATTCGGAGGGGTTTGCTGATTTGGTAGGGTACGCATTCAGTCTGATCTCCGAATTGATTTTGGGATATTTTTGTGTTACTGTGCATATGCTGTAATAGGTTAGCTGACCAAAAGGAGAACGATACTATCATTAGAGACCGATTTTCTCGACGATAACTACAGAAGCAAGCGAGAAATCAGTAATAGTATTACGTAGCGTCCAAAGGTAGGCCATTGATAGGCGATTCTCATGCCGTCCGGTGGCGAGTCGCGTACGGCTATGGCTTGGCAGTGTCTATAGCGAGAGCGCGAAATTGTTTTGTTTGTAGCGCGCGGTGCATATCGGCACACACACCGCCGGTCGAGAATTCAAAACGGTGCCTGTAGACAATATTAAACGCTAAGGATAGCGAACGAAACGATAACTTTTTATGTACCTATGCGATTTGACATTTGGAATCGCTACGTGACGTCACCTTAGCGAAGCCAAATGTCAAATCGCATACATAAAAAGTTATCGTTTTGTTTCGCGACGGTTAGCGTTTCACTTGGGACAGTTTTATTTGCGCCCTGCTAATAGCCACCGGCACGCAATTCCGTACGCGACTCCCAGCCAAGCAAAGTTATCTCCTCGTCAGTGAGAGTGGCTGCTATGGGCAAATAACAATTGTAATGTAATTGTTATAAAATTACCCACTGATGATAATTTATACTTGATAAATATCAAAAATGCGTTACGTATCCGCGCCACTGACAACTAGTCGTTTATAAATATTTCACATTATAAACAACAACGAGTAACTTGAGCGGCGGACAAAACGAACCCAAATTAAGGGGCGTATATGGGATATTTTAATTTTAAATCAGAACGTCGGGCGATGCCACAGACCACTTAGCAAAAAGACGTCGCATAGGGAACCTCTCTGCCACACGTTGTTGTGTCAACGGGGGATTGAAAATAATTAAAAACTTCAGTTGTTCCAAATTCGTCATTAGATGTTCATGCCACTACAAAATGAGGTCACAAATCACTCTTTCAGACCTATACCTATATATATGAAACCCTTGTCGAATCAAAGGCATCTGTCGCAGCTTTCAGAACAATTTTTGTTTATTTTAGGTATCGTAAAATTTTCTATTGGCTGTTTATTTAAGACAAACAAACAAACAAACTTTTTGTCGCCGTAATTATCATTCGACGCACTTGACCTTGAATGGATAAATCACAGCACGGTAGGCGCCCGCCGCGTCCCACTGCAATCCTGTAAGTTTAGCAGTATCGAAATTAAACAATTGAGCAAAGCGACGTCTTTTGGGTAAGTGGTCTGTGGGCGATGCAAATGAATGTCGGCTGATTCGGGAGCAGTTGTTATAATATTGAAGAGTGCGTTAGGGAGGTAGCGGCATTTTGTTATTAGCTTACAACGGGTGAGCTTTGACATATGTTAAACCAGATTATTGTCGTGTCGTCGATAAACTCCATTTTTCGTGACAGAAAGGCTAGCCCAAAGCCCTATCTGATATGGAGTTTGAAGAAAGAAAGAAAGAAAGAAATATATTTATTTGACAAATAAACACAGGGATAATAATAAAAAAAAAAAAATAGTACACAGTTTATGGTTAAGGTTTAAATGTCAAAATGGTTTGAACTCAGCATATGTTACGTGTAGCAGTGAGCTGCACGTAACGCTGGTTTTCAGTTCACGCCATTTCCTAAAATTAGAAACTTAAAACTAAATGTATAATCCGAGTAAAAGTAAATACACCGAAAGAGCATAATTATGCACCAGTGGCGCCATGCACCAAAGGCAACATCAGGAAACGATCGGAAAATAAAAATAAATAAAGCCAATCATATGTTAAAAACAAACAAACGAACAAGAAAAACAATCATACAATCTTAAGTTAAATGTTGGGGGTATGGGGCAAAGTGTAATTTAGCATAAGTATATAGTGAAAATATGGAGGTAATGTGGAATACGTGGAGTTTGTGCGTTCGGGAGTTAGTGAGTTAGGGTGGACCTGGTACCTATTACTGTCACCTGTTTTTTTGTGCTGCTAACAGATGTGCCTTGAGCGTGTTTCTGAAGGAGCTAACTGATTTAAGCTCATGAAACGGAGGTGGAATATTATTCCAGCATTTGGTAGCAGCATAGCGAAAACTACCACGGAATGCAGCAGTCTTGTGTCTCGGACACGACAGCAGTAGTGTGGCTGCTCTTGAGTTAATCGGGGTCCTGCGGGACCAGTTAAGTTTAGAATAAAGGTATTCCGGAACCTTAAATCTTACCAATCCAAACAAGAGCGTCGCAAAATGAAGATTTCTTCTAGCACTAAGTTTTAAAAGATTGGACTTATTAATATATGGGGTGACATGAGTGCGGGGGGGTACGTTGAAGCAGAACCTAGCGCACGCATTCTGAACACGCTGAAGTAGACGTTCAGATCGGTTCAGGAGGCGCGCGTCATATACAGTGTCCATATAATTTAGTTTCGACAGCACAAGGGATTCACATAGCTGCACACGAAGATCTATACTGAGGAAAGGCCTGATTTTGTACAGTATTTTCAATCTATAAAAGCAATTACGCACTGTATTTGCGACATGTTTCTCAAATCTGAGGGTACTGTCCATCAGCAACCCCAAGTTACTAATTTCGTCAACCAGTTCAATGCTCTTTCCCATGATTTTTATTTCAGGCTTGTGAGAAATTATATTATTTATTTGCTTTTTACTTCCAATGACCATAAATTTCGATTTATTGGGGTTTAGCATTAAGCAATTTTGAGTGGACCACGCGACAATACGATGGAGATCTTGGTTGATCTTTTCAGTAGCATCGGAGGTTTCGTCTGGTTTAAAGGATAAGTAGACTTGTAAGTCGTCTGCGTACAAATGATAGGAACAGTTCTCTAAACAACGAGTAATGTCAGCGCTATATAATATAAATAGTATGGGGCCAAGTATTGATCCTTGTGGGACGCCTCTCGTAATCGGAGAATCAGCTGAGGACAAGATGGAGCCGTCTCCTCTGCGAACTTCCACACGCTGAGTCCGGTTTTCTAGGTAGCTATGAAACCAGGCAACAGTGCTTGAATCGAAACCATAAAAGGATAATTTTGACAACAGCAGTGCAACATTAATAGCGTCGAACGCCCGGGAAAAATCAAGTAAAGTCAGCACTGTACCATTACCTATATCTTGGGAGGCTATAATATTATCTACTACGTCAAGTAGGGCCGTGGCAGTGCTCCGGGATTTTCGGAATCCAGATTGCAAACAAGGGAGGATTTTGTTGATTTCCAGATATCGAGTAAGTTGCACTGATACAGCCTTCTCTAGTAATTTAGAGAGGCAACAAAGTAGACTTATTGGCCGTAGTTCAGTAACGTCTGAGGGGTTCGCTTTTTTAGGTATCGGCCGGATTATGGCAGCCTTCCATAAATCGGGAAAAATTGATGATTTAATGGAATAATTAATCATGTATGTTATTATGTCCAGGGTATTGGGAAGAGTTAAAAGAATCATACTTAAGGTAATTTTGTCTGCCCCTTTAGCGTTAGACTTAAGCTCTTTGATGATCCCCCAGAGTTTAGTCTGACTAATTGGTTCGAGATGAAAAGTAGAGTTGCCGAATCTATTGAACTCGTGGTACGTCAAATGTGAGATACTGACCTCCGTTTCACCAGGTACGTTAAGAAAGTGTTGGTTTATAGCATTTGGATCATTGAAATGGGATGGAAGGTCGGGATCATTATGGCTACGGAGTACTGTTTTTTTGAGATTCTTCCACAGAGTTTTAGAATCTGCTGTATGGTTAATTTTAGACTCAAAGAAGGCTCGCTTTTCGTTATACAGAGATATATTTACCAGAGATTTTAATTCTTTATAAGTACTTTTATGATCTTCCTTTTTACTTTTACGATATTTTTCGTGAGCCTGATCCCTAAGGTGCATCATAAATTTAATGTTGTCAGTAATCCATGGATAGCTGTACTGTTTAATAAGTAACTTCTTTTCGGGGGCATGTAAGTCAAACAATTGCGTTATAATATCGTTAAAAGCCAAAAGCATTTCATTGATGTCATCAAGTGATTTAATGTGGTTCCAATTAATCGAATTCAGATCTTTTTGAAAAAGCTCAGGCAGGATATCCTTTAACGGTCGGTAAATTATATAGGTCGGAGGCTGTTTAATTTTTCTAAAGGTAAATTCCGCTGCAACCAGAGCATGTCTACCCAAATCAGGGCGATAGTCCACAGTTACACAGCGCACGGGAGCGTCTGTGCATATCAAGTCGATAAGGGTTTCGGTATCGTCGTCAGCATGATGTGTTGCGTCTGCAACGATTTGAGTTAGACTGACACTGTTCAGGAAGGAATTCAATTTTGCAGTTTTGGAACAGTTAAGCGACAAGGTGTTAATATTAAAGTCACCCAGGAGAATGATACTATCAAATTGCGCGAAGGAGAGCACCGAGTCCGTTATTGCGTCCAGGAACACGTTGACGTCCACCCACTGAGCCCGATAGGCAGTGCCAATGACCAGTCTCCTACCATCAATTGTTAGACTAAGCCACATTTGTTCCACTGTGTCAACAACAGGGTGAGAACATATTCGCACCCGGAGTCCTCGTTTGATATAGAATCCGACACCACCAAAACCGGTTCGGTAACCATTCGGGCGTGGCGTGTGCTTCAACATGTATCCGGGGATAACAGGGGCTTTATCAGTTTCATCCCGTCTTAACCACGTTTCATTTATTACAAGGATGTCTAAATTATGGTCATTTATTGCCACAATCAGCTCATCATGACCCGTTCCCAAAGAGCCCGCGTTCCATAACCCTACTTTAAAATGTTTCGTGCGAGAAGTCATTTATAGAATGATATAATGTAATAGGTATATTTATAGAAAAAATAAAAAAATAAAAATGTGGGTGGAGTGGGTGACTTATGCAGCAGGATGGTCTTAATTGCGCTTACATAGACGGGGGTGTCGGGGTTCTCCGGGTAACGATTAGTTTGAGAACTAGTGGCACTATTGCAGTGTTTGGGAGATAGTATAATATTATAGTGATTGTGTGGGTGAGGATATGAATTGGATAGCGTAAAAGTGAGTTGTACATTGTGAGTGTATTGTGTGTGAGTGTGTTGTATGGGCAGATACATAATTACATTATTATTGTTATTAACTTGTGGTTCTAGTGAGTCAGGAATATGAATATGAATAAGCGGTATCCAATGAAAATATGAATTCATTGTATTTTTGTCAGTTACATGCTGATAAAGACGGTGACACGAGAAGATTATAGTTGCAACTAGTAAAAGTATATTGCATTGCAAGCAAATGAGCTTGATTTCAATTAACAGAGGCGTTAGTATGGTTTTCGTTATATTTAAGACAGTGGAAAAGCAGAGACTCATAATGAGAATGTTTTTACAATATAAGTACAATGTTCCACTATTAAGAGTAGTATTACACTTTTTCTGGAGGTACTCTTGCACCAAAAACACTATATAAATCTGCCTCACAGTTGATGTAGTGACGTTTAGAGTCTTTTTCGCGCCTCGCCTGTACGCGACCATCTCTGGTTCCGATATAACGCCACTCCTTGCCCATTGTACGTGCCTTAGCGAGAAGTACGCGGTTTTCCTTGGTCAGTCTTTCATTAACGTGTATCTTCTGAGGCGGGTGGTTCGGCAGTCCCAGTCCATCGGAGGTAGTTCCTCGCCGCACCCGGGCACCGTTAAGAAGCTGCTCGCGGACGGAGCGACGTGCGAGCGAGACGACGATGGGGCGGGGCCGGTCGTTGAAGGATTCACGGTGTTTTTGATTCTAACATTTCAAGAATCTCGTAAATTTTTGGTATCCACGATTCAAGATCACTGTAATTAAATTGTAAACAAGGAATGTTTGGAATCTCTCTTCAAACAAAATTCAGAAGATATTTTATTAATGAAGTCACGTACCTAAAGTATTCAATTTGAGAAAATTGAGACACGGCTTTGTCCCGCCTTTTCTCATGCGGGGTGACAAAGCCAGCTGTGCCGACTGTTAGGCATTTATTTAATGCTCTGTTGCGGAACCTCCTTTCAGCGGCAAGCCTGCCGCATCTTGTCATTTCGATTTATATTTCCTTTTTTATTTTGCCTTTATGTTTGAAATAGCTATTCTGATCAGTGTCACAAAATATACCATATCAACAACATCATCCACAATTTTCTCTCATTTTCTAATCGCAAATACAGTCCACTCACACACTCACTATCGATAATAGCTCTCTTTATTTATATGTATGTATTTTTGCACATCTAATAGATAAACAAATTATAAACAGCAAATATACATAGGTACATAATGAAAGCCCATCTGGTACATAATGATATCTATCCACAAAAGTACAACAAAATTAGATTGAGAAACGTAAACAGATATAGACAAGTGACAAGTATGCAAACTTAATAAATAAGAACTCATAAATGAACGTGTGGTTGATAAACAATTATGTTTAGAATAATGTTTATACATAGGTATGTATTGAATATTATGTATCGTGTAAAATGTATGAAGTGTCGTGTGTATGTATGGGTATATGTGAGGGCGTGTGTGTGTTTCACTTATTCCACCTCGATATTGTGTAAAGTTTAATAATATCCTGTCGGAATTTCGCCTTAGAAGATGGAAAAGGATCAAAGTTGTAAAAAAGTTTATTAAATATACGTTTATCACAGAGTTACAATAATTTATTGCACACATATATTAAAATATAAAAAACGTAATATGCAGTTATTTCTGTTTCACGTGATCAGGCTGTCATTAAAGTATTCCTGCTCCATATTCTATCCATATTATCCATAAAGTTTATAAAATTGATTGGTAAGGCGGACCATAGTAGAATTTTGAGCATAATTGGTATGCGTGAGGGGGACAGCGAAAAGCCTTTCGGAAATTTGACGAGTACGACGCGAAGGGACACAGAAAGATAGTTCAGAGAGAAGAGGTGAAGAATCAAGGCAGCCAGACAGAATATCATGGAGTTTTTTTTTTCTCTTTTACTAGCTTAATGTATCTTCTGTGGATATCTGTTACCGGCTTAATTTTTGTATTTACTATCTACCATTGTAACTCATTTATTTTATATGCTGTTGATGTCCCAAATAAAATAAATAAATAAATAAGTAACATCAAATTCTGCGATCCTTGAGACTGGAGAGGTGATGCTGATGACAAGACGGTGTAGTCCCGTTGTCCACCCCTGTCTGTCCCCCAGGTGGAGACAATGGAACGCCATTTTTTTCCGTGCCGTTTTCCCCCACCTCCCCATATCGCATAAATTACCCTTGGGGGACAACGGGATATCATTTTTTTGTATGTTTTTGGTTTTGTGTCACTCCTCGTAAGCGCCCTCATTATAACTGTCTGATTTATGTACTCGAACGATGGAGCCCGCTGACAAACTGATAAGGTACGAGTTGGATCCCGGCAGCAGGCAGCAGCAGCCGACAGCAGCAGCCGACAGCAATACTGGTTTCTATGCATTTCTATGAAATTCCCTACAAACCCGGCAGCATTCAGCTCGACAGCATGCTGCCGGGCAGCTGACTGCATGCTGCCCGACTGCAGACCAGTAGTGCCCGACAGTAGTGCTCTCTCTATCTCCCGCTCCCGCGTCGGCTGTTGCTGTCGGCAGTTGCTGTCGGCAGTCGGGTTCCAAATCATAACCTCGGCAGCATGTCGCCGCGTCATGCTGCCGGGTGCTGCTGCTGTCGGCTGCTGCTGCCTGTTGCCGGGTTCCAACTCGTACCTTTAGACAGACAGACAGACAGCGGAGGCTTCGTAATAGGATACCGTTTGGCATCCTTTGGGTATGGAACTCTAAATAACAAGGTAAGAATCGTGACTTTTTGTACTTATCCTTGTACAATGGTGCGGAACCCTTCGGGTGGAAGTCCGACTCGATCTCGACCAATTTTATTTGGGGTTCAACCGGAACACAACCAATGCAACGGGCGGCCATAAATTAATAACAGTATCTCATCGCAGTAGGCTTTCCCGACAGGGGGGAGTGAAAATAACGGAAGTAAAAAAAACTGGCTATGTGCGAGCCGGACTCGGGAACGATGGGTTCCGTCGATACCATAGTACAAAAAATAGATGAAAAATTTAGGAACTTTGTTTCGATACCAACTTCGATTTTGTAATTAACAGCAGGAATATTAAAACAAGTAGGTATCTTGTATTGGGATCCTGTTTATATTGAAAAGTATCTTGTAGATCATTGTTTGGTGTTGTAGAAGCAAAGAAAATAAAACTATGAATTACTAACAATAGAATAAAATAAATTTCTTAAAACTTCAACTAACTAAAAAATAAATAAATTACTAACGTTATTAATGTACCTAACTACCTATGTACCTTTCTTTAAATGGGGAAATAAAGGCTTTTTTTTAAGGTACGGACGAATGGATAAACAGACGGACGGACGAACAGCCGTAGGCTTAGTGACGGGTTCTGTTTGACACCATTCGGGTACGGAACCCTAAAAACCCTAGTCCATCCATCATTGTTACGGAACGGAATTCCGTGGATGGATCCGTTTCTTCGAATATGAAATTGAATGTATGAAATATTGCCCAGTATTAGACCGTCGCTGCTTTTTCAGGCATTTTGCGATTTCATTCTCACATTTCTCTGCACCGTTTCGTCATTTCGAGGATATTGTTTCGTAACGGGTTTTCGAACTATTTCGATATTACTGAAAGACGGAAATCACAAAGCAAATAGAATTTGCAGCCTTGCTTAGTTATATGTGCTGTTTCTTGCTTAGTTATATCTGCTGTTTCTTGCTTAGTTATATCTGCCGTTTCTTGCTTAGTTATATCTGCTGTTTCTTGCTTAGTTATATCTGCTGTTTCTTGCTTAGTTATATCTGCTGTTTCTTGCTTAGTTATATCTGCCGTTTCTTGCTTAGTTATATCTGCCGTTTCTTGCTTAGTTATATCTGCTGTTTCTTGCTTAGTTATATCTGCTGTTTCTTGCTTAGTTATATCTGCTGTTTCTTGCTTAGTTATGTCTGCTGTTTCTTGCTTAGTTATATCTGCTGTTTCTTAGTTATATCTGCTGTTTCTTGCTTAGTTATATCTGCTGTTTCTTGCTTAGTTATATCTGCTGTTTCTTGCTTAGTTATATCTGCTGTTTCTTTCTGTGCTGCAAAAACAACGTTAACGTCAACGGCAGCATCATGCCTTTTCAATCACTCGGTGGTACCGTTTAACTTTAAAAGACCCACCGTACCACCAGGGATATATACGACCAGGGATACGGTACGGTGTCAGAGGCCCCAACCAGCATTTTAGCCAGTTACTGAGTAATGTACATAGGTTTCCTCAAGATGATTTCCATCGCCTAAAGAACGTCCATATAATGTACTTAAAGTTGAATGACTTAACTATACAGTCATGCATAGGTTTTCTGGAAGAAATCTCTTTTAGAGATAAGCTCAAAATGTTACCTGTTATTTACAGTGTGCAATAAATGAATGAAATGAAATGAAATGACTTTGCCGGATAGTACAACATATAACCCAAAAACGGCTAAATCGATTTAAATGATCTTTTATTTATTGGATTCTCCTTTGCCCTGAATAGCAGACAGAATTTAAAGCTCGCCTTTGTACATTGTTTTTCGTGCATTGTATTTTCTGTATATCTGTTTTGTGGAGTACAATAAAGAAATTACTTATTACGAATATCTAAATCTCAACTCGGGTAAGGCCGGATTTTACCAACAAAAAGTTACACCGAGAATAACTATCCGGGGATAACTTGTATGACAAATGACAGTTCAAAATGAGGTGATCTGATCTAGGTGTCACTAGTGTCTATGAAAAAGTAGAAGATACTCTCGAGTAAAAGTTACTCTTTCGTTGGTAAAATCTGGGCGAAGTTTAAACCGTGACTTAGTTTCAGAAAGAAGTGGCTAAATGATATAGTTGACCCCCACCCCCTGTTTCTGAAATAGGAATCAAATATGAAGCGATTGTTAGATTATTGTCACAATAGCGGTACGTGATTGGCTGAAATGAGTTTGAGAAGAGTTTAACAACTAGTCACAGTTAATTTTCCTTTTGGAAACCGGGCGTAAGCGGGGCAGAACTTTTAATATAAATTCGACTATCCCTACTGAATGACGATGACGCTATGATGAATAAGCAGCTTTGGAATTGTTGTACCACAAATAATAAGTTAAAATCGATTTGATTATTGAATTGTAACCAGTTCAAAGGAAAAAGCATCTACAATAAATAAAAGGGGTTGATCCGTCTTGCACTTTTAAAGGATGACCCAAATATCGTGATCACAACAAGATTTTAAAGCATTTATTCATAAGACCAATATTCTTTCTTATTTAGGACAAGATATTTTTTGTATTAAAGCTTTTCAATGAATTAAGTAATATTTTTAGTCTCGCTCAATTTATGACCCCTTGTCACGCGATTTAAAGTATTGAATAACTAACTAAAAGTCGGCACAGTTGTGCCTTGCCACCAGGTCTGGCGCTAGTTACCGTCAATTCCTCTTTACAGCCTAAATTTTAATTGACCTGGCACAGACCTACCAAGTTATCTGTGAAATGTCAGAATTCAGAACTAAGACCACCATTTTTGAAACGCCATTCTATAAACGGACGCAAATCCCAAATAAGGCTACTAGAAAGCCACTAGCGACATCCGTTAGATCACATTTAAGTTGGCTGGTCTGTACCCCGAAGTTGTTAGCGTCAATGAAAACGAGTGACATTTCATGACATTGTTAGTTCTAGATTTGGCCACCACGCTAGTTAACTTATTCGCTGGTTCGATATTCAGCCACGATCTATTTAGGTACTACTGTCCAAAAGGTCTTTTGGCGTGCGGTGACACGTAGAAACTAAAGCTTTTTGGCAGGTTCATTGCATTAGGTTGCGAAGAACTGGCGCCCCCCTGAAAACGTCGTTGGAAGTCTGTACGTGGCATTCTTATAATCGACTACTCAAAAACAGTTAGGAATTTGTTCGATCGTTCATGAAGTCTGAACTATCTGCCCTAATTCTAAAATGATAACATTATTATATCAAGTGGGATTTTGAGGGCGGACCCTAGGCAATCAGAACTTAGAATTTCTACCTTAACTTATTTTTAGAGGAAATTTAATAAAAAATTAAAAAGGGTAAAGCCAAGCTAAGCAAGTCTAACTGAGGAACATACCGTGCCATTTTTTAATGATTAGATAAATAAAAAGAACACAAATTCAGATGCGGTGCGAAATTGTAAAATAAAACATTGTGACAGACAGATTTTCTGTCAACTTCAGGAGACTTTTCTGTCGAGCAAAACTAATAAAATTACGTTTATGGAAAAACAAAGTCACGCTGACACTCGTGATAAACAAGCTAGTGAAAAACGTACAGCAATAATACAATTCCGAGCGATTTGTGTTTTGCTAAAGGCTGTTTTTGCCTTGGGTACCGTCTTAACTATTAAGGCCTTATCGTAAGGCCAGAAGCAATGTATGTGCCAGTATGTAAATTATATGTTATGTTCTGGGTCATAGATTTGTTGAGCAACGGGTCTACAGCCCAGTTGCCCGATATACAGGGTGCAGTGTTGTGTTAATGTGCTCACAATGGAACGCGCTGTGGAATAATCCCCATTATTGCTGATTGATTTTGATACGGGTGTGTTATATTTAATTTTAATTTGTAACAAATAAACGGTCAGGTTGGAGTTTCGGATGGCACGTTAAGCTGTAGGTCCCGGCACATCTCGGACACTCCATAGAACGCTCGTAAAATAATCACCTATTACTACTACATAGCCTAATGACATTTGTACACGTGCAAATGTGTGCGTAAACTCGTTCGTTTGTGAATGTGTGCTTTCAGTGCCTAAACAAAGTGTCTCCCGAAGAGGCTCCCCGACTCCGGGGTGAGGTGCGGTATCTGAATCCGCGCGGGGAAGGGAGAGGCCGTTCTGTACGTAGTACTATTATCTCTTCTGTGGTCCCGGCTACTATTACTACTTCGTAGTATGTGGTAGTCGTACAACCCGTCCACCAACCCGCACTGAGCCAGCGTGGTGGAGTATGGCTCAATCTTACTCGGATCCGGGTAAAGGCCACTGCCCCTCGGTGGGGACATTAATGGGCTACATTTAAACGGTCAAGTGCGAGTAGGACTCATAACTGGTGTATTTAGGTTCCTAGTTTTCTACATGAAAAAATTGAACTATGATGTGTTATGTAAATTAAATTATATATTTTTGCAGAAAGACAGAAAGGGTTTTGGGTAAAATTGGCGTCGTTTTGGCGTTTCCTGAGAATTTGGTCGATTTTGAGGCCAGTCATGAAAATTTTAAATTTTAAAAGAGCAATTAAAAATAAGCTAATCATACTACAGAGTACATTGCTAAATAATTTCGGGGCTAAGATATCACACTTTAAGGTTTTTTCAGTGCAAAAAGTGTTACATTGAAGCTCCATTATCTCGGCTTTGAAGTGGTTAACAGCAATGCTTACTACCAAATAACAATAAAGATATCGGTAGCCGCGAAAAAAAATGACTCCAATGGTCCATAGAGTAATAAGTTACTCGATGCCCTTTACAGTTTTCAGAATTTTCCCTATATTTGCGCTATAAGACCAGTGCCCGAATTCTACTGTACACAAGCATACCACAAGCCTGGCACAAACTTGAATACGACGCATTTGGTATTCTACTAAATCTCACAAGCGCCAGCGAGACGCCGGCGTGACGCCAGCCTACTTTGTATTCTACTGTCCGAATACGGGCCCTGACTTTGTGCTGAATTTCACGATTCTTGGTCAACGGGAAGTACCCTAGAGGTCTTGAATCCCGATTATTCGAAAATACAACATATTTTACAGCAAAAACGGTTGTTTGATTGCGTTGACCTGGAAGGTTGATTTTTTCACAGCTTTTTATTGTATTGTATTGTATTTATTTATTCATAAATTATTATTTTCAACCGACTTCAAAAAAGGAGGAGGTTCTCAATTCGACCCGTATGTTTTTTTTTTTTTTTCTATGTTTGTTACGCGATTACTCCGCCAATTATGAACCGATTTGAACAAATCTTTTTCCGGCGTATAGGTAATACCTCAAGGGTGGTCCCATTGACACCAGGTCAGGATCTGATGATGGGATCCTGGAGAAATTGAGGGAACTCTTCAAATATTATAGGCAGACCTATAGTGATTTTTGTGTTTTTCATAATAACTCGTGCAAATGCACATGGTAAGCATAATATTGTGATGCGGAACTGCTGATGAAGACCACATATGGCCACCAGATCTGCTCAATACTAGGTACAAATACAATGCGTGGCTGACGGGCAGGCAACGCATAGCCTAAACCGGTGGACCTAGAGCCATGAAACTTTGTACAGAGGTTCCTTAGTAGCGTGGGGTAGCACTGAGATGGGATTTGACAAAATTAATTCCCCAAGAGTGGGGGGATAAGGGGTTACAGTTTGTATTAAACTCAATCTAATCAAATAGGGTTTGTGGAAGTCGGTTTTTTCTAAAGTTTACTTTTTGTTTCAATTATACATGTCATTTTGTATATAAATATGTGTATTTAAAAGTGCTTAAGTAAATTGTATATAACAAACTATAATTTACCTATGTATGTATCATGTGAATAGATTCTAAACACATTTTAATTTGGGGACTTTAAGGAACTCGACAGAGTTATGATTATGTATGAGAGATATTTTCAATTAAAATAATTCCACCCGATCCTGCTAAAAACATCTTGACAGACGGACAGATTGACAGACAACGAAGTGATCCTATAAGGGTTCTTTTTTGCATTTTAAGGATCGGAACCCTAAAAATTATCATCAAAATAAAAAACCGTCTACGTGACTGCAGCGACTTCGACTTTCAAACGGCTAAACCGATTTTGACAAAACCTCTAAAGACCATCGCAAGGCCATTTAAACTGGCAACTAGGTTAGTTTGTCCTGATATTTAATTTGATCACCCACTGTAGCGTAAGGACAAAAGAGTCCTTGGAACAATATTGACATTAAAATTATTAAAAAAAAATACATTAAAATTATTTTGACAGTGTGTACCAAGACGTCAATGAATGTCTAATTTTTGACGTTGGTACCCACTGTCAAACTAATTTCAATGTCAATATTTTTCCCTTTTCGGCCAGGAGAATGACAATGGCTCGACTTAGGGGGTCAATTAACATAAATGCTTGTTATGGCACCGGCTCTCTTGTCCGACAAGAGACATCCGAGCCTAATTGAGACATCCGAGATCCGTCCAAGATTGAGACATCCGAGCCTAATTTGGCAACATGGTAAGTATTCCTCCCGACGTAGACCGAGAGACAAAGACTGAACTGAGCTGAGCACACTGAAATAAAACCGCGAATCTCCCACCATCTTGTTTACTAACCCGCCAAAAACCACTGGCCAGTCGGTGCGAGTATAATTCCATTTGAACAAAAGACGCTCGCGCGCGTTTATACCGCTCCAGTACCGAGCGCTAACAATGGCGATTGTAGGTGCGGCCAGGGAAGTAGCGAGGAGACTACTCGTATATAAATTTATCGTTACGTCATACATCTCACATATTCTATAGTATTATGGATTACAATATGAATAATTCGAGATATGGTTAAGGATATGATTATGGCTTTCAACTGTAGAGCTGGCGAGTGAGTGAAGGAAAGTGTCAATTGAAGACTGTTGTCGTGACGGAAAAGCATAGGTACAGACTTCATACTAAATTTTGGCTTGTGAGTGACGTTTACAGAGGGAGACGACTACGCAACTAAATGCCACGAACTACTCAATAACCGGCCAAGTGCGAGTCGGACTCGCGCACGAAGCGTTCCGTACCATTATCTATAAAAAAGCCGCAAAACGTCACGTTAGTTGTATGGGAGCCCCCCTTAGTATTAAATTTATTTTGTTTTTTAGTATTTGTTGTTATAGCGGCAACAGAAATATATCATCTGTCAAAATTTCAACAGTCTAGCTACCACGGTTCATGAGATACAGCCTGGTGACAGACAGACAGACAGACAGAGAGACGGACAGCAAAGTCTCAGTAATAGGGTCCCGTTTGGCACCCTTCGTGTACGGAACCCTAAAAAGCGTTTGTTCCACCTGCCAAAAGATCGTCGGAAACCTGTGGACGGACATCCTTCGAATGACGATTAATTCTGTGGAGCTTACAAATCGCCAATTCCACAGCCGCACCCCGCTCTAAACGCTGCAAGCTGGTATAATCGCGATTTACATAGGAAATAGCGGGACGGTCCGGAATGCACACTGCTAATGCCAACACGGTCTGCACGCGGCTTTAAAACGAGCAGATGGCAGCATTGCCTGCACTCGTGTGGATGTGCCCTTACCGGTTTAAACTTGCTAGAGGACAGAAGAGTCCTTGACTTTGACAGTGGGTACCAAGACGTCAATTAATGTCTTCTTCTTCTTCTTCTTTTTATTAATGGCGTCCTAACCTCTTTTGAGGTTAATTTTGCCAGTGTCAAATGGTCAGGTTCTCATTTGAGAACCTGGAAATTATAATAACTTGAGATGATTTGATGATGATGATGTTTTGTCGCTCGTTAGCACTACCCGGGAAGGACGTGAAGGGCTGTGGGTTCCAAGAAATTCCTTCGGGCGTGAGCGACTGCCTCCCCGTCAATTAATGTCTATAGCTCAGAACAATAACGTCTATAGCAAGTGGATGAGAACTTGAATTTTGTTTTCTTTTCGGCCAGGAGAATGACAACCTCTAGGTAGTCCGAAAGAGTTCGAGTGAACCTTTTTAGGCGGCGGCGGATATTGAACAGTGGAATGCGCGTAAAAGTAAAGTAGCCAGCCATACACGCTACGGTCTACCGGAGAGATCTACCTGTGCAGGTGTATGCCTGCGCAGGTAGACCGGAACGTGTGTGGGAATAGGCCTGTGCAATTTTTGAACCTGCGCAGGCGACCGGCGCAAGATCGAAAATCAATTATTTCGAGTACACCGTACGGTGTACCTGTGCATGTGTGCGTGTACTCCGGTCGCCTGCGCAAGTCGCGTCAGTTGTATTCTAATGTCTTTCTCGTATTGAATCGATGCCATCGCAAAAAGAACTGAAGACCACACACGTCGGTTGACCTGCGCAGGCAAACCTGACAGTGTCATCTCCCCGGTAGACCGTAGCGTGTATGGCTGGCTTTACTGTCCCCACCGAGGGGCGCAGTCCTTTACCCAGAAACGAGTAAGATTGAGCCATACTCCTCCACGTTTATGGATGGATGAATTTATTTAATAACCTTCAATATTCATAGCTGCGGCGATGGGCTAGCTCACTGTCACGCAAAATGGAGTATCAAATATTTGACTAAACGTGGACAGAATTGTGTCTCTGCCACCCTGTATGGGAAACAGCGTGACGCTATGTCATACAGGGTGTAACAGAAAGTTGTAGTCATATTTTAGGGGGTTGAGGAAGACCATTCTGAGCAACTTTTACTTTAAATTCGGAGCAACATTTGTCATTCCTCCATACGTTTTGGTTCGGGCGGTCAGCTGATTTGTATAGAGAAGTGAAAAATTAAGTTGCTCTGATCAAATCGGTTTCACAGTGAAAGTTGCTCAGATTGATGTCCCTAACAACCCCGATATGACTACACCTTTCTGTTAATACACCCTGTATTGTAGTCACATAATTCTTCAACTTCAGACATATAATGTTCATAGATTAATTTAACTATTGTATCCAAAGCTGAGTTGCTTAGCTCATACATAGCATGCTACGGCGATGGGCTTGCCCCCTGTCGTGCAAAATGGAGTATTGAATCACTGGCTGAAAGTGGGCACAGTGGTGCCTCTGCCACCCCGTATGGGAAAAGACGTGACGCTATGTTGTGTTTCGGGTGTTTGGAGTATATGGAGCGATAAAACATTTTGGGGATTTAGGGACATCATTCTGAACAACTTTCACACCAAACCGAGCATGATTTGATCAGAGCAAGTTTATTTTTCACTTCTCCATCATTCTGAACTTCTTTCACACCAAACTGAGCATGATTTGATCAGAGCAATTTTTTTTTCACTTGTCTAATTAAATACAAATCACCCGCTTGAGATGTCAAAAAAAGTTGCTCTGATCAAATCGCTTTCATAGTGAAAGTTGTTCAGAATGATGTACCTACTACTCCCAAAAAAGTCACATTATAACGCTGAGGGCTTGGGCGGGAGTAAAAACACCCGTCAACTGAGAGTCGGTAAAGGTTTTTTGATTGTGAAAAAAGTTATATTTTTTCCAATTTTTCAGATCCTACAAACCTGTGTATATGAAAGGCTTTTTACAAAAACAACGTAACTAACAAATTTGTTTTTTTTTAGTGCGATCCTTAAAAGGAAAAAAAGGAACCCTTATAGGATCACTTTGTTGTCCGTCCGTCTGTCTGTCCGTGTGTCAAGACCTATAAATCAAGATCGCGTGAACGTATCAATCTGAAATTGTCATGGTCTGTGACCAACGCCATAACACATCACGTGGCAAGACAATCTCGAGTAAGATATTTTAGCTTCAAATCACCGTCTAAATATAGAATTTAAATTCTGCTCAGGATGTTATATTATTTGGAGCTAAAATATCTAATTCGGGATTGTCTTGACACGTGATGTGTGTGGCGGTGACATTCTGTCGTTGTGTATTAAATTCAACAAACGGGTGCTTCTAGCTTCCACTATTTTTGTAATTGTGATTTTACACGAAGAAATAATGTTTGCTCTTTAGCTGAAAACGTCAGCATTTATTCCGTGGTTTTGGTGGGATTCATGCTTTGTTTCTTCCGCAGGAGATGCAGGTTCGAATACGGGGCTGACCATGTACCAATGTGATTATTTATATTTCAACACACCTGCTCGTAAAGTGACCCTCATGACGTTGGTTTTAGAATCTGCAGCCTATTATACACGCGTGCTGTAATAATATTACAACACTAGTGTGGTAATGAATATCGTTTTTGGACAAGAATAACAGCAAAGAGTTTATATGCTGGAAAAATATTAGGTACCTACTTTAATTGACTTTAATAATTAATTAATACATGTTATTGTTAAAATAAGATGACTAAACATTTATTTTTATTAAATTACAAGCAAATTAAGAAAACAGAGATGTATTTCATTTGCGTTGGCTGTTTGTTTGGTTTTTGCATTGCCTCCTGCAGTCAGAGTCCAAGAGCGAAAACAAAAAAAAAATTTGCTCGCCATTTTCAGTTTTCAACAAATAAAACTTTTCGTTCATTGTTTTTATTGTGAAAACGTCAAGTACCGATAATGATAAATATAAATTTTACTCGCAAGTGTGTTGAAAAGCGTCGTATGAAACTCGTGAGCAAAGGTAATAACATATCTACTCGGTTCTTTACTGGTAAACCAACCTCGTATGTTAAGACCAACTTAGCTCACTTGTTTCATAATGTACTATATCGCACATGATACCTAATCGTATGCCTACAGACGGACTACGGCGTAGGAGAAGGAGATGGAGAGATGACCTGGATAAGTTCCTACCAGGATGGACCGACAAAGTTTCGGCTAGAGATGTATGGGCTCGAACCAGTGAGCCCTTTGCCCAGCAGTGGGACACCATATAGGCTATTTAAAAAATAATAATATCGGACGCTAAGTATAACCAATAACCATGTATAACGAACAACTAGGTCAACGTAATCGAACGCTACGGCCGTTTAAGCTGTAAATTGATGGATTTTCATAGTAATCGCAATAGACCCAAAACCTATAGGGTACTTCCCGTAGGCCTACAATCATGAAATTTGGCACAAAGCAAGGTCTTATAGCAAAAGTAAAGGGAAATATCTGAAAACTGCAAATTTGTATCAGTTTGCAAAAGTAGATAATTGTAATTTTGTTTACATGGATGACAACATACTTTAGTTTTTTAGTTTAAACCTCCATGGTTTATGTGAGGTAAATTCATAATTCATAATTTCTTTATTGCACACAAAAAAAGTTAACAAAACACGTTTTATGTAATATAAAGTGTACAATAATGGCGAGCTTATCTCTAAAAAGTAAATAGACTTAATTAAGACGGTTATTTCGATTATTTAAATAATAAAAAAGTGGAAACATATGTAATAACACGCCTCTCCAAGTGTAATCGGAACCCTTGATGTGCGAGACCTACTCGCACTTGACCGTTTATTACATAAGTGCATCGCATCGTAACGAGTCGCCCCCTAATTTGTCGCATCACTAACCACATCTGACGTTGAATTCCGTGAAATTTCTTAAACCAGCGGAGAACACCATATAAGTACCACTTATTATAAGTACACGTTGTGGGTATGTGTTGGTGTGACCAATGCCTATGCCTCCCCGAGTGTGGGTGAGGTAGTGGAATGAGCATAAATAACCTTTAACAAAACTCTAACTGCTCGGAATAAAGAATATTATTGCTATTGATTTCTTTACTATCAATGTGTCAGCGTATAGATTGGTTTGTGCACGTAACTACCTAATGGGCTTAAAAACTGCATATTTCTCACTTCAGATATCAGCACTGTAGACTGGTCCATTTTGACATTTTTTTATAGTTTATCTGTTGCAACAATAGACAATATGGCGGTTCTTGGGTAACTTCACAGTGCGAGCGTGCGAGTCGTTCAGCGTTCTGTCAATATTTTTACTAGCAATACCATAGAACGACAAAATGGCGACCTGTCAAATTAGCTTCCGCTTCTCGCCGCGCGCATTCTTGTCCAAGACGCTCTCTACGACGAGAATTCAGTTTCAACCTCATTTGATTTGATAAAAAGTCTCCCAAAGTTGTCATTCTTCTGCTCGTTCTCCTGGCAAAAAAAAATATATATTTGACATTAAAATTATGGGAAGTTATGCTTTCATCCCTTACAATATATTTTCGGACGTCTTCGTGTCACCTTTCATGCACCCTATGGGGGGTGTCTTACAGGCAGTCAGAGGTTATCTGCTACAATTTTCATAGTATTTTTCTAAGCATACGGATGCGGGAAGTCGATCCTCCTTAAAATCTATCTTAAAATCGAAAAGGTGCCGCAAACGTCGGAAATAAATCTTAGATTTATGATACTTACCGCGATCCAAATACCAGTTCGTGTGAAATATGGCTTTTTTAACGTTCGCGGGAGCATATTTTTGGAACGTTAAATTTTTATTCGTCATAACATAAGTCACATCGTAACGCGGAGGGCTTGGGCGGGAGTAAAAATACCCCTCAACTGCGAGTCGGACAAAATGTTTGTGATCTCTTGAAGTTGTGATAAAAGTTAATTTTTTTCCAACCCTTCAGAGCCTACGAACCTGTGATTGTCATTTAGTTAGCATAGAGATTAAAGGGTTCCTCACAATGTTTTCTATTGCCCTTCGAACGTCCGTATAATGTATTGGTTAGTCAGCATGCATTGGTTAGGATACTAGGTTACCGAATACAGAGACTGTTGCTCGAATAATAAAAAAATACTTATACTTTATACTTTATTGCACAAAAACAGAATACAGACACTTAACGTGAGTTTTAACACACATCTGCTGCTTAGTGGTCCCGTATCCGATCCCAAGACTACATTGTCGTAGGGCTAAGCAGTCTTACACAAATCACCCTCACAACCCCCCCCCCCCCACACTCACACACCCCCATCATACACACAACATACACAAACATTCACACACATAACTCAATTCGATGATAATTTAACCAAGGCTTACGTATAATTACTTTTTTCCATTTTGTATTTGTCCATTCTGTAAACAGGTAGACATATAAAAAAAAATAAGTTTTTAGACTGCAATTAGTTTTTAGATTATTCCTATGATCTTAACTTACTGCGAGACGGTCTCTGACTAGTGCAGAAGTTAATGTCATACTTTGAATAATATTTAGAACTTACTATGCTTTAAATATAAGTAAACCTGTAATTAATATTCTTGATTAATAAACACTTTGAACTTTGAACTTTGAATTTTGAACTTTAATAATGAAAAAAAAAAATGTACAAAGGCGAGCTTAAAACAGAGGGGTAGCAGAGGCACAACTGTGCTCACTTTTAGCCAGAGTGATTTAAAATGCTCCATTTAATGCATTGCATTCCATTTCAATGAGCAAGATGCTCAAATAAAGTATTGCTTAAATGACATGACTGTGATTCCCGAGCAATAGACAGTAAGGCAGCTTATCTTTGAGTATCCGTTGTATTTTAAGTTCTGAGTTGTTCATCCGGGTGATAGTTCATTAAAAATCTCTAGATATTATTAAATAGGTACATAGAACACGTATTTCCTGAATCGCACTGCAGTAGCTATGTTATTGTAATTTAATCAGAAATAATTGAATTATAATTGAATTTTGTACATTTGTGCCGACTTGGCATTCGCTGTAATGACACAAATTATTAATGTAAATAAATAAATTAATTGACCGAGCGAGCGAAGCGAGCGAAGCGTCTCCGTTTCAGGTTTGGGCAAAAATGCTTTCGTATGTCCGGTTGTTCTCCTCTACAGGTCGCATTTATGAACCGATTCTCGTGAAATTTTGTGAGCAGGTTGGAAAAATAAATAGAATTTTTTACTCGAGCCAGTTTTTTGATTTTTTTCAAAATGGCGGAGATAAAATCGCTACAACCCAAACGGCTCGATGGATATTAACAAATGAGGTGTCGTTGGATTCGTAAAGACCATGAGAGTGAAACAGATGAGCGAGCGAAGCGAGCGAAGCGTCTCCGTTTCAGGTTTGGGCAAAAATGCTTTTGTATGTCCGGTTGTTCTCCTCTACAGGTCGCATTTATGAACCGATTCTCGTGAAATTTTGTGAGCAGGTTGAAAAAATAAATAGAATTTTTTACTCGAGCCAGTTTTTTGATTTTTTTCAAAATGACGGAGATATGGGGTTTTAAAATGTAAAAAATCGCTACAACCCAAACGGCTCGATGGATATTAACAAATGAGGTGTCGTTGGATTTGTAAAGACTATGAGAGTGAAACAGATTATATAATTTTAGTAAAAAGTCAATAGGTTGTATAAAAGATCGCGAAATGTAGTTTACAAAGTTATTGGTGCGGCTACTTTCATACTGCATGTACGTAACCAGGTACATTCATAAGTTTGTATGTGTTATTGAAAGAAAATTATTTGGGTTATTTTTTTTATGTGTTTTAGCAGTTCAGCTTTCCCACCGACATACTCGCGAGGTCTACAGCTCACAGAGCCACTAGTAGTTAGGTCATAAAATTCCGCTTTGTTTGTAGCCGGTGCGACGTTTCTCGACACCCGTCGACAAACCAAAACTGTCTTTTTGCGCCTCGATATAGCTATCTCCATGCCATTGCTGTACGCGATTCCCGGGTCATCCATCTTAGAATTTATCAGGCCAACTGTAAATGTAACGATATCGCCCGCATCTCAGCCTAATGATATAAATCTTCGCAATCTCATCGACCTTTCCGTGCCGTCTAAATCCTATCTATTTTAAGAACCATCTTTTTTCTGAGAAAGTTGATCCTTGATCCAGAGAGAATTAGCTAAATACGGAGATTATCAGCTTCTAGGCTAGGTACTGTCAGCGCATTCATGTAAGCTATTCAAATTAAGCTCATTTGTTAGTAAAGCATGTTTTCATAAAGCGAATTTCTCTTTCGCATATTGGCTACATATCAACCAGCCCACGTAGACAAGATGCAAAATGCTATTATCGTTCGCACGAAACGCTAAGAACATGTATGCGATTTGACGTCTGGTCACGCACGTCACCAAATGTCAAATCGCATACATTTTGAGTTTTCGTTTCGTTTCGTTTGCGTTATTAACTTGGTCTAGGCCTACAGAAATATCTTAATATCACAGCCGAAGTGTCAAACGTACATTCCCTGTGTTGAATTCATGTCATTTATATTGAAATCATGGGGTTTGAAACCGGAAGCTCGTCGTAGTAGTAGAGTGCTTTTCACCAAAGAAGTCCCCTAGACGCAGCGCTGTAGTCGTGCGACTAAATGTTGCCAGCATCTTTATTTGTAACTCGCAAAAATAAATTAAATTCCATTTTATTTATTGGATCATTCGCAAGTGATGATTACCTGGTCATTATGTATAAATAGTACCTCAATGAAAGGAGCCTGAAATTCTAAACGGAAGTGAGATACAGCAAGAGGACAACGCGTCAGTGAGCACTGTGGAGTGACCCAAGAACCGCCCTATTGTCTATGGGTTGCAACTGATAAACTATGAATGAAAGGATGAAAGAATGAATGAATGTTTATTTTCATAAGTAGCATAGTATTCACATTAGCATTTCTTAAGTAGTATTTAAAATTATATCATTTATGTGGTCTCGTTGATCCATACACCAGGAAGACCTGTATTTTATGGAGGCATGGAGCAGCGTTTCCGTCCTTGTGTATCTCATACAATTATATACTTACTATTATTATATAATTGAAACAAAAAGTAAACTTTAGAAAAAACCGACTTCCACAAACCCTATTTGATTAGATTGAGTTTAATACAAACTGTAACCCCTTACCCCCCCCCCCCCCCTTGGGGAATTAATTTTGTCAAATCCCATCACAGTGCTACCCCACGCTACTAAGGAACCTCTGTACAAAGTTTCATGGCTCTAGGTCCACCGGCTTAGGCTATGCGTTGCCTGCCCGCCAGCCACGCATTGTATTTGTACCTAGTATTGAGCAGATCTGGTGGCCATATGTGGTCTTCATGAGCAGTTCCGCATCACAATATTATGCTAACCATGTGCATTTGCACGAGTTATTATGAAAAACACAAAAATCACTATAGGTCTGCCTATAATATTTGAAGAGTTCCCTCGATTTCTCCAGGATCCCATCATCAGATCCTGACCTGGTGTCAATGGGACCAATGGGAAGGTAAACCCTTTCAAACAAAAAAATAATTTTCCAAATCGGTCCATCCGTCTAGGCGCTATCGGGGAACATACATAAAAAATAAAAATAAAAAACAAATATCCGGACGAATTGTAAACCTCCTCCTTTGGGAAGTCGGTTAGAAAATAAGAAGAACTGGCAAAATAGACCAGTCTGCAGTGGGGATATCTGAAGTAAGCAAACAGGCAGTTTTTAACCCCATTTTTAGAAAAACGGTGTCGATGTTTTTGGTTGTTTATCCCCTGAACCGTCCAGCATCCCCAAAAGACCCAAATCTATTGTTCTAATTTTTCATAGGTTTTGAACTTTATTTCGATGTGGGTAGGTTGAAAATCGCGGGCCGTGGACTTTGGACGGACCTTTGAGTGGATGGCGTGTAGATCTATTTTTAAGAGTAGCTCGTGTGTTACATTGGGCATAATTCTGACTGTACCAATCTGCTTATTCAGCGTTTCTGTGTAAAACGGCTAATGGAACCGGGCTCCTTATACGTGACTTGTCCACACTCCCACAACCACAACATATCGTAAACGCGCCCGATACTACGAATGCTAGGTCGCCTATCTTGACGGTGAGTTAACCATAAACTCAAGTAAACTTTGAAACCTCACGGCTCCTTAAGTTAAGTTTAGCTTATTTTTAATAACTGACTTAAGCGTGGGCTTAAGTGTGTGCCTGCCATCTTAATGAGAAAAGTCGTAATACTCACGTAAAGAGTGACATTAATTAGCCGATTATTTTGAGGAATTATAGTACCCATCATTATGAAAAACTTTCCGAAAGAAACATATATATATAGCAAATGAAAAAAAAAATGTTCTTCCCCCAGTACATTGCCCCGATCAGCTGATTTCAAGTTACTATGGGAGACCCAAAAAAAATTTCGTTTGCGACCATTATGTTCCTTTTAGGGAAAGTTCTTCATAATGATGGGTTCTTTCATTCCCCAAAACATGGTCAGCTAATTAACATAGCGTGGCAATACATAGTGCAATTATGGATATTATTGTTGTCGTTGTCGTCGTAGACATACCGTCTGTCTACTTACAGGCGATAATTGTATTTGAGCATGTAGATCAATCATCATACACCGACATTCAATGTAGATACTTTTTATGTGCCGATTCGCCAAGCGTTTAAGTGTCATCCTCTTTATAAACATTGAGATAACGTTGTGTATCGAATTGTGATTGTGTATATATTTCTACAAATTGTCTGGTCTACATTCTAGTTAAAGAATATCGGTGTTAGCATTCACATACACACTTACTTGCTCCCCAGTAAGTGTGTACCTATGTGTCAAGTCAATCCTCGTACCAGAACCCCGCACTTATCCCACAAAACACCCACAAGCTGGCCCCACAGTGAGGGCAGATCCTATCGCTGCTTTCGATACGGTACTGCAGTAGGAATAGTATGTCCACTTTCCGCTTGTTACTCGTGATTTTATCGTTTTTAGCGGCATGCAAGACTTACTCTAATAGTGTATATAGGTACGGTACATAAGTCTTAGGCTATGCATGTGCGTCACCTGCGTCTTAGTATGAAATACGTTGGTGTTAGCATTTAATGAGTATGAACCTGAGTTAGCTGCTAAGCGAGTGGATTAACTTTCAACAATTAAAATCTATAAATTTTTGACAAGTACAAAATAGAACTGTCAAAGTGAAATAAAGGATACGAAATACTAAACGAACGAAAATGCCCAGCTGACGATAGGATAACTGTAACAATTTTTCAATCTATTGTCAAACTCATATTAGCCAATCACGTGCCGGTACTTTGAATCAATCTTCGATAAATCGCTTGTTGCTTTTGTACAGTCTTTCACAAATTGGGGGTTACTAACCCAAAAAATAATAATTCAGTATTTTCGGCGGATAAGTCGGAGATTCATATTTTTTCGGAACCAATATGATTTCCATACATGTATGGAGGTAAATAAATTAATGAACAGACAGTAGCTAACATACTACCCCAGATACTACCACAGACATGGTCTGTATAATACAGCGATACAATCTCGGGAAGTATCGGGACGCGAAATTCATAATTTATGAGCTGGGACACATGCGTGGGGGACTTTATGCTTGTGCGAATTACTATAAGAATATATAGGGTGACATTTAATTAGCTGACCATATTTTGGGGAATGAAAGTAGGTACCCATCATTATGAAGAACTTTCCCCATGGAACATATGGTCGCAAACGAAAAATTTTTTTGGGTCTCCCATACATACATACATACATATGCTCACGCCTTTTTCCCGGAAAAGGGGTAGGCAGAGACTAAAGACCTCCACTTGCTACGATCCTGACAAACATCTCTCGCTTCCTCCACATTCATAAGTCTCCTCATACATGCTCGCCGGTTACGGGTACTTCTTATTTGCCCCTTCACTAATAAATCGCCAATTTGGTCTTTATAGGACCTTCTTGGGCGTCCCCGACCGACGGTTCCATTCACTCCCGCTGTATAAATCTGTTTCGTCACTCTCCTTTCATTCATCCTTTCAACGTGGCCAAACCATCTAAGCTGTCCTTTCTCTATCCGAGTCACTATATCTTCTTTCAAACCGCAACGTTCCCTTATTACCTCATTCTTCAATCTATCTTTCAGAGTTACTCCACACATACTCCTCAATGATCTCATTTCTACCGCATTTATTCTGCTTTCATGCTTCTTCTGCCATACCCAACATTCACTCCCATACATCAATGTCGGACTCAACACTCCATTATGAATAGCCAAACGCGCCTTTTGCGAGACTGTTTGGCTACTCATTACGGAGTGCAATGCCCCATTGATTTTGTTACCCGCACTTACTCTTCTTTCGATATCATCCTCACATTTTCCATCTCTCGTAAACACGCTTCCCAAATATATAAACGCATTCACTTGTTCCACTTGTTCATCATCAATCATAATCACACATTCAGTTACTTCTTCATCTCTTTCAAGAACCATGACCTTTGTCTTAGTTACGTTCACTTTCATTCCCTTTTTCTTAAATGATTCATTCATGAGAGTTACCATCTCCTGCAACTCACCAACCGACGACGCAAGGATCACTTGATCATCAGCGTATAAGAGGCACTTGATGAGTAACTCTCCCATTTGCATCCCACAATCACGTTCTTTCAAATCATTTAAACAACTATCCAAGAATAGATTGAATAGCCATGGCGATGCCACACAGCCCTGTCTCACTCCACGTTCGATGTTAAACCAGGCCGTGTAGGCACCGTTAATCCTGACGCATGCACTGGAGTCGTCGTATAAAGATTCCAGTGCACGAATCATTTGGCTATCCACTCCATACATGGATAGTGTTTCCCACAAATCATTCCTCACCACTTTATCATATGCCTTCTCTAAGTCTACGAAAGCGCAGTAAACTTTTTGCCTCAAAGCCAGATGCTTCTCTGTTACGCATCGTAGAGCGAAGATTTGGTCCGTGCATCCCATTCCTCTTCTGAATCCTCCTTGCACATCCCAGATTTTTTCCTCCGTTTTATTCGTCACTCGTTCAATCAATATTTTTGCATATAACTTACCGACGATACTGAGGAGACTAATGCCGCGGTAGCTTTTACAGTCCTGCTGTGAACCCTTCCCCTTATATAGCGGGACGATAACCGCCTTGCACCAGTCTCCTGGCACCCGACCGACCATCCAGCACATATTAAAGAGTCGGTACAGCTGACTAGCCACGACGCCATCACCTCCCCTCAGCATCTCTAACGATACTCTATCATACCCTGCCGCTTTGCCTACTTTCATATTTTTCATCGCACATACTATTTCTTTCATACTTATTACATCATTATTACACTCGCTTACTTCAGTCAATGTCGCATCCTCAGCGACAGCTGCGGGTACGGCATCCACTTGGGGTGAGGAGGCTGTGCCTGTAGACACACGTCCAGTCTCCTCACGTTCAAAAAGACTTTCAAAATATTCCTTCCATCGATCCAATACCTTTCCTTCCTCATTTAAAACCTCTCCATTTTCACTTCTTATAACATTCAAATTAGTGGTTCCTGACTTTCCTCGGGCATCCTTCACCAATCTCCAAAACATCTTGATGTTGGCCCGGAAATTGTCAGAAAACCGCCTATCATACACCTCTTTTATTTCTTCTTTCTTTCTTTCAACACTATCTTTCACCTTTTTCTTCAATAATTTATATTTCTCAGTCGCTGTATTTACATCCTCTTCAGTTATTCTGACTCCATTTACTCTCATGTTAGCCTTTGTAGCTAACAAATCCAACCAAGCCTTTTTCTTTTCATCCACCACATTTCTTACTTCATCATCCCACCAGACAGCTTTTTCAGCTGTCTTTCCTTTCTTCCTTTTGGTCACACCACATACTTCTCTTGCAGCCTCAATCATTCCATTTTTTATTATTGACCACGATTTCTCTATGTCGTAGTCACACTCTCCTTTCAGATCAATCTTCTCGAAGTGTACGGCCAGTCGCTTCTTGTATTCTGCTTTCGAACATTCTTCTCGCAATTTCTCTACTTTTATACGTTCCAAATCTGTTGTTGGCATTTGAGGGCGGTGGGTCTCCCATATTAACTTGAAATCAGCTGATTGGGGCAATGTACTGGGGGGCTAATTTTTTTAGGGTTCCGTACCCGAAGGGTGCCAAACGGGACCCTATTACTGAGACTTCGCTGTCCGTCTGTCCGTCCGTCCGTCCGTCCGTCCGTCCGTCCGTCCGTCTGTCACCAGGCTGTATCTCATGAATCGTGGTAGCTAGACAGTTGAAATTTTCACAGATGATGTATTTCTGTTGCCGCTATAACAACAAATACTAAAAATCAAAAGAAATTTAATATTAAGAGGGGCTCCCATACAACAAACGTGATTTTTTTGCTCATTTTTGCGCGATATTGATAATGGTAACAGGTAGACGCTTAAAATGTTCACAATATATTGAGTATATTATTTACTTAAAAATTAAATAATTAAATTAAAATTAAATTAATATTTAGGGGGGCTCCCATACATTTTTTTGCGGTTTTTTATAGATAATGGCACGGAACCCTTCGTGCGCGAGTCCGACTCGCACTTGGCCGGTTATTTTCATTTGCGACTATATGTTTCTTGGGGAAAGTTGTTCATAATGGGTACTATCATTCCCCAAAATATGGTCAGCTAATAAAATGTCACCCTGTATTATCGAAGGCAGAATCTGATAACGCATTTCTTTTGCAGTTGTACGCTTGCAACATATGGTTTTGCTTAAAAAAGTAGATAAAGCTGCCATTAAAAATCCCTTGTTACCTTATTATATGGCCCATTTGAATTTTACATTGCACTAACTTGTCAACCCAAGTGCCTAACAATATGTTTATTTTTTATGATATACCAATTATGTACTTGTGCTGTGCTATATGGATCCGTGTGTTCCGAAATAAACGATTTTAATTGAAATATATATATTGAATTAATTATTAAATTACGACCCCTGTGGCGCGGCGGTTGCGCATCTGCCTACCATGCGAGGGGTCCCGGGTTCGAATCCTGGCTGAAGACAAAAAGAAACCCCATGTCTTGGATAATTACTTTGTGATGTCGCTGTTTCTGTTACCCACGACTACGATCCAGGGTATCCTAGTGTGGGGCTAGAAGCAATGTATGTGCCTGTATGTAAATGTTTATGATAATATTGATAATCGATAAACATGTCCATATAACATAGTGGTTTCATTAACAACAAGTTAACGGTATGACGCAAGTAGGCCCAAGTCAACGTTAAAAGTGAAAACACATTTTGAACGAAAAAAGTCAGTCATAAATACAGTAAAAATAGTTCCTAAAAACTAAAACAACATCAAATAAGTAGCTAAAAAACCACTAAAGCAAAGCTTCATAGTCAAATAAATATCCAAAAATAGGGTGTTTAGAAAACGCTGTGGTCGTTGCCGCGACCAATAAATATGCAGATGTCGTGATGTTTTTTAGGAATTCCAAACATTTCAATTTAATAGACTATTAGTCTGTTGTTGTGATTTCTTACATAGTTAATGTTGAGCGATGGGCTTGCCTCCTGTGCCAAAATGAAGTATTGAAACATTGGCTAAAAGTGGGCACAGTTGTGCCTCTGCCACCCCGTATGGGAAAAGGTCTTACACTATCTTATTGTTGTTGTTTGATTGACGTTTATAGTCACGACCTTATTTGTAATATTTGCAGCATGCGAATATCTTTACGCGGTACTTACAATAGGCAAAGACCTTTTGAATTTGTGAATTCAATAAAATCAGCTATAAAATAACATAACAAGTACGAGAACAAACTCTCACTCCATTAGCTGTCTTTGATGTTTTCAAAGAACGAAAATCATAAATATACCAACTAAGTAACATAAGTTAAAACAAAAATAATATTCACTTCTCCTTACTAAAGGCATTTCAGCCAAGACATTCAACCGCTATAAGAGTGGGCGTATGCTTAGACGCAGGACACGTAGGCGGAGCAGCAGGTCACATAGAAAAGATTAAGTAAGGCAGGGCATACTCGCGCCTCATACAAAGTAGCGGTGGTGCCCACTGCCCGCCCTGCCTTGCAAATTTTTTCTGCGTTGCCTTCGTCTTAGTATACGTTCAGACTTAAAGTAGGTGTATGCTGAGTCGTGGCTGAGATGCAGATCAGATTTTGCAAGGTAAGGCCTGGTTTTTCAAAATTTGCGCTGCAAGTCCAAGTACATTTCCAAAGCACGGATTCATGTTTCAAGTAAAACTTAGAATAGCTTCATTTTTTAACACCGACCGTGCTAGATCTTTCATGTACATGCTGAGACAAACCACTTATTGTTGTTTTACAGCATTTACAAACCACAAAATATTGTACTTTATAAGAGGATTGTAAGCGATAAAGTGGTAACGGTTTCCACCCCTTGGACCTTATCCACCTTGAAAATCGGAGAAGCTGGGTCGGAAAACGGTACCACTTTTTGGATGTACCACTTCTTCTTCACCGTGGTATAACGTAGAGAAGAGGCAAAAAAAAACGTGTTTTAAGTACCTATATTTGTAAACATCTACAGTTTTTTTTTTGATGGAAGCTCGTGCACACAACAATCCTCAAGAGAATAAATAAATATTTCAAAATTTGAATTGTTTAACTACCTAGCATGCGTTTTGGCATGAACTTTATTTTGTTTGATGCGTGAATTTGTCCCGCCTTGCAAAATTTGATCTGCGTGGCCTGCGTCGTCTCAGCATACACCCAGCCTAAGAATCATATTAATAAAATGTCCACCCACATGTTAAATACATGTTTCATTCCGTTTCACATCTGTCCATCCGTCGACGAGCTTTAGAGATTTTACAACAAATGGACCACACTGATTCGAACTGAGTGTCTGTGGTTCCGTGTTGTATTTAATAAAATGAAACCCAAAGGAATTTATTGATATTTTTTAAACGACCACAATAAAGTTATTTATAAAAATAAACTATTAACCCGACTGTACCAGAAGGAGGGTAATGGTTTTTGGTTATGTGTGTGTACGTATCAGAAGTTTAATCGGTGCAGCAAAACCTCGTGAGGAAACCTTCTTTACCCCATAGCGTATGAATAACTGTCTTACCCTGAGTTGACGAAACTATTTTGTCATTTAAGTTGTCACTTAGCTAATTAAATCGCGAGAATCTCATAGGATAGTGATTTGTTTCAGTTGCTAAGCATTTGCTTAACTAACGAAATTTGTTTCGTGAAACTCAGGGATAATTTACCTCCCGCCCGCTTAGCAATAGGCGAAAGTACATTGTTGTTTTCGTATATTCCTCTCTCGACGGAACCCTAAACTAAAAAGCAAAGTGGTCTCTTTGATGTAATGTCACTAAACGTTGAGCATAAAAATGTTATCTCTTTAGGTTGAGTTGAGTCTGGATGCAGAAACTCCCACTCAAAATTAGATTGACACTCAAAAGTCATGCTGTATCTGTCTTTCGCTCAGGTCACAGGATTCCGGGATGGACCGCAGACCGCAACCGCAGGCGACACTTCATAATTCATAATTTCTATATTGCAAACAAATAATTGCAAGGACAAAAAGTCAATAAAAATGGTGTGCAAAGGCGACCTTATCTTTAAAATGAGATCTCCTCCAGCAAACCAAGTTCCGATGAGAGAGTTTGATATATCAGCAAAGGTAGACCTTTGTATACAAAAATATACCTACGAGTACCTACATCTTGACGGTGCCGCAACACCACTGCGGCCACCGTAGAAAATTCTACGCGATTGCAGTCCGCAGTGCCGCCGCTAGAGAGCATTTATCCAGTGGAGAGCGCATAGATACATTTTTCTTTGTTCACAACTCACCAGTTTACGGGCGGCGGCGAAAAGCCCTTCAATACCATACCCATAATAACAACAGAAGCACTACCATCCTCTTCTGAAAAGTCTCTAGATTACTTGGTTGAAAATGTTCCCCAACACAAGAGTGGCTTCAACTTCAAACCAATAGACTCTCTAACTATATTTAAAACATTCAAACTTCTAAACGTTAAAAAGACTGAAGAACTATGGGGCATGTCGGTTAAATTAGTTAAATCGGTAATTGATGAGATTGCTCCGTACATGGCAATCATGTTCAATAGTTGTATAACAGAAGGTGTTTTTCCTGACCTCATGAAAATGAGCAGATTAATACTACTTTTCAAATCCGGTAGCAAGAAAGACCCTGCGAACTTCAGATCTGTATCTGTTTTGCCAATGTTGAGCAAAGTGTTTGAAAAGGTGATACTGAATCAACTACAATCTCACTTTAACGCATCAGGGCTACTCCACAAAAAACAATTTGGTTTCACCAAAGGCAGATCAACAACTGACGCTGGAGTACTAGTACAACACATCTATAGTGCGTGGAAGGGATCACAGGATGCGGTTGGTGTATTCTGTGATCTTTCCAAGGCCTTTGACTGTGTGGATCATCAAACCCTTCTGCTCAAACTGCAACACTTTGCTATTAAAGACAATGCTTTAAAATTAATGGAATCATATCTTGGAGACAGAGTACTAAAAGTAGATATAAATAGCAATAAGTCAACCAGAACGCATATGAATATTGGTGTCTCCCAAGGCTCTATTCTGGGTCCGTTCCTTTTCTTAGTTTACGTGAATGACCTGCCGTATATGGTGGAGAAAATGACTCAGATTGTACTATTTGCTGATGACACATCCATAATCTTTAAGGTAAAAAGACAAGAAGAAATTCTAGACGATGCAAATAGTACGCTCTCTTATGTGTTAAGTTGGTTTAATTTAAAAAATCTTTTATTAAACTCGAAGAAGACAAAATGTATCAAATTCTGTTTACCGAATGTGCGGCAGGTGGAAACGAATAGGAACGGAAAGACTAGACCTCGTTGAAGAAACAATTTTCCTTGGAATCACTATAGACTCGAAACTTCAATGGGGTCCTCATGCAACTATTCTCTCACGAAGACTTAGCTCAGCTGCTTATGCGGTCAGGCAAATCAGACACATCACAGATGTAGGAACTGCCAGATTGGTTTACTTTAGTTATTTCCATAGTATTATGTCTTACGGAATACTGCTTTGGGGGAGAGCGGCAGATATAAACACAATATGTGTCTTAAAAAAAGGGCCATTCGGGCTATCTATCAACTAGATGCTAGGCAATCATAAGGGAAAAATTCAAAAATATCAATATACTTACTGTTACCTGTCAATACATTTATGAAAATATCATGTACACCAGAAAAAACATAGGTTTATTTAAGACTAGGTCATAATCATAGTATTAGCACTAGGAATAGAAATAAGATTGCTATGCCCGCGTTCAGACTCAGTAAGGTTGCTCACTCTTTTATGGGGGTTTGTGTTAGTTTTTATAATAAAATACTTAATGAAGCAACGGACCTACCAGAAAGGAGGTAAAGGTAAAGGAGGTAAGGTCAAAAACTATGTCAAAAACGGCCTAATGAAGAAGTCTTATTACAGTGTAAATGCATATTTAGATGACAAAAATGCATGGTCTTTACCATCTCAGCGCACAGAAATCCAAAGAGGGGCGATGGACTGAGTCAGTACGTCTCTCCTCGGTGTATTTCCTTAGACTTAAGTAGAAATACATAACATTGTATTTTTAAGGCTCTGATATTTTAAATGAGGTACGGGGGAGTTTCTTGCCCTTCTTTGCTCCATCCCTAAGCCCACAACTTCCGAACGGGCGGTAGTATACAAAAATATTAATATTATATTGACGTTGACTAAGTAATATGTATGATTTTATGGTCAATAAAAACTGAACTGAACTGCGGGGTACGTGGTAAGAGAGCTGTGATTGGTCAGCCGCTGCGAAACTGTCTGGTGGCCCGTCATCGTACATAGGTTGCGTATGCGAACGTTTGTTTAATACAACAAACGTTTGGCGAGCCGCATTCCCCCGCAGGCGCAGTCAATTGGATATTGTATAGTCTCTGGCCGCCGCGCTCGGAATCAATTTCATAGAGATGCATAGAAACTAGTAGTGTCGCCTACGGTCTGCGGTTGCAGTTTGCGCTCTGTGGTCCGTCCCGGAATCATACCTTAACAGTGCCAGTGTTAAATTTGAGCGGCACTTAAAGCAGCACTCTGTGAACTCGGTCGTTAGTTGTAATGAAATCTGCTACATTTTCAGACTGTGAGGAATGCTTCGTGACAAGAATTCCTTTGTCTGCCTTGGAGAGTACTTTTTATGTTCAAATTATTTTGATATAATTGAAAGAAAAAATAAAACTTAAAAAAAAACTGACTTCCACATACCCTATTTGATTAGAAATCAATGTCAAGTGCTTTTTGAGTTTAATACAAATAAAATCGGTTAAGTGCGGGTCGGTATCGCACACAAAGGGTACCGTACCATCGTACAACAAATCAAAAGCACTCAAAACAATAAAAAAATAAACAAAAAGAAAATTTAAAAAGTTTATGCCTTCACGAGATTTGAACCGACGACCTCCGGATTGAGAGTCTACATCATAGTTCATACCGGCTAACCACAACCATATGGGTTGACGCGAAATATGCTATCATATTTAAATGTGTAGTATATGTGTCTATGACATGGTTGCTATGACAATAAATAAACAGTTTCAGTCAAGATCTCCATTTTGAAATGCGTAAGTGTATCTAAACACGTCTCTTGTATCGGGACCCCCTTTAATTTGCAATATCTCTCGTATTTCAGTATTTGTGGTTGGTGCGGCAACAGATATACACATTCTGTGAAAATTTCAGCTTTCTAGCTATTACGGTTCGTGCAGACGGACCCGGTGACAGACAGGACGGACGGACGGACGGACGGACAGACGGACAGCGAAGTCTCAGTAATAGGGTCCCGTTTGGCACCCTTCGGGTACGGTACCCTAAAAAGCACTTGACATTGGTTAAACTGTAACCCCCCATGGGAAATTAATTTCGTCAAATCCCGCCTCAGTGCTACCCTGCTATACAAAGCTTCATGGCTCTAGGTCCACCGGTTTAGACTATGCGTTGCACGACAGCCACGCATAGATAGTAGATTGTATTTGTACCTAGTATGAAGCAGTTCCGGTGGCCATTTGTGGTCTGTGGTTCCCGCGACACAGGGTATCCTAGTGTGGGGCCAGAAGCAATGTATGTGCCTGAATGTTAATGATTATAATCATTGGTCTGGTCATGTTTTAATTAGGTAACATAACTTTACGGCTTTCCCATAGGGTGTGGCAGAGGCTCAATGTTCTTCGTAAAGTGAGGAGATAATATAAAGGAGCGAACAAAACTACCTATTTATCCGGCTCAAAGGACCATAAATAATAATTTTAGAATTAATTAGTTGAAGTGAAATGATAACAGCACGTATGGCTTTAGAGATTTTATTAGAATTAGTGACGTCATCAACAGATCTCGGAAACAAACTTTTACATTTTGTCATAGACAATCTTCTTCGGTCCATTTGCACCAAAGCACTAATTGTGATTAGCGCGTTAATAACAATTAAGTTTGACACTTTTGATACATTTTGACAGCTGCTAAATAGAATTAGGACGCTAATCGTAATTAAGTTTTTGGTGCAAATGGCCCTTAATATTTTAAACAATACCAACCTCTGTCCTTTAAAGAGAACAGCAATGTTTAGTATAGTAAAATAATCTTGCTTTGATACAAACTCGAGCGTCATCATTCATTATCAATCAGAAGATTCTTAATGTTCTAAACAATTGAATTATTATACCCCCACTTTCTTGAATAAACTTCTTATTATTATTATTGTTAATACCAACGTCTGTCCTTTACAAAGAACATAATATAGCAATGTATTTACATATATAGTAAAGTAACTATGCTTTGATATGTGACATATGTTGCAACGTAAATAGAAACTCGAGCGAGCGTCATTATCAATCAAGAGATCAAACACCCCTTATACCATGCAAATTGACAGACGGTAGAATCGTAGAATTCATAACTAGGATATCACTTCCAACTCTGCCAGCTTTATGTCGTGTGTCATAAGGACTGCTTTAGGGTAAGGCGATCTGATGGATATTGTACTAGGTATCACAAGACGCGTATGTACCTATTTGCAATTTCTGAGTATTTGTCATACAAGTGAACACAGGGATAAGGTTGTGGATAGGAGAAACGCGTGTAAAGGAATTATTATTATCACGTCACTGTTTTTTGTGTTCCGTGATTATTATTATCTCTAGGCTTTAGCATGGCCATGACGCCGAAGAAAGTAGATAAGTACTATTGGTGAGATATTGATATTGAATAAGAAGTAATTATTCTAATTGAGAAGTAGAAAGTGGGTCAAGTTTCAGAGCCAATTTAAGAATGAAACAAATTCATCATCATCATTATCATTAGCTTGTTTCCGCCTAACGCTGGGTATAAGCCTCCTCCTTTTTCTGCCATCTTATCCGGTCGTGTGCCAATCAAATGCAGGTCTTTCCCGCAATATTTGACATGAAACATATTAACAGCTTGAAATCCTACGAAAATGCCCACCGCTAGTTTCATAGCCGCATTCTGGTACCAATGCGTCATGCGATGCAATATGAATCCCGAAGATACACAACTCCTCACAAGTTCTGTTCCCTGATTGCGCTACCAAAATTACTGTTCACTGACTATCCCGGTCCCTTTTAACCACCTTAGCAACCCAGGGACCCCTTTTCTTGTTCTTTTTTCGCATTTTTTGTAATATTACGCAGTTGTTATTCTGTAAATTGTGATCAGAATCCGTTTATTGATAAGTCCTTTGTAGAGGCACAGGAGTGCTAGCACAACGTTTTAGCGATTCAGGTTAGGATCTTTAAATGTTATCACTTTCCATCGAAAACTCAATAGTTTTATTTTATCCAAAGTGTAAATGAATTAACGCAATATTATGAGATTTCTACTTCTCCATACAAATCAGCTGACCCACTCAGGCCAAAATGTACCGGGAAGTGAAAAATAAAGTTTTATCTGATCAAATCGGTTTCAAAATAAAAGTTTCTTGGAATTATGTCGCTAACAAAGTTGTTTCCCATTTTGCGTTAATTCATTTACACCTTGTATATAACAAGTTATTTTTTCGGAGAAGGTAAGGTACAATCTGCACCTAATCAGCAGTGGTTGGAGGTTAGAGTACGGCCCCTAAATGGCCCTCGCTTTTTAATATAATAAACCGTCACGTCTTTTCCCATACGAGGTGGCAGCAGCTCAAGTGCCCACTTTATACCAGCTTTTGAAGCCGTTCAAAAATTTCGACGCTAGCCCAAGTTACACCCAGGGTCAAAGTTACCCGATAGGGTACTTCATGTTTGAAATAGTTTTAATGTATATTGGGTGACACAGATGACTTTAAAACATCATTATTTAGTGATGGGAACTGATCTTCTAGGCAAAAAATCTACTTTTCATTATTTCGTTTTTTTTTTTTTTTTAAATTGTGCACGTGTGACCGTTATATAAAATATGCCAAATCATCAAGAATAATTAGTTCTAAAATAATTCACCAAGTTAAAAACTTAAAAAAAACCGACTTCATGACCACTGAAATCACTTAAAAACCTGTCCGCGCGGGATGCAATGTCATCTATGAACACGATACTTAATGAGCCTACGAAATCTGTCTTCTGACTTCACAATACTATACATAATCGTTCAAATTGATTCATAATCGGCGGAGATATTGCGTATAAAAAAGTTCATCCCCAATTTTCCACCCTTGGGGGTGAAATATTTTCTTCAAATTCACATGAAACCACCCTTTTGATAATACCTATTCAACAAAAAAAAATCGTTCAAATTGGTTTATAATCGGCGGAGATATTGCGTATAAAAAAGTTCATCCCCAATTTTCCACCCTTGGGGGTTGTTTTTTTATTATTAAATTTAAATGGGACCACCCTTGAGGTATTACCTATACGCCGAAAAAAGATTTGTTCAAATCGGTTCATAATTGGCGGAGTTATCACGTAACAAACATAGAAAAAAAAAACGGGTCGAATTGAGAACCTCCTCCTTTTTTTGAAGTCGGTTGATAACGTTTGAGGGTTAAACGGTTTAGCGAGAAATGTACATTTTTTTCACGCGCTCCGTACATTATTTTTGTGAGTAAAATGAATAAAACAAAATGTTTGGAGTTTCAAATCTAAACAGGAGCTTTAGGCCGGCTTTACAATGGTCAATTAATGGCATTTAGCATGAAAAAAAACGTGAATTTAATTCAAAGGTTGCTATGTACACTAGACACCACTAGAGCCAATTTTCGTTCCACTGCGTGCCGTTGTTATTGTCATTGAGCCACAATTTTGACATCGGAATCGGGACCATGTTCGCTACAGAGTTATTAATGTGAACAGCTGCTCTCCTCAGTAGTCGTTTCGTGGAATCGACACTCGATTTACTTGAATATGCCATATCATAGAATTGGTCGTTTTATGTTGTATCTGACTATTATTTATTATGGCCATGAAATGGTTGATGTTGATTCCGTACATGAATAGTTGGTCCTAGGATCAATAGTTTCAGTTTCAGTTTATTTATTTCTTTATACAATTTACATTGTATTAGAAAAACAAAATCTTAAAAATTATCTTAACTAAGGCATCTATGAAGAGACAAGTCATCAAGTATATACAGACATTTCTTGAGCAAGTATTTCCTGAGATTAGTTTTAAAAATACTAGTAGATTCAATCATCTTCAAAATTAGAGGCGACGCATTGTAGAATCTAACAGCTTGGTAGCGAGCACTATGTTCAACAACTTTGAGAGAGGGGGTCACAGTATTGATGCGGATATCTTTGCGCCTCGTATTTAACCTTCGTACCTTCTCATCTGGAGTTTCTAGCCTATCGAGCTGTTTGGTAAAATCGGTCAATAATACGTATATGTATAAAGAAGGAATACAAATACAAAATCAATTATTTCACCTAAAAGTGTATATTAAAGTGTTCATAAATGTAAATACATTAGAGTTGGGGAGATGCACTATTCAGGCACGCACGGGTATCACAGTAAGATTAGATTGTGGCTCCCGCACTAGGCACAGCCTGTATCGCGGGAACCTCTACTGTTTATGTTTGGTGTACATACATGATGGTAGCAGGTTAAAAACAACATGAGTTTCAATTTAAAATAACGAGGTAGATATTTTAATAAGTAATAGGTGATGATATGTAATATCATGATAAAGCTAAAAGACGAAAATTATTATGGTTATGCAGCACAAAACATTTGCACTTACTTTTGTGTGTGTGAGGGAGAGGGTGTGTGTGTGTGTGTGTTAGGGTGTTTGAGGGTGTGTTAGGGTGTGTGTGTCTGTGTGTGAGGGGGTGTGAGGGTGTGTGAGGGAGGGTGTGTTTGTGTGTGCGGGGAGAGTGTTTTTGTATAAATAATAAATAAAGAAATGGTCCTTGCAAGATGTCCATGTCCATGTTCATGATGAATACTCTGTGAGTTTGTCTGTCAGAAATCGTTGGAAGTAAGAAACGTCAAACAAATAAACTATTATGATTCGGAAGGCCGAAACCAAGCCAACTTTACTGAAGACATGGCTGTACGGCTATAAATGCCTTTGCCTTTCCTTATGGAAGAAAGAAGAAATAAAAAAAAAACATTATGAATGAAATAAGACAACAGCGGCATCGGCACTTCTCTACTAGGACCACATAGCTTAAAAGATACTTTTTAATACAAGTTTTCATAGTTGGTCCGTCAGGAATAAAAATAGTTGGTCATTTTAATTTCTAATTGTCCAACTAAAATCGTTGGTCTATCAGGAAAGAAATCGTTGGTTTTTTTCCAGTTGGTCATTTGTAGTTGGTCATTCAAGAACAAGGGGAATGAAAGAGTCAATTTTATTCACCACCCGTACAGCGGAGGCTAAGTGATAGGGTCCCGTATGGCACGCTTCGGATACGGAACCCTAAAAAACGAAATGTAAAGTCGCACACACACATACACACACACACATACACCACCCCCCACACACACGGACATATGCTTCAAACGAAAACCATCCCTCTGTATTCGTCGGGGGTTCAAAATGCTTTCTAACAAACATATTTCGACGAAATTGAACCGTTTATGACATTTTAATTAATCTGTTGACCACATAATCAACGTGGAAAGAATTATTGGTTAGATGTCCGTTTTGAGTTACAATACGGCATTGTGAAACGCTCCAACTGCTCAATCAATGTTACCCCGTTGTTCCCTGCGGAGCCATATTCAATTAAGTTGCACAATAGACCTTGTGGTAACTGAATAAAGCTCACCGTAAACCAATTAGTGCTTGTGATAGCTGGACAGTAACTATATTCTGTATGTCTTGTCTTCTATCCTCTAACAGGCATTGCGATTGTGATTGTGACTGCAATTTTATTTAACCCCCTAAGTCAAGCCATTGTCATTCTCCTGGCCGAAAAGTGAAAAATATTGACATTAAAATTAGTTTGACAGTGGGTACCAACGTCAAAAATTAGACATTCATTGACGTCTTGGTACCCACTGTCAAACTAATTTTAATGTCATTTTTTTTTTTAAATAATATTAATGTCAATATTGTTCAAAGGACTCTTCTGTCCTTAAGCGATTGGGCGTGTGAATGTGTGCTATTTAATTAGCTGACTATGACCCCACTTTGGGAATGATAATTTCGAACCGTCTCAATATCTAAATCTTACCACAAACGCCTCGGACGAGGTACGGGCCTGCGAGCCATAAATACAGGTTATATTATTATATTATCCTAGTTATGGCAGCAGTCAACCACCATTTTTAAGTGTACCTACCATTTTCCTTGAATAAATACTTTTACTTTTTTTTACTTTTTTATAATATTAATTTCAAACATCTTTCCCCAAGAAACAGGAATCAAATAAAAAATTTAGAGTCTTCCATAGTTACTTGAAATCATGACAATCAATCATTATCATCAAACAAGACATACAAAATACAGTTGTGTTGTATGTAAGGATAAATTGCAAAACGCAAGACTCCAAGGCCCGTAATAATTAAATGCTCTTAGCTATGACGACCTCTCTGGGGCGTTGCGTTCGGTGCGCTTCCCGGGTTCGAATCTTGGCGGGGAAGTAAGAAAAAATACATTTTTGATGTTAACATGTTTGTAATTGATAAATATGTGGATATAACAGGTGGTATAACAGTGCCTGCTATTCGGGAGGCGACTTGAACTAAACTAAGCAAGCTAATAATTGTATGTTTGAAAATGGAATCTGTGGCCACCAAGTGCTGGCGGAATTGTCGGATTTATAGTTGTCAGTTTAGCAAAACCACTAAGCTATACTCTATCCATGCTAAGAAGCAACTTGACGGCTAACCTAAAGCTTCGTAAAATCCACTTTTTAAAAACTAGGGATGTTACCAAAACATTCGGAAAGAATCGAAGTTGTTTATTCAGTTGAACTAACAGAAGACTTGTCATTGTCATCACTGCTATCCGCACTTAGGGATATAATGAGTTCATTTTCAACTTTATTGTCTATTCTAATGTATCTTTGCAAATCTTGTCAAAAGTTTTTATCGGGATATCGATTATTTTGATTAATGGATTTTTATGAGCAATATTCCCTCAATAATGGTCTAAGATTTAAATCTGTCAAGTTCCTGTTATATTATATAGATACACTATAAGGCAAGTTTAGTGGTTTTGACACTTTCCAAATTGCCCCCATTATTTGAGATCGTCCGCCATTTCCGCTTACCAAACAGAGATAATAAATAACACAAAACTAAATTAAGTAATACAACCCCGACACAGATCTAATCACCAGTTATAGTCTAACATTCTCACAAATTGCTTCTGATACGTACACTGTTTTGTTAACCGAAGCACGACGAAAGACCAAAAATTTAATTATCTAGATGCAAGTTATGGTTCCACCGCCTTGTGTGAGAAAAAACTTGGTGTTAAATTAAATAAAAAAACAATCTTGTGACACATGTGATTCATAATTTCATAATTTCTTTATTGCACACAAACAGTTACATAGGACAGTAAAAAACATAGAAAACGTGTACAAAAGCGAGCTTATCTCTAATAAGAGATCTCTTCCAGCAAACCAAATAGGGATGAGACAGGTGGATTGCTGAGCAGGAGTAGACCCATGTGTATAATACATATAATAATTACTTACAAATCAATAGACTACATAAACTAGTGCATACTTATATAAATAAATATGAAGTATATTATTAATGATTAAACGCACTTACCTGTACGTGAAGTTGAATCATAATTATACGAAGTGATTTGTTTCGAAGAAATTAGTATTCTGAAAATAAATCTATTACATTTTACACATTGTACGTGTGTGTTCATAATGAGAAGGATGTTAGATTCCATTGAAAAAAAACGAACCTTGTGTTTACTTCCATAAACCGTAGCTTCGCAAAGCGAGAACTGAATTCATATCATGATTACTTGACTGTCATGGCGGCTGTTTGACCGTTTGCTTGCTTCCAGCGTCGCGTCGGCGGCGGGTGTTTCAAACAATCGACTTGAAAAATTGCACATTTCAGCAACTTTCCATGTTTCGGTAACTTAGTTATAAGTTTATCAATTACAATAAAACTGATTTACGTTAAATTAAACATATTTTACACGAAAATAAAAGAAATAGTATGTGCATTGGTGAAGCACTGTAACGTGAATAACGACGTATCCAATCAAAGATAAGAAAAAGGAAGAAAAAGGATGTTATTTTTTTTTTCTCAACCTCTTTTCTCTTAACTAAAGTGCATTTGGTGAGACTGTAGGTGGTACTACACGTACAATGTGTAAAATGTAATAGATTTATTTTCAGAATACTAATTTCGAGAAACAAATCACGAGTATAATTATACATAAACTAATGAATACTATACATACTTCCTATGTACCTACCTACCTATGTGATGTGACCGCCTCGACTGTAAAAAGCCACAAATGTCTAACTTGCTCTGTAAAAACTCTACAATGGTGAACCATGGTGAATCAATGGTATACAAAACGTGCAATTAAAACCCCTCCCTTCCCCTATTTGCTGGGATTATCTTGAGTGAGATGATCTGCCTCTAGTTAATTACTTCTTGCACCACACACCTGACTCCTTCCGCGCTGTAATCCGTATTATTTCCCAAGAGACAGTGCCATAGACAACACGCGCTGAAACAAAGGACTAGCCCTGAGTTACACGAAACTGTTTTGAAAGAGGTTGGGTAACCTAGTATCAACCATAAAATAAAATAAAAAATAAAATCGTTTGTTACCAGGCTTCTGAGGCCCATACATTACATTAAATTACATTAAATTGAAATTCAAAATTAACGTAAAATTAGAATTAAATTACATTAAAACAAGTTAGAATTTAAATATATAATTAAAATATACCTTAACGTCATCTATTTAAAATAAACTGGTTTATCTATGGCACGGCTTGACCTCCCACATACTGTTAGTGTGCCTGCCATCACACTCACCCAGTGTTTCAGTATTGGGCTGTCGAGCCCCCCGCGATGACTGCTAGGATGGTGTTGGAGCTGCCGCGAAATCTGCTGAACAGGGAGGCCGTCCTCTTTCTGATGATGGCATGAAAGCCATCGACGCGTGTCTCGGCAAACATGGTTGACGCAGTACAGTATCGCGGCAGCCCCAATAGCATCCTAAAGGTATTATTGTACTGGACGCGCAGGGCATTGAGAGCCCTTGCGTATAGTTGACCCACAGGCTGCAGGTGTAGAAAGATTGGCAGTACGCCCTGAATAGTGTTATCTTTACCTCTCCTGTACAACGGGTAAACCTGCGGGCCAGCATATTCGCCCGGACTGCAAACGCCCTGCGCTCCCGCTCAATATCCTCGTCATCCTTAAGGTCGTCGGTCACTATGTGACCAAGGTACTTAAATCTAGTGACTCGGTTTAGCTCTTTAGAATACCATTGGCGTCTTTTTTTATTCGCGGCCACAGATATCTTTATCATTATTTGGTAGCAGTATTATAATGTATTATATTTAAAGAGAAAGCATTGCTGTAAACCATTTCGAAGCTGAGATAATAGAGCTTCAAGTAACACTTTTTGTACTGATAAAACTTTAAAGTGAGATATCTCAGCCCCGAAATGATTGAGCTCTAAGTACCTACTCCATAGTAAGATTAATTGCTCTTTCATCGAGAGAGAGAGAATCAATAAGTCCCCATGAAAGATTACCTGATCGACTGAGCGGCCGCCATCCACACGCGACGATAAAACTGCGCAAACGCAATCGACAACGGTTTATCTAATAGAAATTGCAACTGCCGCCACGGACGATAACACTGCAACGATTTGTCATACACACGATCCATCAATCTGCGCAAATCGGTTTGCAGCGGCTGACCAATCACAGCGCTCTTACCTCGTCCCCCGCCGCCCGTAAATTGGTGAGTTGTGTTATGTATAAGTGCTCCCTGCGATTAGCTAATAAGTGCTCCCTGCGATTAGGTAACAGACGATTAACTATTTTTTCCAATCACGTGCTGCCATCAGCCAATCGTGTGCCGCCATTTTGAATTAACCACCGATTAGTTAATCATGACCTGTGATCAGCGTCTCAGAAACTGGGGGATAGTATTCTAAATAGTGTGAGGCCAGGAGGCCTAAAACTAACTCATGACCTAAACAAGTACTGTTTTGCTTTTTCATACTAAAACTTATACGAAAAAGCAGCAGGTCGCCGCTCCGCGCACGCACCTCGCCCGCTAAGCCGCGCTCTCACCGCCTTGCACTGATTTTTGTCTTATTGCTCGTTAATAAGTCTCATAATTACATCGGATGGTTTTCATCGCACCCGCCCCGCGCCCGCTCCGACGCTGCGGCGCGCCCGCTGCAACGCCGCTCCGCGCCCGCTCCATCCGATGTATTAAGAGACTTATTAATAAGCATTAAGACATAAATCGGTGCAAGGCGGTGAGAGCGAGGCTTAGCGGCGAACAAACGCATTTTCAAAAGGAAAGTACCAGCTGTATATTATACTCGTATACGAGTTTCATGTTAGTAAAGCAATCCCATACTTTTTCTCAAGCCACTACACCAGATTGTCCATACTCTCCGAGCCAAACTTGGCAAGTTTTCTTCCCTGTTTATGATGTTCTAAGTTAAGGAGGTTTTAGGATGGAGACGACAACCTAAGGTAGCGTACCTACTTACCTATGTGAGAGTAAAACTGATCGAACATAATTCACAAAGTTAAAAACTAAAAAAAAAACAACTTCGAACCTATTACTCAAATCGCATTGCGACAACATCTGTGTTCTGTCTGTTAAGTCCACACATATTACACAACAAATACTTAGACGAATATCGGTCCCTTCAGTCAGCCCACAGCCACAGAAAGGAAACAATACGTGATTTTGTTTACCGTTAATACGTTAAGACATTATACTTTTCAGATATTTTCTGTTTTTTGAAGTAAAACTTCTTAGGGCACGGGGGTAAAATTTATTTAACCTCTCAACTGTGGGTTATTCATATATTTGCTTTTCAATTGCTACTAGCCGGGTGCTATCACGAGTGGCTAAGAAATGTAACGGAAATTGGAATCGGTGACGTCAGGGTAGGCTGAAGACTTTTAAAACCGCAACTATTTTCAATACGGTTTTTAACTAATCAGATAAGATAATAATACATTCGTACAATAAAGAATGTTAATTAGTGAGAGAAAAACCTGATGAAACGTTAACAAATAAAAATTATTTTAAGCATTCTTCCACGAGTTCTTGATTTCCGGTATGGCCAAGATGGCGCCGCCGCCGCCGCCGCCGCTGGCTGGGACAAACACAACATAATTGCCAACTAGCAAAACTGTTGAAAACAGGAGGTTTCCAGAGGAGTGGCTAGATGGCGTTATGTTGCATGTTATTGCAAAATGGTGCTTATTTCTAGCGACGGCAAAGGTCACGTAATCATATTGGAATCACGGAGTATTGAGTAACAACTCTTATTTACCTATATTTTTTTTTTTTCTTCAAGTTCTACAAACTAAATACAGACGCAGTAAATTAAATTTATGAATGAATATTTAAATGCTATTGGCTGTTGAGAAGTCTTTGTACATGTCTGGGGCAGTCGTCCATAATTTTTCTTTGTCATTTATCTGCGCGACTGAGGTGAGTGGCAAGCCTTATGGTAACCCCGCAGGTACACATTAACTTGGAATAGTTGAAAATACGTACTCGATCAATTAAATAAAGGGACTGGGCACAGAGACAAGCAAAGCAATGCATACATTTGAGCGAGACGTCAGATGGTATATAATCTGAGCGAGATGCAAATAGTAGTGACACTATTGAATGAGTTAAGTATATCACCACGAGCGCGACAAATTGTAGATAAGGAATGGTGGGAAATAAATGACATGACGTATTAAAAGTAAGTACAAGTATAAAATAATTTCAAATAATCGGACGTCTGAAACTTAAAAGTAACTTGAAGCAGAGATTGGATCTCAAAATTGGAAATTTAAATCTCTTTTAGTATAGGTAGGTATAGGTGTATAGTATAGGTACCACTTAATGATCTAGCTACAGAAGTTTTACTTCTAACACGTGTACGGTGCTACACGCGTATTTTTTTTTAAATAAGACCAAGCTTAAGAGTAACTCTTTCTAACAAAAAAAATTTTTTTTTGATATCGCTGCATAAATAGTACCAATTTTGAGGTAACACACATTGAAAATAATAATGATACAAAAATACATTACAACCGAATTGAAAACTCCCTCCTTTTTTGAAGTCGGTTAAAAAGATCACGTTTTCACGGCATGCCCTTTCGATGACGATCCATATACAGTTCGTATTATCGTGTCATGTCTTGAAAATGTGCCCCCAAATCAGATCTGGATCGCACTTGTCACGTCGACGCCATTCCAAATGACGCAACGTGACATGTCATGTATCTTTGTCAGATGTGTGACGCCACGCCACGTATTTGGCAGGACGGGATATGGTACCGCCCTTTGCCGCTATTTCTAAAGGTCTCAGATTTAAGCAAATTCTAATTAATTTATCTCAGTACGGGCACAGATTAATAAAGGTACGGGCAATGTCATGGAGGATTATATAGGCAATTTTATTCGAGATACAGCTTATACCCAGCAGTGGGCAGAAACAAGCTGCCAGTAATGATGATCATGATTCGAAATAAGCTCGCCTTTGTACATGATTTTTTTGTTTTTAGAGTTCTATACCCGAAGGGTGTTAACGGGACCTTATTATGAGTACTTTGCCGCTTCCATTGCAATTACTCTGAGTTCCAAGCGCATGTAAATGGGTCTCTCATACCCCACCGCCACGGACTTATGACGGTGGAAATAGACTGTAGATCGGTTGTCCGTACTTTCATTTTGCACACCGCAGTGCGTTGTTGCGCGGTGGTAGGTTGATGCCAATATGAAGATTTTTAACGCTTTAAGCATCGCGCACTTTAGGACGGGCCGCAGCGTGCCGAGTCGCTGTGCACTATCGCACACTGTGTCGGGGCGCAACGGGCCGCCGGCCGCCACATGATTTTGTATTATCCCCAGCCAGGGTTCGAACACACAGACCGCTCGCTTGGTAGGCAGATCCTGGAACCGCGACACCAGAGGTACAGATTGTTCATATTAGCTAATGCCTACATTATATCCAATAGGTACCCAGGTGATAGCCCAGTGGCTTTCCTGAATTACTATGATGGCCAGGCTGAAGTGAAGTACCAGCAGCCTCCTAAAAGTATGAGTAGATCGCATGGGTGGCCTTAACTTGGCTTACTGCGTGATGGATGACACAGGTATGTGTGCCATCAGCTAGGGGGTCAAGGTGTTTTTTTAAACGTTTATTTTTGAAAAAAAAAACACTTAATTATATAATTTTAATTCTGCCAAACTGCTAGGCAGTTTGTCGGCAGGTTGGTTTGGCTCTTAACTATAACAGTACTTTATTTTTAATACTAAACCCAACCCCGTTCCTTTTTTATGGATATTTAAAGGTTTTTAATATAATAATGTTTCAACATACCTTCAAACTTTCTCTTGGGCATTGTATCTATATTGAACTTATCTGGCATATTATTTAGTATCTTAGGTAGCACCCTACAAGCTGTTCTAGACCCATAATAATTTATGTGTCTTGGAATAATGTACTTGATCTTAGTACTGTTAGTGCTACGAGTGTGACTGATCACATGTTATTTGAGTATTGGTTTCTAGGCAAATGTTAATTTGTTATATTTATATGAGCATAAGCCTGCAATAAACGAATTTCATTAATTCATTCAGTGTCCACCTGTGGGATTACCCGGGTCGATACACGTGAACACAAAGGTCGTCAAAACCTGCACTACCCTGCAACCTACCACACGACGACCAACAGAAGACGCTGCCGCTGCCAATAACCATCGCGGAAATCGGTTGTTACGCGAGTAGCGTCAGCAAAATGAATGGGTGCATTTTGTACCTCTCGGTGGTACAATCTTTTTCGGTGTTTCGTAGCAGGGAGCGAAAATTCTTGTTCATTTCCGCGCGGTTTCTTGGGAGCTGCTTTGTGAAATGTTGGTAATTTTGAGAGGATTATAGTGTGGAATTTCTCAGAAAAAAGGTGCGGTGGTTTTGGAAGATATTTGATAATACTAAGGAGTTTGAATACCAGTTCAACGGTGAAGAATAGGGTTTAATAACATGATATAGCGTCATACCTTTTCTCATACGGGTTTCATATACCTATGTAAATATATGCCTTTATGTAAATGTTACGTTTTATCTTACTCATTAGTTTATTTTTGGTTGATGAAAGATTCATCTAAATCATCCAAAATGACAACTATTATTACAATTATTTAATGTTTTCAAATTAAACTTGAAATACTAGAAAAGTTCCCAAAAAATGGTTTTTCACCCCTCCTCAAGTTGGCACAAGCTTTATTTGTTCGGAAAATTGGGTGTAGCACTACTGAATAGTCACAAACAACATACTTTAGTTTCGTTAAATTCGGAATTTTCTCAAAAGTCTCTGCCGACTGGGGTATGTAGATTAACAGTTAGTTTAAAAATCTGAGGGATAGCCGGTTTAGTTTGACATGCTTCATAGAGTTTATTTTATTTGACATCCGCCCCGCCTCCGCCCTGCTCCCGCCCCCGCCCCGCCCGTGGTATGCCGAAGCCTTTTTGCCGAAATCCAATAAGTAATATTACTAAAATTATCTTTACTCAAAAAAACAATTTATTTATTATTCAATATCATTTTATTTTCTGACTCTACACCCAACGTCTTTCGTTGCGGATATTACCACTTAGATACTACTTTTATAAAGTTGCAGCGAGCGTCGCAATATGATTGAAGCTTTATTTATTGAGCAGTGAGATTGAAATTACAAAATTGATTTTCAACAGCTGCGTTAATGAGATTTCCTTTGAGCTATTAGTTATTTATTATGTCAGTAGCGTAATTTCATTCCACTTTAGTTCCTTTAGTTCCCGGATTTTTGTACAAATAGTGTAGACAGGTTGTCACAAGAATTTTACGGACATCATTTTGAGCAACTTTAGCGCTGCGGACTGATTTCTTAATTCAGTACTTTTGTTGCAAAAAATGAAGGGAGTTAGTTATAATATGTTAGGTAATTTGTGTTATAAATTTTACTTTGATAAATGTAACTTTGATAAATTTTACCAGCAGATGTCAAAAATTAAGGACTTTGGCATCACGTCATTTCCCATACAAGTTGACAGTTGCATAGATGTTTTTAGGGTTCCGTACCCGAAGGGTGCCAGACGAGACCCTATTACTGAGATTCGCTGTTTGTCCGTCCGTCCGTCCGTCCGTCTGTCTGTCACCAGGCTGTATCTCATGAACCGTGGTAGCTAGACAGTTGAAATTTTCACAGATGATGTATTTGTGTTGCCGCTATAACAACAAATACTAAAAACCAAAAGAAATTTAATATTAAGGGGGGCTCCCATACAACAAACGTGATTTTTTTGCTCATTTTTGCTCGATATTGATAATGGTAGCAGGTAGACGCTTATGACGTGTAATTAATATTATCAATAAATGATGTCTATGTCTATGTCTATGTCTAAAATGTTCACAATAGGTATATTAGGTAAGTATATTGTTTACTTAAAAAATAAATAATTAAATTAAAATGAAATTAATATTTAGGGGGGGCTCCCATACTTTTTTTTTCTTTTGCGGTATTTTATAGATATGGTACGGAAGCCTTCGTGCGCGAGTCCGACTCGCACTTGGCCAGTTATTTTTTATTAATTTCGTAGCCGACCCAGGAAGAGAAGGAGTGATGCGTCTATGGGATAAAGAGTGGAGGGAGACCGCTCAGGATCGAATAGAGTGGAAGAGGGGGAGAGAGGCCTTTGCCCAGCAGTGGGACATAGCAGGCTCGTAATAATAATTTAAATACCCGTTTTATATACAAAAGACCGCTCAAAATATTCCAAACGTAAATATGCCTTTGTTGCATATTTACACGAGTCCGTGCGAGTGTAGGCTTCAGTTCTCAGCAAACAAAGCTCAACGTGTACATAACAAACTCCAAAAACAAACTGAACATGATATCGCCGGCATAACTCTAACATAGCCTCTGGACTATTTCCCCGACCGTATTACGTACATTTTAAGTGCTATATTAGTACTGTTTCAGTTAAATCAGTGAACAAACAGGCAAGTTTCTGTATTACCAGACTATTAGAGACTTGAACACCTGAGGTACTATCACGGACGTCTTGTATGTTTGAAGGATTTAAGACTCTATGTTGTGTGCCATAAGAACGGCCAGGAGTAAGGATTTGTGTATGCAGTGTACTGGTAAGGTCTTGATTCTAATTTACTGACATAGAGCTGTATTTTACTTCACTTAATTAATTAAGACTCGACCAAGTGCGATTGTAGTCGCACACGGAAGGTTCCGTACCGTCTATTACGAAAAACACAAAACATACGTCACTTTGTATTGTATACCTAATAGGAATCCCTATTTAATTAAATGTTAACAATTGAAACAAAAAGTGAACTTAAGAAAAAACCGACTTCCACATACCCTATTTATTAATTAGATTGAGTTTAATACAAACTGTAACCTCCCATTTCCCCCCCTTGGGGAATTAACTTCGTTAAATCCCATCTCGGTGCTACCCTACGCTACCCTTTCAAAGTTTCATGGCTCTAGGTCCACCGGTTTAGGCTACGCGTTGTCCGTAAGCCACGCATATTAGATTGTATTTGTACCTAGTATTGAGCAGTACTGGTGGTCATGTGTGGTCTTCATCTTCAGTTCCACATCACAATATTATGCTTTCCGTGAGTAAATGCACGAGTTATTACTAAAAATACAAAAATCACTTTAGGTCTGCCTATAATATTTGAAGAGTTCCCTCAATTTCTCCAGGATCCCGTCATCAGATCCAGACCTGGTGGCCCATAGTATCGACCAATGGAAAGGTAAACCCTTTCAAACAAAAAAAATGCAAATCGGTCCATCCGTCTAGGCGCAAGCGGGGCACATAAATAAAAAAAACATCCCGACGAATTGTAAACCTCCTCCTTTGGGAAGTCGGTTAAAAATTGTTCCATTCACTCAAATCTCCCATCCATTACGATTCATAAGATACCTACCTACCTACACTGGCGGACAGACAGACAAACTTTCTACTCATTCAGGGGGTAAATTTCATTCATTCTGTTGAGTAAACGACTATACATATTACATAGATCCCAAAGTTAAAAAACGATCTGACTCTACTATTTAGTTTCTACAGATAAATGATAAGTGTTGCTTTTTGTTACTAACTATCTAGCAATAAGTGCAATTTGGTAAATAATCACTCTAAGCCTTATTGTAAACTATTAAATAAATAAATAAATAGATCTCTTTGTATGTTTTAATTGTTGACAAAGATATACTGACGGGAACTGAAATAAGTGAAAAGCGTCAGGAGATCGAGTCAAATAACAAATAATATTAGAATCGCGGTCCAGTAGTACTTCGTCAGGGGTACTGCACTTTGGCGAACTCCGGTAGATTTAGCTCTATGTTGTTCGCGGACTATTTTGGAAGAGGCAATTTGCTTGTTCAGGTGCAGTAATTACTGGTTCAATCATCAGGGTGACAACTTTAATTTGGATAAACTTTTTTAATATGTTCGTCTAGCCATTGTACATGTTTTCTCCATTTTCCAATGTAAGTATTGATTAATGCCATAAAGTCTATCGAAGCTGCTGGGCGCTGAAGTCTTAGAAAGGTTTTTACGGATAAACATGCAAAGGGATCAGGCGAAAAATCTACATTTTGTTCAATCAGTTTAGTTCATACTTCTTTTAGATAACATTATATTTGACAACATTGACAACAGCCCCGCAACTGCCCCACCCCACCGCTCCGCCATCGCCACGCCACCGCCACGCCACCGCCACGCCACTGCCACACCACCGCCGCGCCACTGCTACGCCACCGCCACGCCACCGTTACTGACTCGCCGGTGATGCGCCAAAGCCTTAATTATGAGTATATTTTATGCTCACACCAGTACAATGAAAATAAAATCGAATGCCAACCATAAATATGTTACTTGTACAAATGGATGTATTAATGTTGTAGAGAGCTCTTAGGTCTCTTAGGGCTTGCTTCAGAAGCCTAAAACTCATTACCTTAATGGAAGCAAGAAAAAAAGAAACAAATATACTGTAGGAATCAGCTATACAGAACAGAATGTAAGAGAATAGTGTTTTATATTTAGTAGGGTACATTGCAATGCAATATTTTAAATACATAATACCTAATTGTCGCACAATCGAGCGATTTGATTAGATCAATTTTATAATTCGGTGACCACGAAGCAATTTTTTTTGTATATTCAAATTTGAAATAATTAAGTTATAGGTGTAGCAGGGAGATGAGATGATTAATTTGTCTTAAGTACATTATCGGACACTCCGTGTTTCGGATGGCACGTTAAACTGTAGGTCCCGGCTGCTATCACTACTTCGTAGTATGTAGTAGTCGTAAAACCCCTCCACCAACCCGCACTAAGCCAGCGTGGTGGAGTATGGCTCAATCTTACTCGGATCCGGGTAAAGGCCTGTGCCCCTCGGTGGGGACATTAATGGGCTACATTTACTATTTACTTAGGTGTAGCAGATGACATATGTCTTCTAAGCGTGCTGTCAGGACATCTTAAGGTTTCATCACTAGTTTAGTATGTAAAACCTATACTCTAAGGAATGCAATGTGATTTTACTGTATTGTTCTGCAATAAAATAATAGTACATTACTTCAGAGGGAAGAAAGTGACAGTTCCATACCGAGATTATGGCATTTGCGCCACGAGCTTGCGAGGGGCGCAAACCATTTGAGGTATGGAACTGTACTTTATCCTGAGGTATGTATAGTGCTTTTTATTACACCTACGAGGAAAATTATAGACATAAATGCATAGAAATGTTTATATTTAGTTAAAAGTACGTATCCATATTTTACAAAAAACACAAAGATAAATGCTAAATCAATCGAAGTTTTTGCGAAAATGCGCGGGCTTTTCCTTTTTTTATTCGCCCGTTTCTGGAGTAGGCTAAGATCATAAGGTCATGCAGCCACTTCTTCCGTGATTCCGCGCGTTTTATATACAAAAATAATTTCGTTTTTAATTTTCTGTATGCACCAAGGAGGTTGGTAACTGGTAAAAAAAAACTGTATGTGGCCAGAAACAATTTACTTGAAATTTAATTAGTAGACAGTTAAAGTCTCTTTGCAGTATGACTGCTGACAAATAAAAATAAAAAACCGGGTATGTAATGGAATTTCATACATACTTCCCACCCTTGGGTCGGAAGGATTTTCATACAAACTTCCATACCTTGGGATGAAAGGATTTGAAGGGCGGGAGAAAGGCGTTTCTTCCCTCTAATTGGTATAATTAGTATGTATTTTCAGAGCAGGTGTGATAAAAAAATAAATAAATGCGGGGTGGCCGAGGCAGAACTGTTCGGTACTTCATTTGGGCGAAATGGGGCTAGCCAATCGCCTTAGCTATGGAAATTGAAGGTTTCCTCAAGATTTATTTATTACTTCACCATTGTATCCACAGGCTAATACTCAGAACGGTGTCAATAATAATTTTGCAAAACTATTACTTTCTTTTTCAATTTGAAATGGCCACTTAAAAAAGAATCTAGGCTTTTATTTTAAGCAGATAAAAAATAAGACGTTGCTGGGGAAAATGGTTGACTATCACTGAGATTATCTAAGTGATTTACTGAAGCAATTTAGTCTGGTTGATAAATACGCTTTTAAGACTGTCTGGACCTATTTTTTAACACATTTAAAGTTTGCTGTAAAAAAAATATTATTATTATTAAATGAAAGCTTAACTAGAGTGAGACCGTTTTCAGAGGTCACAACTAATCTTACTAAAGTCATTAAAAAACGGTCAAGTGTGGATCGGACTAGCACACGCAGGGTTCCGCACAATGGTACAATAAAAAGTGAAAAAACACTTTTCTATGTATCTATGTATGAGGACACTCTTATTAATTTATTCTATGTATTTCATTATTTGTTGTTGTAGCAACAACACATTCTGTGATATCAAATCTCTTACTATTGCAGTTGGTGAGATAGAGCACGATGACGGACGGACGGACAGACATCGGATGCCTAGTAACAGGGTCCTGTCCTTCGGGTACGGAACCCTAGAAACTATTTTTTGTGGCAGCGGGACAAGAGGGCATGATGCATGAGCACAACGAAAACGTGAGTCTGAACAATTTTGTATGGGTAAAGGCGTAATGCTATGTAATGTAAATAACCAGCCAAGTGCGAGTAGGACTCGCGCACCAAGGGTTCCGATCACACCTGGAGAGCGTAACACGTGTAATTAGGTTTCCACATAAAACACTAAAGTGTAAACCAAATTGAATATTTTTTTAGAAAGATCAAAATTTCAGATTATTCCCTTTACTTGTGCTATAAGAACTTGCTTCGTGCCAAATTTCATGATTCTAGGTCAACAGGAAGTACCCTGGTTTTGATTCAGTACATTTTGGGCTGAGTGGGTCAGCTGATTTGTATGGAGAAGTGAAAAATAAAGTTGCTCTGATCAAATCGGTTTCATAATGAAAGTTGCTCGGAATGATGTTTCTAACAAAGCAGTTTCTCATTTTGCGTTAATCCGTTTACACCTTGTATAAGATGTGTCGGCGAACCAGTTAAAGTATTTTTCGGCTTCGGCATATCTCTGGCGGGGCGTTTGCAAAATATAAACTCTATCTGCACGTTTGACCGCAGAGTGATATGGATAGACATGCATGTATGTATGTCACAGATGGTGTTTCTACCTACAATACCTAACCTTTTTTTTGTCAGGAGTTAAAAACAGTCTATTAGGGTTCCAATCCTAAAAATAAATAACCGGCCAAGTGCGAGTCGGACTCGCGCACGGAGGGTTCCGTACCATTATCTATATAAAAAACCGCTAAAAAAATATGTATGGGAGCCCCCCCTAAATATTAATTTAATTTTAATTTAATTATTTATTTCTTAAGTAAATAATATACTCAATATATTTTGAACATTTTAAGCGTCTACCTGCTACCATTATCAATATCGAGCAAAAATTAGCAAAAAAAAATCACGTTTAAAATCATATTAAATTTCTTTTGATTTTTAGTATTTGTTGTTATAGCGGCAACAGAAATACATCATCTGTGAAAATTTCAACTGTCTAGCTGCCACGGTTCATGAGATACAGCCTGGTGACAGACAGACAGACGGACGGACGGACGGACGGACGGACAGCGAAGTCTCAGTAATAGGGTCCCGTTTGGCACCCTTCGGGTACGGAACCCTGAAAAAGGACCCATAAGGCCGGAACTCCACCAAAGCGGAGATGTGGAATATTTGTATGCGAGATGGAAACAGCTCACATCTCCGCTTCCTTCGCGCCATTCCGCAACATCTCCGCTTTGGTGGAGTCCCGGCCTTATAGGATCACTTCGTTGTCCGTCCGTTCGTCCGTCTGTCTGCTCCGTGTGTTTATACCAAGAACGCGTGGACGTATCAAGCTGAAATTTATATCAATTGTTAAGGTCTTTAGTCGCATAAAGCTATGAAAAATTTAACGCAATCGATTGATACGACCTATGTTTATGCTGTAAAATTGTTGGATTTTCATAGTAATCGCAATAGACCCAAAACCTATAGGGTACTTCCCGTAGGCCCACAATTATGAAATTTGGCACAAAGCAAGGTCATAAAGCACAAGTAAAATACAAACTCTCTCATCGGAACTTGGTTTGCTGGAAGAGATCTCTTTTTAGAGATAAGCTCGCCTTTGTACACCGTTTTTATTTACTTTTTGTCATTGCAATTAATTGTGTGCAATAAAGATATTATGAATTATGAAAATTATGAATTATGAAATTCTGAAAACATCAAACTGTCTTTCTACAGAAATATTTAATTTGGTTTACATGGATGACATAAATACTTTAGTTTTTTGCGTGAAAACTTAATTATAATTACACATGTTAAGCTCTCCAAGTGTGATCGGAACCCTTGGTGCGTTAGTCCTACTCGCGCTTGACCGTTTATTTTTTTATGATAAATGTTTGCAATAAAGATTATAATTATTGTAGCCTCAATATATATTAAAAAGTTCGCATGCTACGAAATAGTTTCAGCCAAAACCTGTGTACCTGCAGCCCAAAACCGACCTTTTCACCTTGTAAGAGCTATTTCCGGCTACCCGGTAGTTACTACCTGCGCATAGATCTTACTGCATTACTAGAAGAGCCATTTTCAATAGTCAGCACTTCTACCTAGTGGTACGGAGTACTTAAGGGAGTACTATTATCTCTGTGCTAGTGGTCCATTTCATGTAGATATAATTTTACACGTGAATAAAATGTCCCGTTCCTGTTTGTTTGTGGAGTCATTGTTTCTGGTTTATATTTATAATAAAACACATGGTATCCTAATGGGAGGCATCAAAATAAATATATAAATAAATTAAGCAATGTATGTTTATTGTTACTTCAATTCACCTACCATAGTCACATTACAACTTGGCAATTAGAAAATTAATTATGGCAACATTTGTGTGTTTTAAGGGTTCCGATCCGATCCGACCCGATCTTTAATTAACTGGTTCGCCGATACATTTTATATAACATAACAATAGTTCGCCATTGTTCGGTCGTTCGAGCGGTGTGCTTCTGCGATAGAAGGGGTTAAGGAAAAAAAGGAACCCTTTTATAGAATCACTTCTTTGTCCAACTATCACTTTGTCCGTCTGTCTGTCTGTCCGTCTGTCAAGGCTTTACTTTCGGGAAGGCGTGGAGATATCAAACTGAAATTTATATCTATTAAAGGTTGACATCACACTTTTATTTATTTTTATATAGAAACCTAATTACACCAGTTACGACGACGACGTTACAATCTACAAGTGTGACCGGAACCCTTCAATCGCGAGTGCTACTCGCACTCGACCATTTAATTAGGTATCTCATATATTGTGACAGTTAAAATCATTTTTTCAATAATTTAATGTGTACTCTTTACAATACAATATGTACAACTTAAGGGCCCACTTGTCTAGCTAAACTTGTAAACTTGTAGTTCTACAAAATGGGCCTTTGAAATAGCAAATCAATGGAGTGGCGTGCTTCCCGCCCGTAAGAGCAAGATGGCTGTAATTGGTGCCATAATTGAATTGCTTTAGCACTTGCTATAGCCCATGTAGAGAAGTTCCAGGGCCACACAACATTATAATATGTACCATAGTTCCAGGGCCACACAACATTATATGTACCATAGTTCCAGGGCCACACAACATTATATGTACCATAGTTCCAGGGCCACACAACATTATATGTACCATAGTTCCAGGGCCACACAACATTATATGTACCATAGTTCCAGGGCCACACAACATTATAATATGTACCATAGTTCCAGGGCCACACAACATTATATGTACCATAGTTCCAGGGCCACACAACATTATATGTACCATAGTTCCAGGGCCACACAACATTATAATATGTACCATAGTTCCAGGGCCACACAACATTATATGTACCATAGTTCCAGGGCCACACAACATTACATGTACCATAGTTCCAGGGCCACACAACATTATATGTACCATAGAGGTAGACAAATAGTAAGTCCACTTGCTATAGCTCATGTAGAGAAGTTTAGCACTTGCTATAGCTCATGTAGAGAAGTTTAGCACTTGTTATAGCTCATGTAGAGAAGTTTAGCACATGCTATAGCTCATGTAGAGAAGTTCCAGGGCAACACAACATATACATATGTGCCATAGAGGTAGACAAATAGTAAGTCCACTTGCTATAGCTCATGTAGAGAAGTTTAGCACTTGCTACAGCTCATGTAGAGAAGTTTAGCACTTGTTATAGCTCATGTAGAGAAGTTTAGCACTTGCTATAGCTCATGTAGAGAAGTTTAGCACTTTCTATAGCTCATGTAGAGAAGTTTAGCACTTGCTATAGCTCATGTAGAGAAGTTCCAGGGCCACACAACATATATGTACCATAGAGGTAGACAAATAGTAAGTCCACTTTGTGAGATTTTTTTACATCAATATAATCGCAATAACGAGCTCTACAAGATGGTACCTATATAGAATTTAGTCCAGAAGTCATTAATTTAAGCCAATTTGACACGAACTTATCTACAAGATTGGTGACGAGGCACAGAAGCTATATTATGGCCTAAATAATACGTAATTATTCCAAAATAAGGGTAAGCAGGTAGGTAGGTTTTTAGGGTGCAGTTAGAGAACCGTCTGTCCTTCTTTCTGTGTAGTATTTCTTGAAACACACATGAAAAAAGCACCCCTAATTTATTTGTGAGACGCCTTAAAATGGTGTGTATGCAAATGAAATGTCTGGCCACCGCGTAAGAGCTGTCAGATTTTAGGTTGTCAGTTTAGTGCTGTATTTTCAACCGACTTCAAAAAAGGAACCGACTAACGACGTTTCAAGTCGACGACCAACCTACTTGAAAAACACAAAAATCACTATAGGTCTGCCTATAATATTTGAAGAGTTCTCTCGATTTCTCCAGGATCCCATCATCAAATCCTGACCTGGTGTCAATAAGACCACCCTTGAGGTATTACCTATACGCCGAAAAAAGATTTGTTCAAATCGGTTCATAATTGGCGGAGCAATCGCGTAACAAACATAGAAAAAAAAAAAAAAAACATACGGGTCGAATTGAGAACCTCCTCCTTTTTTTGAAGTCGGTTGAAAATTAATTCCCCAAGGGTGGGGGGATAAGGGGTTACAGTTTGTATTAAACTCAATCTAATCAAATAGGGTTTGTGGAAGTCGGTTTTTTCTAAAGTTTACTTTTTGTTTCAATTATAGTAGTTATGAAACCTCAGAAACCGAAACCAATGCGTGACTTATACCCAGTTTCCTGGGCGCCTGATTAAAGTTAACAGGTTGGTTAAAGTTAAATCAGTTTCGGCCAATCAAGTTCCGTCATTTTGAATAATAGTGGTTCGTAATTGGCTGAAGCTGATTTAACCAACCTGTTAACTTTAATCAGCGCCCAGGAAACCGGGCATAAACGTGGAGAAAATCGTGTGCCTATGTTGTACTGTACCTCCTTAAGGCTACAGTGTAGAGTTAACACATAATGGCTCTGCGGTCGTACTGCAATACAATTGTAATGAATGACTTACACAAGTTAACACTGGCTTAACCTATTTCCCAAGAAATAAGTCATCGACCTTGGAAGTTAAGTTAATAATTTAAAGGATTATTATATCTTACGTACTTTTTTGTTAATTTGCGTTGCTAATTGGTTTTATGAAATCCATCCAATATCTTACAATGAGGGCTTTTTGGGAGGTGTCAAAACCACTAAACTAAAGGTACTAAAGGCACTAGACAACCTCAAATCCGACAGCTCTTGCGCGGTGGCCACGGATTCCAACTGTTAAAACTTCATGGGCGTGAACTGTCAAAACGGGCCTTTTAATTTGTGAAGATTTTAAGGCTTAGTACACACGGGCGCTGCGTCAACGCAGCGCTGCTCGTATACAACGCAATAGCAACACCCCTTCCGCTTCGTCTCGGCGGTAGTGCGTCGTTTGTGCGATGCGTCGACGCACCTTGTAAACACTATGGTTATTACCCGATTCAATGAAGAAATTAATCTATAATTGAAACAAAAAGTAAACTTTAGAAAAAACCGACTTCCACAAACCCTATTTGATTAGATTGAGTTTAATACAAACTCTAACCCCTTATTCCCCCCCCCCCCCTTGGGGACTTAATTTTGTCAAATCCCATCTCAGTGCTACTCTACGCTACTAAGGAACCTCTGTACAAAGTTTCATGGCTCTAGGTCCACCGGTTTAGGCTATGCGTCGCCTGCCCGTCAACCACGCATTGTATTTGTATCTAGTATTGAGCAGTTCTGGTGGCCATATGTGGTATTCATCAGCAGTTCCGCATCACAATATTATGCTTACCTACCGTGAGTAATTGCACGAGTTATTACTGAAAACACAAAAATCACTATAGGTCTGCCTATAATATTTGAAGAGTTACCTCGATTTCTTCAGGATCCCATCATCAGATCCTGACCTGGTGGCCCATAGTACCAATGGGAGGTAAACCCTTTCAAACAAAAAAATAATTTTCCAAATCGGTCCATCCGTCTAGGCGCTATCGGGGTGTAGACATAAAAAAAAAAATATATCCGGACGAATTGTAAACCTCCTCCTTTGGGAAGTCGGTTAAAACGGAAAAGTATGATGTCATCCAGGTAAAAGAAATTAGGTAGGTATTTGCATTTCTGGTGTATACTTTGTGGTGTTAATGACGATGAGAGAATTCTGGCCTTGAAATCGTTTTTTTTTAATTTTTTATCTTGGGGAGCTATCTATCTAACTATAATTGAAACAAAAAGTAAACTTTAGAAAAAACCGACTTCCACAAACCCTATTTGATTAGATTGAGTTTAATACTAACTGTAACCCCTTATCCCCCCCTCCCTTGGGGAATTAATTTTGTCAAATGCTATATCAGTGCTACCCCACGCGACTAAGGAACCCCTGTACAAAGTTTCATGGCTCTAGGTCCACCGGTTTAGGCTATGCGTTGCCTGCCCGTCAGCCACGCATTGTATTTGTACCTAGTATTGAGCAGATCTGGTGGCCATATGTGGTCTTCATCAGCAGTTCCGCATCACAATATTATGCTTACCATGTGCATTTGCACGAGTTATTATGAAAAACACAAAAATCACTATAGGTCTGCCTATAATATTTGAAGAGTTCTCTCGATTTCTCCAGGATCCCATCATCAGATCCTGACCTGGTGTCAATGGGACCACCCTTGAGGTATTACCTATACGCCGAAAAAAGATTTGTTCAAATCGGTTCATAATTGGCGGAGCAATCGCGTAACAAACATAGAAAAAAAAAAAAACAAAAAAAAAACATACGGGTCGAATTGAGAACCTCCTCCTTTTTTTGAAGTCGGTTGAAAATGGCGTCTTGTACTTGCAATGACAGCTGATAGGGTCAACAAAAAAAACAGGATATTTTCTCATTCTTCTGTCAATCCATCTAAATGGTGTTAAATCGACAGAAAAATAACGATCCAACACACAATGTTTTAAATACAAAAGTAATTTATTACGAAGAGTCGAGCGCGTCAAGCAAAGCTGCAGCGTGAGAGCAAATCCAGACTGATTACTTGTTTTGTCAGAAGTACGGCCGTGTGTAAGTAAAAACAGCGATAGTGTGCAAGTGCGAAAACATATTAGAGATAAGCTCGCCTTTGTGCATATTTTTTCTATGTTAAGCTATTTCTACTGTCATGTGAGTACAATAAAGAAATCACGAAATTACATATTGATGGACGCCATTTTATATTCTTCATTGAATCTGGTAATAGTATGAAAAACGAGTCAGCGACGGCGCTGTGTCAACGCAACTCTGACGTGACGCAACGCACCGTGTAAACTCAGGCTATGCCAAACGTGTTGTCGCAAAAATGCACTTAAAAGCGGTATAATGTAATTTAGGGCACTTACGCACCTATGGACCTGTCCGCTCCACAAAATAATATTAGTTGGATCAAAGAGCATCCCGGATGTAACTTAATTCAATTTGCCGCCAAATTATTAGGCCTACTAAAGTGCTTTGATTTAATTGGGACGAGGAAAGTCAATGAATAATTATGTTTTAAAGAGGAAAAGATATTTCAAAGTGGTTGTCATGGTTGTATAATTTTAAGAAAATGAGCCTTTTCCTTTCAAGCAGAGTTTTGGGTATTAACAAACGTTAAACGCATTAAATACACGTCTAAGTTGAGTATAAGGGAAATAATGAAAAATAATATATTCTGTACTGACAGAATAAAAAAAATATTAACTGTTTTTAAGACGTTAATTGGATGTAATGAAATATCCAATAAACGTTTTAAAAACAGCCAGATATATAAAGGATCTTTAGATTCAAATGTCAGCCTGTATGATAATAACACGGTTTTCGACTGCAAAGATAAAAATAGGTGAAAATAATATGGTGTGGCTTGTCTTGATCTACTTAAGATGCTGTCCCACCGAGGGGAACATGCCTTTACCCGGATACGAGTAAGATTGAGCCTTATTCTACCACACGCTGGCTCAGTGCGAGTTGTTGGAAGGTTGTTTACGACTACTACATACTACCGAGTACGATATGTAGCGACTGATATTAACGACCGATAAAATACTTAAGATAAATTAATTATCTCACTGTACATGGTCAGCACCGGGATTCGAACCTACATCTCCTGCATGCGAAGCAAGCGAGAAACCCACAAAGAAGCTGAGAAGATTGCGTGCTCATATATCTACATATACCCGATGGTGACTGTACTTCAAGAGTCTCTTGGCTACTTCTGCATTTAACATCGCATCTTGGGCAGAAATAAGATTTTTACCCGTCGACGCTGAAAGGGATTCATTCCTATTCAAATAAACCTCACTCAATTACACCGAGACTAATTGAAAAGAAATGTTAAGATTGTGGACCTTTTTAAGCATCTGGTTCGAAAGGAACAGAACTAATTTGAGAAAGAGCAATGAAGAATGAATTACATAAAGAACAAGGATGTAGAGCTAAAAACTGCGTTGTATAAACTTGTGTACATGTTTTTTGTACTCAATATCTCATAATACTTTGTTGTACAAAATAAAACATTTTACAATGGAAAATGGAGACTACATGACAAGGGCGAGCTAACGAGCTTATCTTCTCTCTATCTATGTACTCGTATGTATGTATGCCTGCCAAATAGCTGGGCTGAGAGCCACGGAGTGAGACACCCAGAATATGCAAAGGAAAGCGTGGCCGGCCGTGGAGCCTATATATGGGATAATAACATGGAGCACTTATCCAGTGAAGAGCGCATAGATACATTTTCCTTTGAAACACAACTCACCAATTTACAGGCGGCGGGGGACGAGGTAAGAGAGCTGTGATTGGTCAGCCGCTGCGAAACTGTCTGTGCGGCCCGTCAACGTACATAGGTTGCGTATGCGAACGTTTGTTGAATACAATAAACGTTTGGCGAGCCGCTTTCCCCCGCAGGCGCAGTCAATTGGATATATAGTCTCTGGATAATAAGGACTAGAGGGAGACCGTTCAGGATCAGATAGAGTGGAAGAGGGGGTAAGAGGCCTTTGCCCAGTAGTGGGACATAGACATAGCAGGTTCGTGGTAATAATAAATCAAATCAAATCAAATATTTATTTATTTCACAAAAGAAAAGAAAAACAATTCATATAACTTAAATATTATGTGAAGACTTATGTGCAAAATTAAAATTAAACAAAAGCAGTACTTGTGATCCCCACACTAGGCAAGCCTGTATCGTAGGGATCATACAGAGGAGAGACTGACACACATTGAAATTTAGTGTCACTTGCACCAAAAATAATAATGGGCATTGATCAGGGAGGCATCGATTGTCGTAAAGTGAAAACCATTTAGAGGAATAGGGATACTGATTACTATAAGGGGTTTAAATAAATAAAATTAAAACGGATTATTAATATTTATCGCAAAAACTGTTAATTTCATTTTCTTTCAAATACGTCATCGTTGGCTCTAATGCGGTAGTTCCATTGCCTACAAATATTAAAAAAAAATACATTTGTCAACAACAACAACTGTCAAAAGTGTCAAACAGAGAAATAACCGCTGAAAATAACCTTCGCATCGCAACAAATAAACATCCGAATAATACTAAAATAATCATGGGATCTAGAGAGTGCTTCGTTCCAAACTGCAAAAACAATTCGAAAAATAGCCCAACTAAACTGTTTGTACGCATTCGAGAAGATTTGCGTCAAAAATGGTGTCGTCAAGCTAAGGCGGAATATTTCAAGGTGTACACACAGTATTGCTGTGAAGATTACTTGGAAGTAAGGATTCTTTAGTCTCTTTATTAAATACTTACTTAAATACTTACATTAACGGATCAATAAACTCAATTCAATTCTTGGTTATTGGCAATTTTAGAAATTAAAATGTTAACTCGTTACCGACATCGGATAACAACGACTTATTATTTAAATATTAACTCTTGTTGACATTTGTCAAACGTCAACGTATTTTTACTTTTTAAAAGCATGATTGAATGCAAAGGAACTTACCTAATTATGCCAGTGGTGACGTCATACTTACAAAATTCAGAAATTTTAAATAATTAATAAAAAAATAATGACATCAAAAAATTAAAAAATATTCAAATTAGTTTCTTATATTTGTCTATATTTTCGATTTATAGAATAAAAAAATGGGTGTTACGATGCCCATTGCAATCAGCGCGTCAATCACAACCAAGTGTCAAACTTAGTGTTTCATACATTTTGACGACTGCTGCTAAATACAATCAAGACGCCAATCGCAATTAGTAATTTGGCGCAAGACGACCTTAAATAAATAATAACGCATGCATCGATATATCCGTCCATTTTCAAGAAACAATAAAGAAAATTCTGTTTAAAGCCTTAATTTATTTTTATTTCAGCCGCCTTCAATATTTGTGCAAACCAAAGTAAAGTTTTTAATGGAAAGCAGAATGTCAGTTTAAAAATAAAATCACAAAAAACACGGTTCCAAAAAAACATTACTCTTATTAATAGCCAGTTTGAGTACTACTCAAAATTAAAGAACTTCTGCGAAATGAGCCATCAAGCCATCAATTAAAACAGCTTTATTTAATTGGAGGAGGTAGCGAGGCTGATTCTAGACATTCTAGGCGTCACAACTAAACTAAATTATTTCTTTTAAAGCGATTAAAAAGAACCTAAACAAGCGTTGTTTAGCGTCTGACTTGTGCACCTATTCATTTTTACCACCCTTTTATTAGGTTGTCTTGTAAGCTTATGCTTATGACCCAGCTGTGGGCAGAAAGAAACAAGCTGCCGATGATGTTGAAGTCAATTTCAGTATGAAATAGATCCTGGATTTTTGGATACCTAACAAAATTAGAAGATATCCTCGTATGGTGGTGCGGATCTCTTCGTGAGTAAGTTCGACTGGCACTTGATCGATTTTTCTAGTGAACCAATTCGCAATTTTTCGCGATTTGACATGCAATAAAATTGTGATCAGAATTCGTTTATTGCTGCCCAAAAGTAAAAGACAGTGGTAGGTAGGAGTATAAAAAAAGTCAAAGGTCTTTATTTGTAAAACATAGGTTGTAGTATAATATAGGTAAGTACTTAGGTAGTGTTTAGTGATCTCAAAACCGTTTTTTTTTTTGTTTTTTTTTTTTATATTTTTATTGTTATACGTCTGTTTGTTTGCTGTCCTATAATTATTATGTCATCCAATAGTCTGATAGATGGATTAATAATTAATCTATGATTTCATTGTCTCACTAGTGTATGGTCGGCACCGGAATTCGAACCTGCATCTCCTGCGTGAGAATCGGGCAGGAGGCCCACTAGATCACAGAGCTCTATACTTTTTATGTCATTTTTATTAATTTTATTGTTTTGTTTTGTTACTTTATTTGTTTTTGTTATAATTTGTTTTTTTTTCTCTCTTTTGCTTTACAGGTACGGTCTGAAAACCAGCGCTGTGAGCTAGAACATGTTTGTGCTACTCACAGCAAACGCTGAGACCGTCCCTTTTTTGTCTTATTAAACTAATGTACCCTATTTAGCTGTACTTTTTATGTATATTTTTTAAGGCAAAATAAACTATTTCTATTCTATTCTATTCTATTCTATAATGATCTTAAATATTTGTAATATCGTATCTCTATGCTTGGCGCAGTGGCATACAAATATTCAATTGTGTAGTAAACTACAGTGTCGTGTCATCTATATATTCTCTTATGGAGTAGTACATTTTATTCAATAGTGACTTGCGGGTTTCTGTCTTAAATTGTATTATATTGTCTAACCTACGTATGCTATCAGGCATGTGATTAAAAATTATGGGTGCCATGCCGAGAATGTTATTTTTATATAATGCTGTTTTGTGTCTAGGCATGATAATCTTTGTCTGGTGACGCTTTCGAGAATAGTTAATAAATAATAAACTCAGCCAACTTGTATTGGCCAATTATTTAAAACACCATTACGCGTTACAACGGGCTAGCCCATCGCCGCAGCTATTTGAGATTGAAGGTTGTTTGTAAATAAACATAGTCTTACGTTGCCAACAGTTTAAACCGCCTATTAAGGGCGCGTCTTGGATCGCACCCCCAAATGAAAACAATTTGTTGAAACATTCAACCATTAAGGGTTGGTTCACTTGATTTCTTGCCTCAGAACTATTATCAGTGGAGTCGCCACACTTCCGCTTACCCTTTGTCGATACTACGTCGAAAGTTATATTGTGGTCGTATATATTATATTTTGTTTTTGTTTTTATCTGTATTTATGTATTTATTAGTAAGTAGTCTATTATTTTAATATTTATCGTTGTGCACTTATGTAGGTCTACTTTTTATTAAATTATCCTCTCCATCCTAGGTTTGCTAGAAGAGATCTCTTATTAGAGATAAGCTCGCCTTTGTACATGTTTTTTTCTAATATTAAGTGTCTGTATTATGTTTTCTGTGCAATAAAGTATAAAGTAAAGTAAGTACATATAAGTAAAGTTCTGGCTGTGATCTACAGGGTGTAACAGAAAGGTGTAGTCATATTTTAGGGGGTTGTTAGGGAGATCATTCTGAGCAACTTTCACTATGAAACCGATTTGATCAGAGCAATTTTATTTTTCATTGATCCATACATTTTGGTCCGGGTGGTCAGCTGATTTGTATAGAAAAGTGAAAATTAAAGTTGCTCTGATCAAAGTTGTTCAGAATGATGTCCCTAACAACCCCCTAAAATATAACTACACCTTTCTGTTACACCCTGTGTAGACAGTATCGGCGTTTGACATTGCTATAGTTTAGTGTAGGTAGACCTCTACTATGCTATGTTTATCATAATTTAATTTAGTTTCAGTGCTTATAAGTTAATTAAGTAAATTCCTGTACTCCTATCATCTCCGTCTCATACCCAACATGGTTTGCTTGAAGAAATCTGTTATCAGAGATAAGCTCGCCTTTGTACTTTTTTTTATCTTAAGCTATCTATATTATGTCATGTGAGTAGAATGAAGAAATTACAATTTACGAATAAGTACCTATAAATAAATAAACTACTTTTAGCGTAAATATACTTTTTGGGTGCCATTTTTACTCACAATTCCTTGGATTATTAAAGTTTCGAGTTGACAGGCATACAAAGGTAATGTAATAGACATAGTATAGACATAGTATAGATATAGTAGTAATAGACATAGTATCAAACTACTGCGTTGTTTTGGAGAAAACAATTGGTTTACTTATACAAAGCGACCTCTTGGGTCCGCTTAAACGTGCGCGTCCACTGCGTGGAATCGGAGCGTATGAAGCGAACGGATTTGTTGCTTTGTATTGATTTCTATGGGCGCAGAAATACCGATCCAGTGCACGCACTACCACAGAAATTAATACAAAGGAACAAATCCGTCCGCTCCGTACACTCCGATTCCGACGCAGCGGACGCGCACGTTAAATCACCTGAGTACTCGCATAATATGCCCATCCAAAGTCTACGGCCCGCGATTTTCAATCTACCCACATCGAGATAAAGTTCAAAACCAATGAAAAAACATAACTATGGAAAGTGGAATGGATGAACCAGTGGACTTTTGAGTTGCTAAGTAAAACCTAAAGTTACAATAACAAATATTTTGCTCTACGACATAAAATTGACAATCGACAAAACCCAACACAACCGTGCATTAGGCGGTTCCAGGACTAACGTTTCTTAGTTTCGTGCTTGTTCCAGATTTAAGACACAGAAACCGACAATACGGAGTTCTGCGTAAATAAAATTATTATGGTTCGGTGAACGGCGGCATCTTAAGGGATTGTGGGTGCTCCTGATTACTGATGGCGCGCCTTGAACATCGATCTTCGAATAAAAACAACAAACATTTACAAACAGGCACAAACATTGCTTCTGGCCCCACACTAGGATACCCTGTGTCGTGGGAAACAGAAACAACTTTACATTTTTCAATTCAAAAATCTTTATTCGGGAGGAATACAGTATGAAAAAAAGCTCCCAGCGACGCGACGCCACAAACATGTAAATATACTTTATTGCAAGAAATCAATACATATTGCAATGGAAAGTGGAGAAAAAAGGACAAAGGAGAGCTTATCTTTATCAAGATATTTCTTCCAGGTAATTAACTGACAACAGGTAGACCTATGTGCACAACATCAAGAGTGTATAGTGCGACATAAAAGAGTAGACATTAAATGATAGCAACATTCACAGACTACTGCGTGTTTTCTTTAATGTCATATTTGGATTGTCTATCAAAACACGCAATAGTGCTCTAATATGTCACTTATGTTGCCATCATTTATTTTCTACTCTTAAGTCGCACTATAATTTGAATGATATTTTTGACAACAATCTCTTGAATTAGGTTAAATCGATAGTAAATAGGGTGAAGGAAACGATTAACCCATAGACTATAATTATATCCAATTGACTGCGCCTGCGGGGGAATGCGGCTCGCCAAACGTTTGTTGTATTCAAAAAACGTTCGCATACGCAACCTATGTACGATGACGGGCCACCAGACAGTTTCGCAGCGGCTGACCAATCACAGCTCTCTTACCTCGTCCCCCGCCGCCCGTAAATTGGGCGGTTGTGTCTCAAAGGAAAATGTATCTATGCGCTCTCCACTGGATAAGTGCTCCCTGCTATTAACTAATCGATGATCAATTCAAAATAGCGGCACGTGATTGGCTGATAGCAGCACACGATTGGCTGATATTAGTTAACTGCTCTGTAACGTAACCTTTGAACAGCGCTTCGGAAAACGGGGATAAGCTTAGGAGTTTTAAACTTCTATGTAAACAGTTTTCGCGAATGCACGTATCGTGTTTGGTAAAATTGCTTCTTTCTTTCATTAGCGCTATCCAATTAAACGTAATTTGTTGCAGTATTTTTAAGCAAACATTCTCGGATAGTCTGCTGCAATAACAAGGAATTACCGCGCCAACGGCCGAATGCTCGACGAGTGCTCAAATTTGAGTCTCGATTTGTAGTGGTTGCAATTTTGGACACAGACATTTTAAAATAAAGTTCTTTTCATTACAACTCAAACTGAAATATGACTATTACCTACGTCAATCACTGCCGCAGAATAGTAAAAAAATCGTCAGTAAAGTAAATGTAGCCCATTTTAGTCCCCACCGAGGGGCACAGGCATTTACCCGGATCCGAGTAAGATTGAGCCATACTCCAACACGCTGGCTCAGTGCGGGTTGGTGGAGGGGTTTTACATACTACATACTACAAAGTAGTGATAGTAAAAATCGTAGTTGTTTGTTTTAAACCACAGATATTTTTAATTTCTGAAACTATGTTTAAAAAGATGTAAACGTTATGTTATGTATGACGCAAATAATATATTATATTCCTTTTAGATCTCTAGAACAATACATTATGATCTTTCTGTTGTTTTTATTTCATAAAAAAATACCTACCTACATCTAGTTTAATTATACAATAATAATAAAACAAAACATCAATACAAGTACGGGTAACAATCTACAAAACACTTGAGCTATAAACATTTTATGACAGAAACACTTTTGTGACTTTACCACATACAAGAGAAGTTGTAAGTTTCTGATTGAAAAATATGTTTAATATCATTAGGAAGATGTTGGTAAATAAAATAAATAAAACCAACAAAAGTACTGAACTGAACTGAACAGTCTCTATGCTGGTTATATAGCATAGAGACAGTTCTGCCCAATTTCGCGTGACAAAGATGGAAATATGAAGGTTTCCTCACGATGTCTACAATCACCATTGGACTTTTATTTATTAAATAAACAACCAAACGTCTCCTGGCATAAATAAAGAGGAGCGGTAAGACTCGAAGCCTCACCATATTTTATGCTGCATCTACGATAAAAACCGGTCAAGCACGGGTCGGACTGACACACGAAGGGTTCCACACTAACTTACAAGAAACAGTACAAAATACACGTTAAGGGTGGATCTGGTTTGGCACCTTTGGGGTGTAGAACCCTGAAAACCATTAACACGCTGGGTAGCGTAAGGACAATCCAGTCCTTGGAACAATATTGACATTAAAATTATAAAAAAAAAAATGACATTAAAATTATTTTGACAGTGGGTAACAAGACGTCAATGAATGTCTAATTTTTGACGTTGGTACCCACTGTCAAACTAATTTTAAAGTTTTTTTTTTTTTTACAAAAAAAAAATAAAAAAAATGGCTCGCGCCAACCGGTTAAGCGCGACTAGGATTGGTACACGAAGGGGTTCCGTATCATAGTCCAAGTTTAACCACTATGCATTTTATAAATACTTTAAAAAAATAAACGAGTACAGCACTATAAAGCCTTGGTCTGCAATAGCTGCACAACTGGCCACGCTATGATGGCTGGAGAGCTTGGCTTAGCTACGCTCTCGGCCTTTAAGCTTGGTCACCATTGAAGCCTTTGTTTTCCTTTGTTCCTACTTAGATAAGAATCTTTTATTTTTCTGTTGGTCTAATTTGTAATCGCTGTCTTCGTTTTGCAATAACGTTGGCGGTAAACTTATTGAAAATTACAACTCTACCTACTCAATAGCTATTAAATTCATGAGATTCATCCCGCTGACAGACAGACGCACGGACGGAAAGCGGAGGCATATAATATTCATATTCATTTATTTGTATATCACAATGTACAATACACATTGCAGATGGAAAATGACCCTACGTGCACCCTGAAAAGAGTATTACAAATTTATCTACACATACACATAACTATTAGATTGACCCAATCAGCTGTTCACAGGTTAAAGAGACTAAATTTATTTTCCTAATAATTTTTATCTTCGAAGAATTCCTGCAGCACGTAGTAGCATTTATCGGTGAGGTAATAGTTTTTTTTTTTAATTTTGTTAAATCTTCCATTTCCTGGATGATTTTTTTGTAAATTATTATATATTTTTGTAGCCATGGTAAAGGGACCGCAATGTACGTATTTTAAGTTTTATCAAAAGGGTCCTTCTCGGCCTATCCCAACACGGAACCCTAAAAAGAAAAATTCTCTCAAGGCATCGAATTCTTTTATTTTAAAAGCTTAATGTCTCCCAAGCGTTCTTTGTACAGGAAAAGCAATTATTCAAGGTATTACGGCCAAGACACGGAAGCTATTTTTCCATTTGTAACTCACTGCTTTTCTTGCATTTATCGTTGTTATTTCCTTAGACGTTTCTTTAAAAATATTTTCTTTGTTGAGGAAAATAAAGAGATTTTGTGTATTTATTTAGTAAGTGAGAAATGTAGTAGTTGTATTGAACATCTTGGGAAGGTTTCAAGTATGTGTTATTATCAAAAACATGAGACAGATAGTTAATTACAAAAAAAAACACCCCATGTCTTGGATGTTTACCTACATGTTTGTGATGTCGCTGTTTCTGGTTCCCACGACACAGGATATCCTAGTGTGGGGCCAGAAGCAATGTATGTGCCTGTATGTATGTGTAATGTAATGTAGTTAATGAGAATCTTCCTCCGACACAAATAATGAAACCTAAGACTAAAAGGCTGACTTGTTACTTTTAAGTCTCGAACTAATAAACTGATTTGATTTGATAAAATATCATCATAGCTCAAAACCATCGTAAGCAAATGTCATAGGCCTAATATCGTAACCTGTCCAACGATCTTTTAGCGTGTGAGTGACGCTTACAGAGGGGCGTCACTTCTACGCAACTACGCAACCTAATGCAATGAACCTGTCAAAAATCTTTAGTTTCTACCTGTCACCGCATGCCAAAAGATCGTTGGTGCACAGCTGTAAACGTGAATTTGAAGGATTTGAAGTAATCAAACATGCAGCCATACATCGATTTGACAGGGATAGCAGTAGAAAATTCTAGATGGTGATAATAAGTATATACGCTGAGATCTCGTATTTCGTATTTCGTGTTTATATATTTATTTGCATAAGTGCACACACACACACATACACCCTCACACCCTCACACACACACACACACACACACACACACACACACACATAAAACATTGAAGATAGTTAGCGCTAAACAAAATAACATATAAACATACAGACACAGATAGAAAATACAGTTAAATTTAATTTGCACTAAGATAGATAGGATATAGGTACCAAAGTACCCATATCGCACTAGAACTGAGGGTGGTGTAGCATCTGCAAAAGGGTTCTGACTCAGCATGTGCCTGAGAAGTAGACTCCTCAGGCGCTGATCTTCCGTCAGTACCGGAACAAGGGAGACGGCGTGCACCGAGAGATTGCTCCCATTACCCTATCTGCAGTACCTACCTTTATTACATATCCTGTTTTAGTTTTTTTTTTCGAATAGGTATCTATTCGGCTTGTGAATCAAATTGGATCACAAAAACAACCGGATATTACAAAAAAGCAGAAAGAATCTTTTTTCTGTAATAGCACCAATATATAGCATCCAATTCGCAATTTTCCAAACGTCCAACACTGAGCAAATAACTCTGGAGCCGCCATCCATCCGCTTGTCCATGTCGGCGGCCGATCGTAGAATCGGGCACATAATGTCGTCACCGTTACAGGCCCTTGACCCTGATATGAGTCAGACTGAACCATACTGCGCCACCGCCCGCCCCGTGCTAGTTCAGTGCAGGTTTGGGCTGAGATTTTTTTTTTTATGAGCCTGTAATATCCCACTGCTGGGCAAAGGCCTCTCTCCCCCTCTTCCACTCCATTCGATCCTGAGCGGTCTCCTTCCACTCTTTATCCCATAGAGCCAACTCATCACTCCATCTCTTCCTGGGTCGGCCACGCTTTCTCTTTGCATTTACTGGGAGCCAGAATTATTTGTATCAACGAATTTGTGGATGATTTTTACAAGCTTGTTATTAGTATTTTAATATTCATCATTTACTTTATACTTTATTGCACACAAATCAATACATTATGACAATTAAAAATGGAAATGACATGTACAAAGGCGAGCTTATCTCTATCGAGAGATTTCTTCCAGCAAACCCAGGATGGAAAGGATAAATAAATCAACAATAGGTAGACCCAAGTGTACAACATCAAATACTTAAGTAAAAAAAAATATAAAAAATAATAATAATAATATAAACTACACAAATACGTACATTATATATAAAGTCTTTATTTTTGTGACGAAAATTAGATCATTATAATTTTTGTATTAAGGTAACCAAACTGATATAGGTACTGTTCCATACAAGATTTCATTCATGCGGTTTGAAAACAGTTGCATTTTCTAATAGACCATATTTTTTTAATTATCAATGTGTCGTGACTGTGAGTATGGTCCAATACTTTTTTTTACCAATAATTATTTCCAGTTCCAGAAATAACTGTTCCGAGCTGCCGAACCAAGTCAAATATCACTGCCAAAGTGCTGGCTACAATATGGCGGCGTTTATAGCCGCAGGTCACGAACAGGGTTCAGTATAGTAAACGGTGATAGGTCGACGCCCATCCGCTATTTATGCTGGCATGCAATCCGGCCGGGTCGCTTTGGGAGACTGCAATTGTTATACTTGACCTTTGACGCGAGTTAAGTCTTAACTTGGGTAAACATGGACAAGTATTAATGTTATCAAAGTAAAATTCATTTTGGCGTTAGGTCACGCTCAAGCTAGTGGCACTTAGAGCACTTGCCCACGGCGACTTTTTGCACCGATGCAGTCGCTACTAATGCGCGTTAGTCGCATTTGCAACGCGCTTCAGAAGCGATGCCAACGCGCTACTAACGCGCTCACAGCATCGCGACTGTATCGATGCGAACGCGCGACAGCATAGCGACTGCATCGCTGCAAAAAGTCGCCGTGGGCGAGAGGGCTCGATTAGTTTTCAGATCAAAGAATCTCTTTGCTTCTGCACTTCTTCTTGCACTCTGTGAAAAATTTATGTTTTAAGGTTATGGAGTCTATCGTGTATTGCCACAATATCTCTGGACTTTCCAACTAATTGATGGAGTAATCTGACAGTTGATTTAAATAATAGTCCCAGTATTTGTCGTGCTAACGCACTGTTACAACCCTTAATAGTATGTAATTAAAGCTTACATTAGCACATTGTCACATGGTGGAACTTTCCATATTGATTATTGCTGACCATCATTTATAGACTTCGTCGCCACCTTTTCTTTTAAAATTAATTCAGTTAGATCTTGACAGTCGCGGAAAGCGGTACACTCTCCGCTCCCTCATTTTGAGAAGCCAAGTTTGTGTTGTGTAATTGCTATTTTGTGTAAATCTCTCTGAGATCAATAAATAGTTTATAGGGGAACTTTGTGGTTTTTTTTTAAAAGACTAACGACCGTGGCCGCCTAACAAATTGGTGTCAGAAGTGGGATGACAGTAAGTCTTACGAACTGAGACCCTGTCATTCGAATCCGGCCGCGTTTTCGTGAAATTGATCGACAGTAAGACTTGCCCTTAGGACAAGCCTGCGTCAGCCGCATCCTCACAAAAGTGATCCGACGGTCAGTCTCCGCTCCGTAGCGTGAGCCCGCGATCTACACACACGAACTGCTTCACTACAGATCTAACTCATCCTTCATCTTCTACATTCTTCAACCGGCAGTCTACAAACTTCGTGGAAATATTCCATACCGCCCACTGCCGCTTACAGCAAGCAGTGCACACCTGCAGTATAACTTGCAACCTTGCGTGCAAGCCTGCAACTCATCGTGTACTCTCCAGCGCTTACCCTAGCGCCTATTTTCCTGTGGCGCGCTATCAGCCGCCTTCTCTGCATTCTACGTGATCACACCGTGAGAATGAAACTGGATATCTTCATCGCCGTGTTCTTGTGAGTTAAAATTCAAAGTTTTTAAAAGTGTTTCACTTGACGGAAAGTGTTTCAGTGCTAATTTTACTATTTTTTAGAAGGTTTTTACTACATTTTTATGCTAGGTAGAAGTATATACCTTGTATGTGTTATTTCTATTTTTGTAAACACTTGTCTAACATCTCACAAATCAATTAATGTCTGTTAAATCAGAACCAGAAGACGAAAGTCTAATATCAGAAGACGAATCTTCAGACTCTTCTAGTTCTATCTCAGCACCTGAAAAACCCCGTAAAGTCAAAATGTCTTCATCTACAGTCACCCTAGGTGTTCTCACGAAATTCATCAAAAGCTACAATGGTGACAAGGAGTCACTCCCTGCTTTCCTAACAAACTGTGACAATGCCATGTCCTTGGCTACCGCCGAGCAACAAAACGTGCTCTGCAAATTTATACTCTCTCAATTAGAGGGTAAAGCTCAAGTAGCCTGCAGCTTAAAAAGCTTCACAATATGGGAAGATATCAAAGCTTTCCTCAAATCTACATTCGGCGAGAAAAAGCACGCTACACACCTGCTAGTTGACCTGCAAAATTGCAGACAACTTCCCTCGGAAGATGTCACGAAATATTCTCTGCGTATTGAGTATATCCTCACAAAGATTCAGTCCGACATTCACTACAACTGCAAGGATCCCAAGGAGCTTCATGGCCGTATAGCAGCCATGGAAGACCTCGCGCTCAATACCTTCATGTTAGGCCTAAACGGCTCTATATCTAATATTGTGCGATGCCGAAACCCCTTAACTTTAAATGATGCTGTACAACATGCTATAGAGGAGGAGAAACTCTACAATTTAAAATCAAGCTCATCCTCACACCGTTTTCATAAACAGTGCTCTACATGTAATAAATCAGGGCACACATCGTCTGAGTGTTTTAAGAATAAAAAGTCTCAATCACACAACACTCAAAGGTCCTTCCACGTCAATCCTGCACCAACACAGAACACATCTCAAGGTCAGGCTAATACTAATTTCAAGCAGTGCAAATACTGCAAGAATCTTGGTCACACACTCCAGGAGTGCCGTAAGCTCAAGTACAAGAATCGTCAAAACGGCAACCAAGGCCAAGCGTCACGCAATTTCCAATCTCAGGCAAATGTCAATGTCCTACAAGAGGACCAAGGCCATGATTTAAACAGCGAATGATTTCGGATCAGTGCCTGCCGAAATCGTGCTATAAAAACGGCACAAATAAGCCCACTGATTTTGACTCAATCCTTACTAAGTCCCAAAATACACCTCAGCTTACACTGAGTTCACTGAATTCACCTCAGGCAAACACCCTGAGTACATCTCGGAAAAACCCGAGTTCACCTCAGAATAATCTGAGTTCACTGCGTTCACCTCAGGCACCGACCCTGAGTACATCTCGGAAAAACCCGAGTTCACCTCAGAATAATCTGAGTTCACTGCGTTCACCTCAGGCACCGACCCTGAGTACATCTCGGAAAAACCCGAGTTCACCTCAGAATAATCTGAGTTCACTGCGTTCACCTCAGGCACCGACCCTGAGTACATCTCGGAAAATACCGAGTTCACCTCAGAATACTCTGAGTTCACTGCGTTCACCTCAGGAAATGTCCCTGAGTCATACATCTCGGAAAATACCGAGTTCACCTCAGAATACTCTGAGTTCACTGCGTTCACCTCAGAATTTTAAAGAAAAAATACTGAGTTCACCTCTGCCTAATGGCAAGAGTTTTACAAAACCTGCATCTCACGTGCCGCAATGCGATAGCACGTCGAGTCATACTAATGTACACCAAACCACACCTCGAGATAACCCGAGTTCTACTAAGTCAAATGAAAACACACCTCTGCTGGATAAACAGAGTTCTACTACTTTTCTAAGGTCACCGAAACCTTCTACTAATTTCACTGAATTAAAAGATAAAAATAACTCTATTCCTATATTTGAGACACATACCAAAAAGGTATCTCTACCGCACATTTATTTACAAACAAATCATGCTGCGGAACCACTGTGTTTTCTCGTTGACACCGGCGCAAGTGTCAGTATCGTCAAAAACTCAAGTCTGAGAGAAACTCCAGACCTTTCACATGAAATTATAAAGCTTCAAGGAATAAACAACACTGAATCATTAGTTACAACATTAGGTACATTCCAGATGGTACTAAACCTACCCAAGGATTCACTGAATTACAAATTTCATGTCACAAGCGATGACGTCAGTCTGGATAACTATGATGGCATCATCGGTAGTGATTTCTTTAGCTATTTTAAAGCCAAAATAGACTACCACTCAAAAACATTACTTATTAATGGTCAATCTCTACCTATTGTTTATAAACAGCCAACTTACATTATCCCGGCGCGTTCAGAAGCCGTTATCGAGTGCGCAGTATCAAATTACTCGCCCGAGCTTTATCAAAACAATGAAGCACTTGTGCTAGATCATGTTTTATGCAATGGTGTTTATGTTTCTAATTGTATTGTCTCAATCAAACCAAATGAAAAGGTTAACGTCTCAGTTTTAAACACCACTGATTCGAGTGTCGAAGTCAAAGACTATTCAGTAAATTTAACACCACTCGAACAGAAGTACCACACCGAATCTTTTAATATAAATACTATAACTTCTTCTAAATCTGATCGATTAAATAAGGTACTTGATCAAATTCGCTGCTCTCATCTCAATGATGAAGAGAAAAAGTCACTTTTCGAGTGCTGCTCCCAGTACCCTGACATTTTTCACCTCGAAGGTGACCCTCTGACTTTTACTCATGCTATTGAGCATTCCATTAATTCTGGTGATGCACCGCCTATTCACGTCAAATCTTATCGCTTCCCTGAATGCCATAAAGAGGAAGTAGACACTCAGGTTCGAAAAATGCTCGACCAAAATATCATCCGTCCTTCTGTTTCACCATGGAGTGCCCCTGTGTGGGTCGTCCCAAAGAAGATGGACGCTTCAGGCAAGAAAAAGTGGAGAATAGTCATCGACTACCGTCGCTTAAACGACGTCACTGTTTCAGAAAGCTATCCACTGCCTTTAATCACTGACATTCTTGATCAATTAGGACATTCCAAGTATTTCAGTACTCTGGATCTTGCCAGTGGTTTTCACCAAATCAAAATGGGCTCATCAGATGCCCCAAAAACAGGTTTTACCGTTTCCACTAACTCTAGTAGCTCTGGACACTACGAGTTTATCAGGATGCCATTCGGATTAAAAAATGCTCCTGCAACCTTTCAACGCCTCATGAATACGGCGCTTTCAGGACTTCAAGGTCTTCACTGCTATGTTTATTTGGACGATTGTATCATATACTCTCATGATTTTGAATCCCACATGACTAAGCTAAAGCTAGTCTTCGACAAACTGCGTGAATTCAACTTAAAACTGCAACCAGATAAGTGTGAATTCTTACGCCGCGAAGTCGCATACTTAGGACACATCATAACTGATAAAGGCGTGTCTCCAAATCCTGAAAAGGTTAAATCCGTCACCGATTTTCCCACTCCGACTAACGTTAAACAAATAAAGTCCTTCCTAGGCCTAGTCGGATATTACAGAAGATTTATTGAGAATTTTTCTAAATTAACGAAACCACTGACTTCACTGCTTAAAAAGGATGTTCCTTTCAACTGGACTCCAGAACAAGAAAACTCTTTTCAAATTCTCAAGGACAAACTGACCTCAGCTCCACTGCTTCAATACCCTGATTTTTCAGCTCCGTTTGTGATAACTTCGGATGCTAGTAACTATGCTGTAGGTGCAGTTCTATCTCAAGGCGACATAGGTAAAGACAAGCCTATTGCTTACGCCTCGCGCACATTAAATAAGCCAGAAGGCAATTATTCAACTACCGAAAAAGAACTTCTCGCGATCATATTCGCTGTCAAAACCTTCCGTCCCTATATCTTTGGTAGGAAGTTTAAAATCGTCACAGACCATCGCCCTTTGGTATGGCTATTCAACGTTAAGGATCCCGGTAGTTGACTCATTCGCTGGCGCCTTAAGCTTGAAGAGTATGACTATGAAATAGTCTACAAGCAAGGTCGTCTCAACAGTAATGCCGACGCGTTATCACGCTGTCCTGTCAATGCAATTGATGCTGATTCCCTTCTAAATTCTACTTATGAAAAGTATTTCAAGGATCAGTTCACTAACAAGCTTCCAGCCTCCAACACTGTAATAGAAGAGCACAGCATAGCTCTACCTCTGACTAAATTAAAATCAATCGCGTGTCCCGTCTCACTAGATCTCGATTACTCTTTGCCCCACTGTGAAGAGATATTGTCGCAACTCGACAATTCCGCTGACCTAATCAATGCTGAGCGAGAACCTTTTACTGTTCGAAGCGCAAACGGTCGAAGTAAAAAATACTTCTTTCTGTACACTAAGGTTCACCACTACGAAGAGACGAAATACAAGGACATTTACAACATATTAATCAAGCTTAGAGATCTTCTTGTGTACGATTACCCTGAAACCACTGATATCGCAATATCCGATTTTACAGACCCATTTTCCAAGATTTCATACACGAAAATCTACAATATGATTTCTCATATTTTCAGTAATACGAACATTAAAATTCATATTTACAAGAATCAAATGATCTACCCGACTCCTGTCGAAATCCCAAGAATATTAAAGGAAAACCACGATTCAACTATCGCTGGTCATCCCGGGTCAAAACGAATGTACAATAGAATAAAAGCTGCCTATTACTGGAAAGGCATGCGTTCAGATATTGAGGATTATGTCAAAAAGTGTAGACTTTGTCAGGTCAATAAACCTTTACGACAATCAAATAAAGCTCCAATGGAGATAACTTCTACGTCTACGAGACCATTTGAACGATTGGCTCTCGATATAGTTGGTCCCCTACCCAACGCGGGTTTCCAGAACTTCAAATTCATCTTAACGTTACAGGATGATTTAACGAAATTTTCAAGCGCTTACCCCATGGTTAGTGCTACTAGTGACGAGATAGCTAGAAACCTCGTACACTTTATGTCTCTGTTTGGATTTCCAAAAACAATACTCACCGACTTAGGTACTTGTTTCACCTCAGATTTATTCAAGCAACTTACTGAAATCCTGAAAATTAAGGCTCTATTTACTACACCTTACCACCCTCAGACCAACGGAGCGCTAGAACGCTCACATGCTACACTGAAGGAATACCTGAAGTCCTTCGTCAACGAAAACCAGAACGATTGGCACTGTTATCTATTCACTGCCATATTGGCATACAACACTACACCTCATTGTACCACTGAATTTACCCCGTTCGAACTTCTGTATGGTTATAAGCCTGTTATTCCAAATTCTTTATATGAGACCTCTAGTAATGCTACTTATAACGAATATATTCGCGCATTGCAATACAGAATGCGTTTCAGCCGTGATAAGGCTATTTCAAATATCAATGCTAGTAAAGAAAGGTCAAAACAATATTATGACGCACATTCTCGCAACATCACTTATAAAACTGGTGATATGGTTTATCTAAAACAACACCATAGGCTTAGAAAAGCGCTTTCCCCAGTATGGAAAGGCCCTTTCAAAATTACTAAAGTGCATAATAAACACAACGTAACCCTTCAAGTGGGCCGAAAGCAGATAAAGCACCACACTAACGAAATTAAGCCCGCTAAGTCTTAATCTATTCTAATCTATTTATTTCCAGAGCCCTGCTCTATGGATGCTACGCTGAATCAAAGGTTACTCCGATAGTACATAGCCCCGGAATATACTTTGAACCCATTACAACGATAAATTTTTATAACGACTATTGGAAAGTAATCACGCACATTGACCTCATAACCCTAGAACCCTATCTTCAAAATGTAGAACATTTATTGCAAAAAACTCAAGGTCTTTGTAATCAGATAAAATCGTCAGACCTCATCCAATGTAAAGATGTCTCCAGCCCAATAGAAGTTTTAGTTGAGTCTAATTTTATCAAACTGCAATCATTATCTCATATCATCTCAACTCAAACCCCAACAAAGGTCAAACGATCTTTAGAATTCGGTGGAGAAATTCTGAAGTTTTTCTTCGGCACATTAGACGCGGATGACGCCCGAAAATATGATGCTGCTATCGTATCTTGTCAAAAGAACGAGAACGAACTGTTTCATTTGATGAAAGACAACATTCATATTGTTAAATCGACAATCAATAACTTTAATTCTACAATATATAAACTAAATCAAAATGAAAATAAACTAAATGCCCAAATTAATAATATGAATGAAATCTTATCTAAAATTACTAACACAGATCATGTGTTATACTTTATGACTAGGATAAATAGCTTATTTAATATAATCGAAAGTTCCTTACTTTCTATTTCTAATTTATTAGATACTACGTTAAACTCTATCTTATTTTCTAAGGTTAATATACTACACCCTAGTGTAATAAGCCCTTTACGTCTATTTAATGAACTGTCAAATAACAGCAATCAAATAAATAAAAGACTAGATTTCCCTGTTGAATTAAATATACACAATATTCACTCCCTTATAGATATTTCGGAACTTAACTGCTATTATTATAACAAAAAGATAGTTTTTATTTTACAGATCCCTTTAATAACTTCTGATAAGTTCACAGTTTACAAAAATATACCTTTACCTACCCCGCATGATAACTCACATGTCAAAACATTCGCCCTCATTCAGCCCTCTGATACTTACATTGCTCTGAGTGACGACAGATTGCATTATGCTATGTTAGACAGTGTAGATAAGTGTAAACTAAGTTGTAAACTTGTGTCTATATTTTCGAGTATTGGTAATCCTAATTGTGAATCAAAGCTCCTCACGGAAGTGACTTTGTCGTTGCCTCCTGAATGTAATGCTAAAATGTTATTTGGACAAATAGATATTTGGCAAAAGCTCCAAAATAACAAATGGATATATGTACAATCAAATCCCACTAAACTTACTATGAAATGTAATAATAACATTGTTGATTATTCTATAGTTGGTACCGGTATTGTGAAAATTACTGAAAATTGTATCGGTTTTTCAAAAACTATTCAGTTAATTCCAACTAGTTTTTACTCTATTCTAATTAAGTCTCCCTTGGATATTACTTTTGATATAACATTAGATGACTGTTGTAAGAAAGAAAATTTTAATAAGACTCTACCTTATTTATCACCGATTAATTTGAGTAAAATAAATTTAGAATCCCTGAAATATTCATCTCATCAATTAGATGGTTTGGAAAATGAAATAAATAAGTTACAGTCTGAATCACATTTCATAAAATATGCCACATATTATTCTACTTTGACTTATGTTTTGATTATTTTAATATTTCTGTTTATTGGATATAAACTTTATAAATGTTATTACCGTAATGTTAAATCAGATTCTGGATGCTGTATACAGATTTTTAACCAATGTCATAACAAGAAGCTGGTAAAACATAAAGCTAATATTACTAATTCTATAGAAATGTCTGATATTTCCACATCTGAAGATGAAAAGAAATCCATGAAATCTTTGCCAGCCCCTCATACAAGTTCTCATAAAACATCCAGAAGAAACTTGAACTTTTAGCACTTTGTATTTTAGTTAAGATGTTAGTTAATAACATTAGATATCCTTATACGAATTGATCGTAATATTTTTATCATAACTTGAAATGAAATCGATTTTACTATTTTTGTTATTTTACTATTTTTGTTATTACCTTGTAATAACTTCGCTTCATTTTAAAGTATGAAGCTTCGTCAAAAGGGGGGAGCTGTTACAACCCTTAATAGTATGTAATTAAAGCTTACATTAGCACATTGTCGTGGAACTTTCCATATTGATTATTGCTGACCATCATTTATAGACTTCGTCGCCACCTTTTCTTTTAAAATTAATTCAGTTAGATCTTGACAGTCGCGGAAAGCGGTACACTCTCCGCTCCCTCATTTTGAGAAGCCAAGTTTGTGTTGTGTAATTGCTATTTTGTGTAAATCTCTCTGAGATCAATAAATAGTTTATAGGGGAACTTTGTGGTTTTTTTTAAAAAGACTAACTACCGTGGCCGCCTAACAGCACCGAGAATCCGCACAATATTTTTATTTTGTTTTACTACTCCGGTTTTCGAAGTTATGCTGTCATACAATTATGTAGCTGGGCTACATATTAATTTAGAATGGCCGGCCCAGCTGATTGTGATGCAGACTGTCCTCAATATAGATTTTAATAAGCTTAGACCAGCCACAGTTCTAAAATACATGTTTTATAGTTTTTAAAGGCAAATAAACCTGCAAACATTTATGTTGTTTTGCTCGTCAATTACGGTGTTTTTGTTGGAGCATTTATGTGTTTATATGTTAATAAACGACTTTTGAAAAACAAACAAACAATATAGATTGATTAGTATCTTATTGGAAAATGGTGAGTTCCGGATTAGAAACAGCATGATATCTTATTAATTATTGAAACAAGCGTGAAACCCACTAAACCACAGAGCTTCACCCAACAATATAATTTTATTACACCACCTTTTCCCAGCTGTTGCGGCATCCATCATTGTCTTACAAGACCGTTATAACAATGTTCTTACAGAGGCAGCCATTGCTCACGTTGTTCCGCAAAGATTTTTAACACAAAATTGATGTGGAGAGATGTGGTCGTAACAATGAGGTTTTGGAATGGAGACGTCTATTATTTTTATGGTTTGTCACAATGCACAACAACCCAGGAACGTGACATATGGAAGAAGAGAGACCTTTGCCTAGCAGTGGAAATAAAGATAAAGATAAAGATAAAGATATTTATTGTTTGATGAAACATAGGTTGGTGGATGGTAGTAAAATGTTGACATGTGTATCACTATGATCTGCCGTAAGGCGTTCAAACATTGTTATAATATGTACAATTAACAATAACATTAAGATTAAATGTATACAGACTAGACAGAAGACACGCATGCACACATATAAGTTAAGGACACACAATATTTAATTTCATTATATTTTATAAAATGAAAATAAGTTATGAGATGCAGGTTCGAATTCCGGTGCCTCGCGTCCAGTGGATCACGGTTGTAAAACTTGTACTCTGTACCAATGAGATAAGTAATTAAAATTACTAACCTATGACAAGCATCGTAAGGAATTCAACATCACACGGCGCTGCGGTGATGGCGTAGACCACTTTGATTTGTATTGTAGTTGGTACTAGTTGTATCTTTTTAGCAGCCCGTACCTCCTCCTTGCAAGATATGACAGCCTTTTTTGTACGGGATCGATTCAGTAAGCCGCTTCCAAACCTAATTATCGAGTTGTTGTAACTACATTTTGTTGTTTACCCGCGCGGAAGATAGATGGCTTAATCATTTATTCATTCCAGCTTAGTCAGGTTTGTTTTCATTTTTAATGTTATTTACATACACATTAATTTGGTGAAATTAATATAACTTAACATAGTGTCACGCCTGTTCGCACACGGGGTGGCAGAGGTGTGTCCAAAACTGTGCCCACTTTTAGCCACTTAATCAATACTCCGTGACAGGGGGCTAGTCCATCGCCGCAACTACCGAGTAATAAAGGTTTCCTCGCGATGTTTTCCATCACCGTTAGAGCGTCTATATAACGTACTTAAGATAAATGATTTATCTCATTTGTACGTGGAAAGTGATAGGTGGGATGCGCCACAGAAGAGATAATAGTACTCCGTACAGAACGGCCACTCCCTTCCCCGCGCTGATTCAGATACCGCACCCCACCCCTGGCGTCAAACGATTGGTTAAAGGATCAATAGACAAGGCTGAACGCCGGACGAGTGACGACTCGTATACTTTAATATCGCTGCATTTGCCGCGCCACCAGCCCTAGCAAAGTTTACGCACACATTTGCACGTATACAAACATCATTTGGTTATGTAGTAGTAATAGGTGATTATTTTACGAGCGTTCTATGGAGTGTCCGAGGTGTGGATGCGCGTAGACCGAGATGCAGACCGCCAGCACAGTTTTAAGGGAGCCAATTTTTGGACACTCCTATTTTATCCCAGATTCCTATGGTTTGAATAAATGCACGGGCAAGAGTAGAACTCCCGCGCGTCCTTTGTGTACAGTTACTGAGAATTTCATTATAGAAAATCAGAAAAATATAACCTCAGAAATATAAAAAACATCCAAAACTGAAGATATGTGGTAAATGTTTTTGGTTTGTGGTCTATGATTTTATCCATCATCTGTGCTAACCCCCAAATTAGCACAGATGATGGATACAATCATCGACTTGTGTCATGAGAAGACAGAATAAGTCAAAAACATTGCTCAAACGACTTAAATAAAGGGGAGGCAGTAGCTCACGTCCGAAGGAATTGGAACCTACACCCCTTCACGTCCTCCCTGGGTAGTGCTAACGAGCGACAAATCATCATCATCATCTCATCATCATCTCAAGACATTATAATTTCCAGGTTCTCAAATGAGAACCTGACCACTTGACACTGGCAAAATTAACCGCAAAAGAGGTTAGGACGCCATTAATAAAAAAAAGAAGAAGGAGACTTAAATAAAATTCAAGTCTTCGGAAAATACGTCAATAACTGTATCAATTATTTATAACTTATACCTGAATAACGTTGACGTCGGAAGCAGGATTTATTAATAAACGAATTCCTTCATCAAAGTTGCTGTTAGACAAAGGAAATGACGAAATGCTTTAAATTAATTCGCAAGATACCTCTAATGTTGATGTCACTAAGGCCTATTCTATTCCAAATCCTTTGCACTTCAGCGAGGTGATACCTGTCTTTAAATAAAATAAAAATACGCGTGTAGCACCGTACACGTGTTAGAAGTAAAACTTCTGTAGCTAGATCATTAAGTGGTATCTATACTATACACCTATATACCTACCTATAAGAGAGAGAGAGATACTAAAAGAGATTTAAATTTCCAATTTTGAGATCCAATCTCTGCTTCAAGTTACTTTTAAGTTTCAGACGTCCGATTATTTGAAATTATTTTATACTTGTACTTACTTTTAATACGTCATGTCATTTATTTCCCACCATTCCTTATCTACAATTTGTCGCGCTCGTGGTGATATACTTAACTCATTCAATAGTGTCACTACTATTTGCATCTCGCTCAGATTATATACCATCTGACGTCACGTCTTTAAGCCGTCTCGCTCAAATGTATGCATTGCTTTGCTTGTCTCTGTGCCCAGTGTCCCTTTATTTAATCGATCGAGTACGTATTTTCAACTATTCCAAGTTAATGTGTACCTGCGGGGCTACCATAAGGCTTGCCACTCACCTCAGTCGCGCAGATAAATGACAAAGAAGATGGCTAAATCAATATATGGACGACTGCCCCAGACATGTACAAAGACTTCTCAACAGCCAATAGCATTTAAATATTCATTCATAAATTTAATTTACTGCGTCTGTATTTAGTTTGTAGAACTTGAAGAAAAAAAAATTAAATATAGGTAAATAAGAGTTGTTACTCAATACTCCGTGATTCCAATATTATTCCGTGACCTTTGCCGTCGCTAGAAATAAGCACCATTTTGCAATAACATGCAACATAACGCCATCTAGCCACTCCTCTGGAAACCTCCTGTTTTCAACAGTTTTGCTAGTTGGCAATTATGTTGCATGTTATTTTTAACGATGGCAAAAGTCACTAATCAATGGCGGAATCATAGAGTATGAAGTGATAACTCTTAATTATTTAATCATTTCCTTCAAGTTCTACAAACTAACTAAAGACGCAGTAATTTATGAGAGAATATTTAAATGCTATTAATTGGCTGTTGAGAAGTCTTTTTACATGTCTGGGGCAGTCATTTTGCCAAATTGCCAACTCCTTTCGCGTCTCAATGATGTTTCTCCATAAAATAGCGCGCATTCATTATGATATGACATTAAATTGTGACAAAATGCGTGGCTGGGGTGACTGGCGTGCCTTATGCTACCCCCGCTAACCTATACATACCTACTTTGCTAGGATTTTTTAGGGTTACTTCATCGCGAAGCGATGACGTAACTCTTATTTAATTTTATTCTTGACATTTCCTTAGTCCGCCATACGACATACCTCGATTTTGATATTTTACTTCAACATTATTGACTGGCATGAAGCATTAACTTTAAAATTACAAAAGCTTATTAAAATCAAAATCGTATAATTTCAACAGTTATAACAACAATTCAACTTTAAAATATGTATTACAAAAATTACATACAAACAAATAAGCGAAACAATAAGCCATTAAACTTATGGCTCTGTAAGCTGTAGACCTCGCTTTGTAGGTATAACACGTACTTAGTAGCTAAACTGCTAATTTGTGACTTGAACTGCACTATATAATAAAAAGTGGCTTTAGAACAGTTCTAGGTACCTACTTATTGTTTTCAAGAAGTCTTAATGCAGCCATCCATCACATCGGAATTTGCTTGAAAACTAAATATCACATTTGGATGATTCTAAGTGACTTTATGCGATTACTAGCTGCCCGTTGCGCGACTACGCAGAGCGTTTTAGGTACCTATTCCATAGTTACCGGCCACAAAACGATTCATTCATCATTTTAGAAATCCATATCGACCCGTATGTGACATTGATGAAACTCGTTTCTTACAAACTGTATGGATCGCATCGCACAGCTGTCAAACATAAGTTCCGGTTCCAACAAAGAGGTTGAACGAAGTAGTTTTTGGTCACGTCACTGGTTTTGTTTGCCCCAGCCAGCGGCGGCGGCGCCATCTTGGCCATACCGGAAATCAAGAACTCGTGGAAGAATGCTTAAAATAATTTTTATTTGTTAACGTTTCATCAGGTTTTTCTCTCACTAATTAACATTCTTTATTGTACGAATGTATTATTATCTTATCTGATTAGTTAAAAACCGTATTGAAAATAGTTGCGGTTTTAAAAGTCTTCAGCCGACCCTGACGTCACCGATTCCAATTTCCGTTACATTTCTTAGCCACTCGTGATAGCACCCGGCTAGTAGCGATTGAAAAGCAAATATATGAATAACCCACAGTTGAGAGGTTAAATAAATTTTACCCCCGTGCCCCAAGAAGTTTTACTTCAAAAATAAATAAAAAAGATATAATTACCTACTTTGGTATTTATGGTTATAGTGTATCGGCCAGAAGCAATGTATGTGCCTGTATGTATGTGTAATGTAATGTGTAATGTTAATATAACAGGCAACTTGACAGATGTCAATCTTAGCCTGTTAGCGAGGGGATATTGCTCACAAATAACCGACCAAGTGCGAGTCGGACTCGCGCACGAAGGGTTCCGTACCATTATCTACAAAAAATCGCAAAAAAAGAAAAATGTATGGGAACCCCCCCTAAATATCCATTTAATTTTAATTTAATTATTTATTTTTTAATAGACTCAATATATTGTGAACATTTTAAGCGTTTACCTGCTACCATTATCAATATCGAGCAAAAATGAGCAAAAAAATCACGTTTGTTGTATGGGAGCCCCCCTTAATATTAAATTTATTTTGATTTTTAGTATTTGTTCTTATAGCGGCAACAGAAATACATCATCTGTGAAAATTTCAACTGTCTAGCTACCACGGTTCATGAGATACAGCCTGGTGACAGACAGACGGATGGACGGACGGACGGACGGACGGACGAACGGACGGACGGACGGACGGACAGACAGCGAAGTCTCAGTAATAGGGTCCCGTTTGGCACCCTTCGGGTACAGAACCTTAATAACGATTAATCAAAAGAATCAATACACCCTTTAAACATTTGTGAATCGGAATGATCTCTAACATTTTATTCTTGATTCTTCAGTTACCTTGGATATGGTTAAACATGAAAAAATAATATCTTTAAGTGCTAATAGCACTGATGGCGATGACAACACTTCTGTGAGTTGAACTGAATAAACAATTTCGATTCTTTCCGATTGTTTTAGCAACATCCCTAGTGTTTAAAAAGTGGATTTTATGAAGATTTAGGTTAAGTCAAGTGCTTCTAAGCATGGATAGAGTATACCTATTGCATACATTAAAGGTTGTAACATATGAAAACATCCTCTGGTAATTTCAGAAATTTGTTAAAGAAATGTTACTGTTATCTCCTATAAAAAAATACAAAGAATAACAAAGAACTGTTCTATTAGTAAGCACATTCAAATCAAGTTTTAAATCAATGATCACTTCGAAAATAATTGCTAAAGTTGTACTAAAACCGTAAATATCCCAAAAAACAGCATTTAGCGTCTTCACATATTTCATACCTTTCCCATACACTGGCCCGGATTTGTTTAGGTGTCTACAAAGATAAAAGACCTGTTAATAATATTTCATAAGTTATTTTACTTAGAAGTTTGAAGATAATTAAATATAAATTAATCAAATTTCTCCGATTGAAATTCCTATACAAATTCGCGGCACCGATGCGGTGAGTCCTGTCAGCTTCAGTCGGCCGCGGGCCTTCGGAGTGAGAGCACGTCGCTTTGTGTCAAAAACAATAGATCGCAGAATTTGTGTATCGACACAAAACACTGCCGCACAGCGGTCCGTAAGTTAAATTGGAACATACTACGTAATTGAAATTTTATATTATGTGACTTATCATGAAGTCGTTGTTATGATTTTTTTGTCTGTTTTAGGAAAAATGGGGAAAAGAAAATCCGACGAGGTCTACTATAGACAAAGACCTCGTAAGAGATCTGGTAACCAAGCATTTTGACATGTCAAAATGATTTTTGTGCAAGTAGCATGATATACTTACTTTGGTCTGAGCTTATTTGTTTAAGTATTGAAAATATTATAATTTACCATAAAATATATTTATACAAATACATATTGCATGCGATTTGGGAGGCAACATGAACTATACTAACTAAACTAATTAAAATGGTGTGTTTGAAAATGGAATCTGTGGCCACCGCGCAAGAACTGTCGGATTTGAAGGTTGTCAGTTTAGTGCCTTTAGTTCCTCTAGTTTAGTGGTTTTGACACCTCCCAAATAGCCCCCATTATCTACAACTACCCCTATCTGGCAATTGGTATTGTAGGTACTTTCTTAATATTAAACACTTATTTCGCTTTTTCTGAGAAGCAAGTCACTTATTTTATACTGCTCAGCCTATAGTGATTATATCGATAGCGTGGTTATACGAATTGCAGTGCGTACCTACTTATGTGTTTTTGTAAAAACCAGTTTTTTAGGGTACCGTACCCGAAGGGTGCCAAACGGGACCCTATTACTGAGACTTCGCTGTCCGTCTGTCCGTCTGTCCGTCCGTCCGTCCGTCCGTCCGTCCTGTCTGTCACCGGGTCCGTCTGCACGAACCGTAATAGCTAGAAAGCTGAAATTTTCACAGAATGTGTATATCTGTTGCCGCACCAACCACAAATACTGAAATACGAGAGATATTGCAAATTAAAGGGGGCCCCGATACAAGAGACGTGTTTAGATACACTTACGCATTTCAAAATGGAGATCTTGACTGAAACTGTTTATTTATTGTCATAGCAACCATGTCATAGACACAATATACTACACATTTAAATATGATAGCATATTTCGGGTCAACCCACATGGTTGTGGTTAGCCGGTGCGGTATGATGTAGACTCTCAATCTGGAGGTCGTCGGTTCAAATCTCGTGAAGGCATAAACTTTTTAAATTTTCTTTTTGTTTATTTTTTTATTGTTTTGAGTGCTTTTGATTTGTTGTACGATGGTACGGTACCCTTCGTGTGCGATACCGACCCGCACTTAACCGATTATTGTAAATTTCGTTTTAACCGGTTGAGCAGTATAAAAACATTCTTCTCTTCTAGTCTTAGGTTGACAGTTTTTGTATGAGAGAGGGGGAGTGATCACTAATTTGAGTTCTTACACATTATACACGTATAATATATATATGTGTACGGGAAAAGGCGTTACACTATTTTATGTTATGTTATATTATATTGTGTACTCCTGTTTAGCCATGTAGTTATTGAGTTAGTATGTTTTGTTGTGTTCCTGTGTGTTATTGACGTGACAACGTCTTATAAATTGGTTTGCCGGGTGACACTTCAAGAAACTGCGTTACGCTCCGCTCACGTTATGCGCTCACAATGAGAGCGAGTGAGAGGCACGCGTCCCTTCCACTCGGGCATGGTTAGCCCGCCTAAGAGCGAGAGAGACAGACATAAAAAGTGAAAGGAAAGCGTCCCTTCCACTCGAGCACAGTTAGCCCGCCTAAGAGCGAGAGAGACAGAGCGAGAGAGTTTTAAATATAATTCTTTGTATAAATAAATGTTTTAAATTGTTACTATTATTTCATCCTTATTCCTACTATACGAATGAATATTCACATTAAAATTATTTTACCACTCAAAGTCGTTGTCACGTAAAACTTTCGCCCGTATACCGACTTTACAGGCAATTTGTTTTTTTATTAGTGATTGTGTATTCTTTTGTGTTTTTATAAGCGTAGTGAATAAATTTTACTTATGTATAAAATATGCTTTTAATTAGTTTCAGAAATCAAAATAGAAAACTTATTTCTAAGGTAAGATTGGTACACTAAACTAAATTGGTGTAGTTAGTTTACCATAAACGCATCTAACATTACTTTATACTTTATTGCACAAAATAACACATTTTACAATTGAAAGTGGACAACACATGACAAAGGCGATCTTATCTCTATTAAGAGATTTCTTCCAGCAAACCTAACATTACTGCGTTGTACCTATAAAACATATGTCTATCGATTGAGGATGTAATCGGTATACTCTCTTATGGACATAGGCCGAACAAACTTACAATGAAGAACAAAAGACGTCGGAGCAAGAGGACAGTTTAAAAACAACAAATATTCTTTGACAAAATGTCGTAGCCATCTAATTACATATTAAAACTGAATTATCTCAGAAACGCTATTATTTACAATACAAACATTTTGTCAAAGAATATTTCTTGTATGTTATTAAAATATCAATCGATTGCCAGCTCTACATCTCCATACAAACCGTTTTGGTCCAGCTAGGGTCACTAGTTTACTAGATATGACTGTTTTTAGTTTGACAGCTGTCATCAGAAATTGAGATCTCGCCGAGAGCTGTCACATCTCGATACCAACCGGTGGTCTAGGGTCCAGCAGTTTCCGAGATATGACAGTTTTTAGTTTGACAGCCAAAATCATCATACCTTTCATTGTGACATCTGTCTAAATATTGACACCTGTCTAAATGGTAATCTACATTAAATATTTAAACTTTTTTTAAAACATAGTTTAAATGTTTTAATGTTGTTTAAATTTTAAACATAACGTAGGTAAGATATCAACTCTGTCAAAAGTATGAATAATGATATGTAGATAATTAGATATACTTTGGCAAGAAATGCCAGACAAAAAGTAATCGCAACATATGTGACATACAATAGGTACAATGACAATAATCAATAAACAACACTGCGTGTTTAAATAATAATAATAATAATTGTTCTCCTCTGCACATCTTTCTGCAAAAGTCGCGGGCTGCGGTTGTTTTTGTCCCACTGTGCGGCTTTGCATGTGTGCATGAGCGCACCGGTTGTTGTGTGGGTACGCTCAAATGCCTAGAAACGACGCCGGGCGGCGGCGGAGAGGGCCCTTAAGAGGGGGGCTCTTTTAAAGAAAGTATGATTCTTTAAAAGAGCCCCCCTTCACGTCCCTTCCGGGTAGTGCTAACTATAGCTTGGCAATCGTAATGTGGACGAGTGCTTTTTTATAGCGGCCACACTGTTGTGTATATTTTCTTGGTCATCGTGACATTTTATTCAGTTAATTTAGTAAGTACTGAATACTGAAAAGACTTAGTTAGTTAATTCGTCCGGGTTATACATACCTGTAAAGCCTGAACGAAGATTGATGATCTAGTCCATTTAGGGAAGTTGTGTAAGGGAACCTACATCGCTAACCTTGAACTTCATGTGCGGCTTTATATTGTGACCTTAGATTTGTCCTGCTCGACCTGTAATATCAAAGGTTGAAGCTAAAGTTACTTTGCCAATAGATATTAGGTAAAATGTAATTTATGCAAAATAATAAGTTTTTCGTGACGTGTGCCATTTTGTAAATAACTGGGCCCGAATTCTATTAAGTTCACAAGCATACGACAAACCTGGCACAAACTTCAATACGAGATATTTGATATTCTTCTAAAACCGGAATCCAATTCACAAGCGCCAGTTTGACGCCAGCGTACTTCGTTCTACTGTCCAAAACGTACTTACGCTGGCGCCAGTTTGACGCTAGCGTAAGTACGTTTTGGACAGTAGAATACGAAGTACGCAGGCTTCACGCTGGCGCTTGTGAATTGGATTCCGGTTTTAGTAGAATACCAAATATCTCGTATTGAAGTTTGTGCCAGGCTTGTCGTATGCTTGTGAACAGTAGAACTCGGGCCCTGGTTGTATTGTAGCGTAATGCGTTTGGTAATTTGCTAATTTCTTTATTGTTCTACACAAAATAGAAAATATATCGAGTAAAGTTTCTTGTTTAAGGTAAGTGAAAGTAATAAAGTATGGATTTGCCTGTAACATTTCTCTGTGTTTTTGTAATTTCGTAATTTTTTTATTGTTCTACCACAAAGTTCTAACATAAAGCACGTAAAATGTATAAATAAACCTAATATTACTTCACCTAAGTATATACATTTCTACAAACGCAAAGTGTGGGCATTCTCATATAAAAGCTATTAAGTTATTAGGTTTATGCTAGAGTCGTAACACACATTGTTATCGTGGATTTTGATATGAAAGTTAGTCACGTTACTTTAAAGGTCCCTAACCATGATCATAAATAATAGAATTAGTGGACTTTAGCTATAATATTAAGCCATGGTGTATTAGCTAATCTAAATAGCAATCATTTTCGGGCCAAAAGTAGTAAAATAACTGGCCAAGTGCGAGTCGGACTCGCGCACGGAGGGTTCCTTACTATTCGATCTATAAAAAACGCAAAAAAATCGTTAGTTGTATGGGAGCCGCCCTTAATATTAAATTATTATTTTTTAGTTTTTGTTGTAATAGCGGCAACAGAAATACATCATTTGGGAAAATTTCAACTGTCTAGCTACCACGGTTCATGAGATACAGCCTGGTGACAGACAGTCAGACAGACGGATGGACGGACGGACGGACGGACGGACAGCAAAGTCCCAGTAATAGGGTCCACTTATTTTATTTTTATTTTATTTATTTATTAATACACAAAACAGCAGTACAGACAAACATTACTACATTAAGATTAGAACAAACATTTCCGTCTGCAACGCCAAAAGCATGTGTATACAGCATTACTGACACACTTTACATGGAGCACATAATAATAGAAATCTATAGTTATTTATTGGATTATTAAAGGTTATTTAATATTAATTATGCACATATTGAATACATGTGCATGTATAGCAAGAGAAACTGAAACTAATTAAACAATTTTAAAATTTTATATTTAAAGCATGGCAGTGAATCGTGATAGATGTCAGGCCCGTTGGGATCATGATTAGCAGCGACTGCGTTGTAAGAACGACATATCCTCACCAGTGGGTTGTTGGTGCTGACGTTAATTCTGCAAGGGGGGATAGAAAAAGTGCGGGGGATTCTCACAGATCGGTTAGGGACGTGGATTTCAATGTTTGATAATAGTGATGTTTCTATGGTGCCTCTGACTATTTTATGAAGACAGACGAGGTCTTGGAATTTCCTACGGTTTGCAAGTGTATTTATGCGGTAGTGCTTACATCTCGTCTCATATGAGCTGAGCGTACGACGATGACCAAAGCGTGCACACAGCATACGCAGAAATCGCTTCTGTACGGACTCTATTAAGTCAATATGGACTTTATAAAGTGGAGACCATATAATAGAGGCATATTCAAGCCTGCTGCGGACCAGGGTGTTATAAAGGAGTATTAAACTCTTTGGGTTCTTGAAAGTCTTAGTGACACGGGAAATAAAACCTAGGAGTTGGTTGCATTTAGGGATGAGTGCTGCATAGTGGTGATTGAAACTTAGTTTCTCGTCAAAAATTATGCCAAGATCTCGAGCGATGGATTTCCTTTGTAGTGCTACAGCATCTATATTGTAGTCACCCTTCGGGTAAGGAACCGTAAAAACATATTCGTTTATCAGGATTATTTTTGCGTGCTAGCCACAGAATTTTATTTCAAAAGGGCTTATGGGTTTCACGCTCGCTTCTCACGTAGAAGATGCAAATTCGAATCCAGTGCTGACCATTTTGTAACCATGAGGATTTCTAACGGTGGTGCATTGCGAGGAAACCTTCATTAGTCCATAGCTGCGGCGATTGTCTAGCCCCCTGTCACACAAAATTGACTAACTGGTAAAAAATAGGCACAAATTTTGCCGCTGTCTTTCGGTGTGGAAAAAGACACGACGCCATGTTTTGTAACGAAAGCAAACTTATTCATTAAAAAGATAATGAATTCATCATAGTAAAAAAATCATTTCCTATCTCTTTCATAATAGGTAGGTATTGTTATTATAGTATTTATGTACCTATGTATGTGTATGTATGCATGCTAAGTAGTTCTTATTTATACTATGTATTACTTTATTTATTGTATTATCTATGTTTTAGGTTGTTGATACTTATTATTTATTTATTTTATATTAATAGCAAGTGTAGTTTTATCCAGTTTATTTTTATCTTTGTGCACTAGGACTATCCTCTCAGCACCATCTTTCCTGTCCTGCCTAGGTTTGCTGGTAGAAATCTCTCTTAAGAGATAAGCTCGCCATTGCGCACTATAGGTTATTTAAGTTTTAATATTAAGTTACTGTGCAATAAAGAATATATGAATATATGAATAATAATAATAATAATTCAACGACCTTTTATGATCAGAATCTCAAAAAGCGACCACAGAAGTTAAAGATTGAGGGCACTAAATTACAGATGTGACATTATCAGACAAAATCGCCAAGTAAGGGTGCCTATAAATAATGAAGATTACACCAAATGATAACGAGACCTCACTAATGGAGGTCATTTTGAGGCAGGAAATAAGTGTTCATTAAAATTTGAGGCATGATGTGATGATGAAATAATTTATTACGTCTCGGAGATTCCCAAAATGGGTGATGTGTTTTGATTTTGTTATATTACCTACATGACAGCAGTTTTTCTTGTCAAAATTTATGACGTTTGATTAATTTAAAACAAAACTTTCAAACTCAAATGTTTTTTGATTGTTTTACAACATGTTACTCTAACTGGTTGTAGGACCATAAGATTATGTCATAAAGTTTATAAGTTCATGCTGACCGTAAATGACCTATCATGTGTATGGATGATATAAATTAATGTATGTAGTGACAGATTTGGTTTATAGTAGAAAGGTAAGTATAGATAGCGCTATAGTTTTCTACAAATAGTATAAAAGTTAAGAATAGCATAAACAACATTTTATAAGAATAGAATCTAAATTGAAACATTTTAATATCGAAATAACGTAGCCCCTCGTAGCACTGCTCGTAACACGTCAGTCATGTCTGCGTTACCTAAACTTTTCGTAGCATAAGCTTTCGTAGAATATTCGTAGCAGCTCTACGCGTCAGTCATGCGCTACGAAAACTTAGCGCCCGTCCGCACAGAGATTATAAAAACGCTAACATAAAATAAAAACGCTAAATTGTATGCAAAAACTTCGGAAAAAAATCGCTGTGCGGACGGACCTTTACTATTGGTATACCGGAATCTCATGGCACGAAACAAAATTGTGATTCTCATATGTCTATTATCAATTGTCAAATCAGGTCGCCGCATCGTAAAGTGTGTTCGCCTAAACTGTGTCGGGACACTTGCAAAAATTATGTGACATTAAGTGTAAATTGTTTAAGTTTTTGATGTGTTTTTTTCATTTTGAGAAATTTCACTATCCAAGGACGAAAAAGCATCCTAGTAGAATCCACTCAAACAAAACCTTTCACTACGGCACGGCGGCACTTCGATACAATCTATTAAATTAGGTGGCAGGCAGGTGGCAAGGTGACGAGATCAAAGGGTGACACAAACGAAATAAATGGACTTTTAGAATTTCCCCAGACACACAATAAATTTTTATTTCACCATTTTCCATCAGATTCCGGTAAACCTATATTCGTAGCTCAGCGCTTTTAGGTGGCCTAGAGGTTTGGGGCTCTGCCTCCGAGAAAGGTTACGGGTTCGAAATCCTTGCTGAGAATAGTAAAATCCTGGTTTTTTATTAGGTTAAGTCTTGAATAATTATATTATGTACTCATCTACCTGTCCAAAGAAAATTAAATAAATAAATAAATAAATAATTAAATAAAGTCCACGGCCTGAGATTTTCAATCTACTCACTTCGAGATAAAGTTAAAAACCTATGAAAACTTTTTTTTTTTTATCAGCTCACACCTACCCACTGCTGGGTTTAGGCCTCTTCTCTACCACGCCATCCGCTCCGGTCCTGTGCCTCCCGCATCCACTGCCTGCCGACTATGGCGGTGATGTAATCCGTCCATCTGGCTGGTGGTCTGCCTACTAGGCGTTTTGCGGTTCTGTGTAGCCACTCCGTTACCACTTTGGTCCACCTTCCGTCATCCCTCCGTGCCAAGTGTCTGAAAAACATTACTATAGTCTATTCGTGATAAGAATGCAGTAAAGTCATCATTGTCCGGCGGCCTAGCCATGCCCCGTAACCAATCAAATGGTTTCCAATTATCAAGCCAAGTTCACAGTGACCAGTTGGAGGCAAACTTTCGAACGCGAAGGTTGTGTCCTATCCTGTGACTGTTAACAGATTTAAATTTAAATTTCACTGCATTCTTATCACGAATAGACTGTATGGATAGTGGAATGGATAAACCAGCGGACCTTGTATCTTCTTGTATCTTCTTTAAGGGGATCAAACCGCCTGCACGTGGCTCACATGTGCGGGACCTTTGTGCATTTGCCCTTCTCCCGCTCATTTAGTTCAGCGGACCTTTGAGTGGATAAGTAATTTCGTAATTTCTTTATAGTACTCAAATTAGACATACACACACATAGCTAGCTACATAGAGCTACATACTTACCAACGCCATCACACACACATGTATGTGATGGCTTTGGTTCTGATTCCCATTACACAGGGTATCCTAGTGAGGGGCCAGAAACAATAACTGTGCCTGGTTATAAATTTTTAAGTTAATGAGATGACATTATTTGTATATTCTGTTATACCTTGTATAACAGTACCCTTTCCTATTTCCTGGAATGTCGAAACACGGAAACCAAACTATAATACCTGATATTAAAGTTCAATTTGGGTCAAACTGCAAAATACACAAGGGATACCACATTGTTGGGAACTTTCGTTATAGTTTTGTTTATCATAATTGAGATCTAATTGGTTTGAGCATTATTGTTGAAAATTTCACTACAGTTTAATAAATTGGGAACACAAAGCCACTTTTGTTTTTTTTTATGAGAGTAGATCGATGGTGCAGTCTCGGAAAAAGCTGAAGCTCTCATTGCCATTCATGTAAGAAATAGTTTGTGTGTTATCAGACAGCAAAATACGCTGACCTCTTGTCATAGGCAAGTTTGTCGTTCGCTCGGTGTATTGTCGTATCTCACAAAAGGGCGAAGTAGGTCTTCTAATTCTGGTCGAAGTCATCGGCATGTAAAAAAAATAAGCTGCCAAGTGCGAGTTGGACTCGCGTCGAGAGGTTTTCGTTACTATAACTGTGGCCAAAATCTAGCAAGCATTCCAACTTTCAGATCTCTAAGACTTCAGGAAGTACCCTACAATTCCGTTTTTCATACAAACTTTGCACTCCAGATTACTTGCAATATGCACATTAACAAGGTAATTTGCAGAGCACCTGGTACGACCCGTTAAAGTAAGAAATTTTCGCATACGCAACCTATTTTGCGACCTATGTACGATGACGGGCCGCCAGACAGTTTCGCAGCGGCTGACCAATCACAGCTCTCTTACCTCGTCCCCCGCCGCCCGTAAATTGGTGAGTTGTGTTTCAAAGGAAAATGTATCTATGCGCTCTCCACTCGATAATGCTCCTTGACAATTATGTATGTATCTGAATTTTTTTGTGCAAGTATAAAGTACATATGTCACAAAAAACGTGACTTATAGTTTTGTCGCTTAACCGGTTGGCGCGAGCCATTTTTTTTATTTTTTTAGTAAAAAAAAAAAATAATTTAAAATTAGTTTGACAGTGGGTACCAACGTCAAAAATTAGACATTCATTGACGTCTTGGTACCCACTGTCAAAATAATTTTAATGTCATTTTTTTTTATAATTTTAATGTCAATATTGTTCCAAGGACTGGATTGTCCTTACGCTACCCAGCGTGTTAATGCCGTCTACGGGCTTGATTAAAAAGTACCGAGGTCAAAACCCGTTTCTGTCGCAATAGGTATGTCGTAGCCATATCGTAGAATTGGCCATGTCATGATTGGATAACCTAAAAACAAAAAAAAAACTTATTAATTACCGGCATTCGTTTAAATATGAGTTATTTAGGTCAACAAACAAAATAATCTTCTGTAGTAGCTTTGAATTTAAAAGGAAAGTACTCATACTTATTTAAATATCAAAATACTAACCTGCAAACACGTTTGGAACTCTAGGGTTTTTCACATTGTGGGTAATCGTTATTTGAATGAATTTCATGTAATTCTCGTAACTTGGTGTAGTATTAACATGTTGCAGCACTTTTAAATCGACAAACAACAAATCGACATCAGCGCATCTAACAGTGAATGAGTCATTATTTTACGATGTGATTACTAACGTTTGGCCATATCATGAAATAGTCATGCATTTAGACTGTCATAGCATCAAACGTTGGTCGTTCATTGATATGGCTAGTTCGAGTTGATGAAATAGTTTAAAGATTTAAAAAAAGATTTAAAAGACCTACTTACCAAAGCAGGTCACACTTACAGTAATAAAATCCAAAACGTGTGAGAGCCAACACAAGATACAAACACAAAAATATACACTTTGACAAGTACAAAAAACAGCAGACAATAGGATAATATTACTTAACGGTGCGCGATTATGAATGATACTAATGCAATCACTCAATTATGGCAATCATTCAACGTATTTAAATGAAACACCCAAATAATTCGAATGGACAACTCACAAAACTACTCCACTAGGAACTAGTTACATTTTATGAAATGGCCAACCACATCATGACCAATTCTACGATATGGCTACGACAGGTTTATCGCTTAATCACCGTTAATTAAGATATGGAATTTCAAACTATACATAAAACCCATTTTTGCTAGTCTTTGGCCATCCTCCCTCTATGTTACCGTCAAACCTGCAAAGTCGGCAAAGTCGGAACAGGATTGCCGAACTTGTCAGGTCTGTCCGTGGCGTGGAATGTTAGGATTTCTTTCACGAAGTTAGTCGACAGACTACGCTCGATAAGACGTGTTTGGAAAGCTCTGGGGAATCGGGAATATTGGTGTTTGGGGGATTTTTTGGCGGCAGTTATATTTTAAATTAACGGTGCGTACAAACTATGTAACATACAGGAAGACACTGTGGCCTAATTCTCTAGGGCACACTTACTAAAATTACTTGACAACATTAGCTCCTATACATCTCTTAAGCGGTTGCCATAGATTCCATTTTCGAACTGACTTTTGAATATTTTAATGTACTGATTACTCGTAAGAGCGTCAAAGTCAATATTGGGGACTATTTGGGAGATGTCAAAACCACTAAACTAGAGGAACTAAAGGCACTAAACTGACAACCTTCAAATCTGACAGCTCTTGCGCGGTGGCTACAGATTCCATTTTAAAACACAATTTTTATTGGTTTAGATAGTGTCGCCTCCCAAATCGCAGGCATTGTCAAGTAATTTTAGTGAGTGTGCCCTAGAAAATTGGCCCCAGTACCTCCCTACTTAATTTGACAAAATAAAACTGGCAGGAATATTGAGAGAAACAAACATTCCCAACGCTAAGTCCAATCAATAAACGTAAAATTTTCCGCTGCCGGAGAAGCGTAAAAACGCAATGAAAATTTTAGGGTGCAATCGGCCGATCGCCTAAAATGGCGCGTAAAGAATTACTCGCCGTATCACTTGCGTTTTCCCTACTTTGCATTTGTGGAATTACGTCGACACGATTGGGTTTAACGCTCGATTTGAAAACCACCCTGACACACATTCAGATATGGGTTATTTTTTACCCGACTGCATCGAAAGGAAGATATTTGTATGTTTGTTTCTACTAGTTGTTTGGCTAGAAGAATATTGACAAATATTATTTAAAAAAAACTTAAGCTATCTGGCTTCACTACGTTTGACCAATGCTGGAAAAAGGGAGTTTATACTTCAAAACAAATATTTTTATTTTTATTTTATTTATTGAACAAAAATCCACAGCCGTACATACAACTAGGCCAATTAAGGATTTCACTATGTAAATAGTCAAAAAAGAACAGGTGAGAGTACATTCAAAGAGACAGTAACTTCAAAAAACAGTAATAATCTATGTGTCTAAAGGTGGGGTACAGTAATATGTGCAGTGTAGGCGTGTGAGTAAGAGGTTGTGAAAGGGTGTGTGTGTGTGTTTATGTCTGTTGGTATATGGTATATAAAAAAATAAACGTATCATTACATCATACAACATAGCTAATATGTTGGGAAAATCACATTTAAGTGTAAGTTATTATTAAGTTTATTATTAACTGCATTCCATAGCTGTTATAATATAAAGTTACAACATCATGGGCCTTGCTCAGGCACAGAAATATAATATTTATTTGGGCTACCCCATCTCCACAGCTAAGGAGTAATGAATGTTTCCTTACTATGCTTTCCATCAGCATTAGAAAGTCCATATAATTTACAAGTGATTAACTACTTTGGCACAAAAATCAGAAGCGGGATTCGAGCCTGCATCTCAACGTAGCACAAAAATACGCTTACCTTAAAATACCACTCCATTCGTCGTCGTGGGTTAAAAAACGCGTGTGCGAGGTATTATTTTTATTATTCACATTTCATGCTCTCGTCGTCGAAGTGATGATAAGTCGTTCGATAAAAATAATGGACCCGTAGAAGGAATTCAGTATTTTGGTGTCTATCGTAGGAATAAGGAATGGCTTGTTTTAGTCGGTTCGCTCGCGTTTGAACACACGCGGGCCAAACTCGCGAACAATAGATGTTCAAGCGAGAGAGTTCATAAGCCCAGTAAGCGTTATTTGACATATCCAGAGATATTTTACTAGTACCGATCATTTTATCCTCGGATAGCGTTTATCTGTCTGGTTATCACCAACAGGGTGCTCATCGCATACAAATTAGAATTAGTAAGCTTTCGTAAAAAAGAGATGGCGTGAGGAGTAAGATTTGTACTTTAAACGCCATGGTTTCAGTTAAGATACTTCTAGGTGGCGCTAATCTTACAATAAATCCTATATATCTTAGCGCCACCTCGTGGTATTTGTAATTTTTCGATGGTGCTGCACCAAGCCATAATGGCCTCGAACTAAAGAAGCTTCCGTAGCATCTCAGTTTACGTCGGTGTCATATTTTGTTCTGGGTGGTCTATCTGTATTAGTATAATATTAAAGTATCTGTGGTCTGAGCCAACCAACCTCAACCAACCTACCAACCCTGCATTCCTGTCAAAGATTATAAATAAATATTTGACTTCCAGATGCACGAAACTCTTTACTATAACTTACTCTGTGCCTCCAACTAAGCCTAGTTTTCACGACTGTAAAACACAATAATCGGTGAAGTGCGAGACGGACTCTCACATGAAGGGTTCCACATCGTACAAGAAAAAGTACAAAAAATACACATTTCTTGTATGGGAACGCCCTTATTTTTTATTTCGTGTGTTTCAGTATTTGTTGCTAAAGCAGCAACAGTTATAGACGTTCTGTCAAAATTTCAACTTTCTACCTATTACGGTTCGTGAGATAGAGCCCGAGACAGACTGACGGACAGACGGACGGACAGGGGAGGCTTAGTAATAGTGTCCCGTTTGGCACCCTTCGGGTACGGAACCCTAACGAGGGCGGACATACCTGCCATTCTGCCAAACCAGTATCACAGGCACTCGGATTTCTTCAGTGCTAAAATTAGGTTGGCATATTTTAGCTGACGCATCTGGTATAGAGCGGCAATCTTACGATCGAGGCATTGTGCAGGGGGGAGGAGGGCATTGGAGACGGATGAGATTTATTTTCTGTACCCGGAAGCCTTTTGAATAAGGAATTCCGGTCGGCGAACTGATGATATCAGTGATATTATCCTTTATGTGTTGTTCGAAGTTCAAATGTATTTTACTTTAATTTATTTCTTCATATTCTGACAATTACTATTAAACATTGAATTTACTTGTTTCAGCATTATGAAATAAAATGAAATGTTTATAAGGATCGTTAAAGATGCTGGTTACACAGTAATTGATAACAAAAAAACTAATACTATTGGTTTTTAGTAGGTATTTTACAGTTGTATTTTTATTTTATGCGGATCATGAATCGATAATATCATCTCTCTATAGCTGCAGCAATAAGCCCACTGTCACGCAAAGTCACCCATATAGAAAATCCCGTAACGCGTAATTTTGTGTATTTTAAAATTTTAAAATCTATAAAAGCAGCGACTTCTAGTACTTTCCCCTCCCCGCTTCTTCAACTGGGCAAACCTTAACAAGATTGTCATCCTATAATCTGTAGCTCATTTCCTCCTTTAGCCTTAGAGCATGATTCATCAATATTAAGCCGATTGTCAAACTCTATTGAACCTCGATTTAAGATGACAGGGTCTTAAAACTCCACTCAAACTTAATCTCAAATCCCAACCACCCCGGTGGCGACGTGCCTCGGAAACGAGGGATTGAGATAAAAATTCTGGAACGTGCGAGTTGGATCTATGTAATAGGGTTCCGTATAAATTAAGTAGGTGACGAAAACAGCGTTTTTTCATGCGAGGGTACAGTGGCAAAGTTGTCATAATGATTGGCTAGTAATTTAATTTAATACTCCTACGAGAATGTGGCAGGTTCTGTGAGATGATTGTATGATGACTGTGTTGTTCCTCTATTTTATGAAACTGTGACCTACTATTGTATTGCACTTTTATTATTGAATGAATTTGTTACCTGTATTATTGTTATTGTAATTTAATCAGAAATAAATGAATTATAATTGAATTTAGGTGTCCGAGCTACGCTTGACCCACTTTGTGAGATTACCCCTTGGATTTTCACGTGTAGCAACACTAAACTACTACCCTACCAGCCTACAATCACCGCGCGTCGGGCGCCCCCCCACCCCTGAGCGCGCGCGCGCCGCCACGTTGCGCCGGGCGGGATCGCTCGCGTCAGTACCATTTGGATTTTCGTGTCGAACACTAGTGTAGTGATTAGTGAAACAGTATAGTAGAAATAAATTTTAAATTTCAGGTTTACTTCTGTTTTACATTGAGGTAAGTGTTTTACCCGAATAAAATAACGTCTGCTTGTTATTGAAAAACTTTCAATATCGAAATCCTGCACAGGAAAGCCCTGGCGGTTGCATTTCAAAGTATGTGATTTCAGACAATATTTGCCCGCTCCCTTGGACGGCATTTTGAAAAAACCATTGCAAAAAGGTTGAACAGTTTGCAGACTACATGTCAGGCAGACGACATGTCAGCTAAGCGAACAGACGACATGTCGCCTGTATCAGCGTGACGCAGGCGACGTCGCCTGTATCCTCGCCACGCAAGCGACGTCGACTGTATCCTCGCGACGCAGGCGACGTCGCCTGAAGCAATTCACGACGTGTCGGCTGCACATGCACCCCGTCAATGATCGCAGCTGGCATACGGCAACAGATGACATAAATCTCTGGTTCCAGATGGCGACAACTACTATGGGCAACTTAGCCGAATGGGAACCCCCAGACCATGAAAAGGACTTTTTCTGCAATATTGTGACCATCTTGGACGGTGTATACCCCAGCGACTGGAAATCATGGGTCGTCAATGACGTTACATACAACGATCTTTTTGGATCAAAAATAGATTCGGACTTGGAATGCAGGCTTCGTTTCGCTATTCCAACCGTCGTGCTTGCAAAAGCATTCATGCAAAACTCTGACTTGAGTGAACGTCGTTACCGGAAATTGAAGAGGGTTTTATTAAGCTGGCCTCTTGGCAGAGCCCTAATCTATGCTCCGCTCACAATCATGTCCAAAGTGCACCCAATACATGCTTAAAATAAATTCTCACACGCTTTGGAGTCGATGAAGACAGAGCTTATATCCAGACAAGAAGCATCTAAAATTTTGAAGTCAGAAGTCGCGAAAAATGGGAATGAGACAGTGGCTACGCCAAGTTCCTCTAAGACATGCTCCTCTAAGAGAATGCATAGCCCAGAACCAGCAGAAAACCCAAAAGAGCCCAGACTTGCAGATTTCATGAAGCAGCAACAAAAAATGATGGAATCATTTTGCTCATTAATTCAAACTACAAACGAAAGATTGAATCAAGTCCTAGACAAAGACAGAAGAGACATCTCTCCGGCACGCTCACAATGCACGAATGCATCAGACATATCTCGCGGTGTGCACTCTGAAGTAGACTTGCAGTCATCTCAGTCCGAGCTAGAGGTCACAAATCATGACACCTGGCAGCCACCAAGCATTGTGCCACGACAAAATGAAATGGAGGAGGACTCTCTGAAGGAGCCACTAGCGAACTTTGCTCCAGATACCAAAGAGGTTGAAGGAAAGATTTCAAAAGCCGACGAATCTTTCGTGAAAGAAGGCAATCTGTGCCAAAGATTTAACACAGACAGCTGGCAAAATATTCGCTACGCTGACGTGCAGAAGTCTTTCCACGCCACCCCTGCCTTCACAGCGCTACAGGTCAATAGCAACTTAGCGACAATCACACCCGCTTGGCAGCTGGTCTCTGTACTTGAAAAATCTGATTCTGCCATGGCGGCGATCACACATGGATTACTACAGGAAAGAAGACACTTCCAAGATATCTACATGGATGCCCCGCAGTCTGTCAGATCGTATATAAGTAAACATTTCCTAGCGGGGGACTCTAAATTCAGAAAAACATCTGATACATTGCTGCAGTACGTCTGTGGGCGAAGAGCAGAAACCATTCAGCAAAGAAGGGCCTTATACAAGCCTCAGAACAAGGCCCTAAGCGAGATGCTACACTCAATACCACCTTCAAATCTGCACCTGTTTTCCGAACCACAACTGTCAGAATTTGTGAAAGAGCAGGGGGGTACAGGGAAACTTTTTCCAGGAAGATTTCGTAGACCTGCTCCATTCACAGCCACCGCAAATCGGCCAACATACCCCACACAAGATAGGCGACCAACTTTCACTGCGGCGCCGGAAAGAAGGCAAAGAAAACCACAGTCAAATTACAGACGATCTGCTAATTACGGGACGGACAAAGGTCGCACACAAACGAGACGAGCTCCAGCCAAACAAAATAAAAATAAGAAATTCTAAGTTTAGAGCTGGTCAGGTAAGCGGCAGACTATACGTTTGGGAAACACTAGGGGCTCCAAAGAATATTCTATCAGTACTATCTGGCTATAGAATACCCTTTATTAAAACACCGCCGCTTTATAGATTAAATAAAAATATGCTAAACAAATTTGCTACTCCAATATCCCATGAAATGACCGTTGAAATAAAGCAACTATTGAAAATAGGGGCTGCTCGTAAATTTAAAAGTAAATCAGGCTTTCTGTCCCCTTTATTCTTGCGCAAAAAGGCTGATGGCACATATAGGCCGATTTTCGATCTGAGAAATATCAATAATTATTTACAACCACCTAAATTTCGATTATTGAATCACTTTAAAATCCCCATATGCCTAAAGCCACAAGATTATATGGTTAAATTAGATTTATCACAGGCCTATTTTCATATTCCCATTTCCGAGACGCATAAAAGGTTTCTAGGGTTCTCTTACGATAGAGTAGCATATGAAATGACATGCCTCCCTTTTGGTCTGTCGACTGCGCCATACGTTTTTTCAAACGTCTCTAACTGGATGGCTAACTGTTTCAGGAGGGACGGTATTCGAATCGTTGCATATCTGGACGATTACCTAATTATGCACCCCGACCCACAAGTTTTGCAAAAACAATGTTACCAGGTGTTAACACGTCTGAGAGACTTGGGTTGGTGTGTGAACGCAGAAAAATCTATTCTATTACCAACAAAAACCTTAGAGTACCTCGGGATCTCATGGAACACAGCTCAAAATTACAAATGCCTTCCACCACCAAAAATTCACAAAATCACCACTCTCTTAAAAGGTCTATTAAGGAAAGGATGGTGGACGTGGCACACAGCCAAAGTAATTCAAGGACACCTAAATTTCGCATCCTTCGTCATCCCACTAGGAAGACTGCATTGCAGAGCAACTCAAATAAATGCGAACACTCTACCAAAGAACATGAGAAACAAAAAGTACGTTCTCCCAAAAGGTGTAGTAAAGGAACTAGAATGGTGGTTACGTCATATCAATCAATCAACCCCAATTCATCACAAAAACCCAACAGTTTTCGTCACAACCGACGCATCAGACCTAGGTTGGGGAGCCACTGTAAACGATGTGAGTTTAAACGGATCTTGGACTGTCGAACAAAGAGGATGGCATATAAACAAAAAGGAGCTGTGGTCGCTGAAAGCTGTTCTCAAAACGTTTGGCACAAACTTCAGAAACCAAACCATGCTAGCACAAACAGACAACAAGACTGTAGCAGCTTTTATCACGAAAGAAGGAGGGACCAAGTCTTTAGCGCTGCTGGAAATGACCGCAGAAATATTCAGAATAGCACATCAATACCAAATACATCTCATTGCGCGCTACATTCCAGGAAGATACAACACCCTGTCAGACAGCCTCTCCAGATTTCGACAACCTCCAGAATGGACGCTTTCGAATCAAATCATAGATCTGATATTCAAAAAGTGGGGCACCCCATCGATAGACATGTTTGCAAGCTCACAGACCGCCGTGGTGAGCCAGTATGTGACCGAAGATGTCACAGACAAAAATTGTGTATTTGTGAACGCATTCAGCAGAGCCTGGCACCACAATCTCGCTTGGTTATTTCCACCGCCTCCACTGATCCCTCGAGTGCTTCAACATTTGGATCGATGCTCAGGGACTTACCTTTTTATAGCCCCGAAGTGGGACAAAGCATTCTGGATGACAGAACTGAAAATGAGAGCATTGAGTCCTCCGTTCGTGATAAGGAACATTTCACGACATCTAATAGACATAAGGACGGGGATGCCGCCACCAGCAGTACACAACCTGCTATTGCAGGTATGGAGGGTTCGGGCTGGTCCCGTTTGATACAAGCGTGGGAAACTGAGAACAGAAGACTATTAGAATCTTCGTGGCGTAATTCCACTCTCAAGACATACAAGTCGGCCTGGGATAGATGGCGCACATGGTGCAAAGATAGATGTGCTGTTGACAACCCAAAACCAAGTGATTTGGCACAATTTATCTGCTACTTACATACGAAAGTAAAATTAGCACCCAGCACAATAGCTGTACATAAATCAGTAGTATCAACCTTCGCCAACCCAGAAAAAGGTGAAGAGATGAGCAAGCATCCATTAGTAAGACAAATTCTAAAAGCGGTATCGCTAACCAGACCTCCCCCGAAAAAACCTTCCACTTGGAATATCGGGACCCTAATTGAATATCTGCAACATTATAGTTTCGATGTTAGCAGTTTATTTCAAGTTTCACGTCATGTTGCTATACTACTACTGTTATGTACAGGTAGAAGGATTCATGACCTTACCTTATTAGATATAGGCCCGAATCACTTTGAGAATAGTGATGATCACATTATCTTCTGGCCGCGGTTCGGCTCTAAGACAGACAGTGCAACATACAGACAAAAAGGCTGGCAAATATCCAGCGATGGCCCAGACAGACTCAACCCGGTGCTTTGGATCAACAAACTCAGAGAGGTATCCCAAACCCGTCGAACATCCGGACAACAAATATCTTCTCTTTTTATCACTAGCAGAGGCAAAGTAAAGCCAGCCTCTAGAACTGTAATAAGTGGCTGGATAAAAACAGTTTTCAAAGAAGCAAAGATTGACAGTTCTCCGGGTAGCTTCAGGGCTGCAGTAAATTCTGATATTTGGATAAATAATAATGTCAATATTGATGAGGTGTTATCGAGAGGAAATTGGAGGAGCAAATATACATTTATGAAACATTACTTTAAAGAAATTCAAAATGACAGAAATAATTCTCATGATAGTAATAACGGAATGTTCCGTCTATTCACAGTAATTTAGATTACTCTTTCAAATGATTTCAATGATTGTTTTGATTAAGTTATAAGACACATGTTTGTCTATTAATTGATTTATTTTTGTTTTTTTTTTGTTCAAAAGAATAATATATTTTGTTACTTTTATTTGGAAATTTAAAATGATCTTTAATTTCTCGCCCTACCAAGCTAATTATAGATACCTAACCATACACCCGTATTATTATACGTAGATAACATTGTTGGTATCAATGGTCACAGTACGCCAAGTAGCGCCGGTAGAAAATAAACACATCTCACAAAGTGGGTCAAGCGTAGCTCGGACACCTAAATAACATCGTTTTCCCCCCGTAGGGTAGAAAACGAATATTTAGGTTCCAGCGTAGCTTGACCCACTAAATTTTCATTCCTTACCGGCTAATTTGTGAGGGTACTGACGCGAGCGATCCCGCCCGGCGCAACGTGGCGGCGCGCGCGCGCTCAGGGGTGGGGGGGCGCCCGACGCGCGGTGATTGTAGGCTGGTAGGGTAGTAGTTTAGTGTTGCTACACGTGAAAATCCAAGGGGTAATCTCACAAAGTGGGTCAAGCTACGCTGGAACCTAAATATTCGTTTTCTACCCTACGGGGGGAAAACGATGTTATTTTGTATATTTGTGCCGACTTGGCATTCGCTGTAATGACACAAATTATTAATGTAAATAAATAAATAAATACTGTGTACTGTACGTGTACTTTAGTACGTGACTGGCTTTTCTTTGTGGCACAGTATATTAGAAATACCGATATAATATACATGAAGGCGAGCTTATATCTAAGAGCCGATTTCTTGTAGAAAACTTATGATAGAGAGAAAATAGGTCCTCTTTTCGCTCGCTATTGACACAACTAAAAATGCCGGCGAGTGCAAGTGCCACTCGACCCAGGAGGGTTCCGTGGGTGTTTGATTAAATTGCTTTACGTTGAGAGTCGATTCTCATAATAATGGTAATTGTTTTTGTTTGAGTCTATTTTGAAACTAAAATAGGAAGTGGTACAAATAGCAGTCTTAAGCCCGTATGAATAAGTCGTTTTTAGCTTTGAGAGTTGTCTCTGTGCCACAATTGCGGTTGCGCTTATTCAATCTGCCATTTTCAAGCGGTTTTGATAGACTTAAGCGGCATACTAATATGGATGTAAGGATGAGTGACTTGTACCACATTATTCTTAAATTATTTCAGCGTGCTTTTGCTTAAGTTTTTTTTTTTGCACCAAAGCAGCTAATTCGATTGTAGTTTTTGTTCTCAGTCTCAGAAGGGTTGAAAGCCGGCTGTAAAGCATTTCTTCGCCTTTCTTCCCCCATCGTGGTTAACAGTAAAGAAGTGGCAAAAAAAATCGTATTCTATGTACTCGTATGCCCGTCCATAGTCCACGGCCCGCGATTTTCAATCTACCCACATCGAGATAAAGTTCAAAACATATGAAAAAACATTACTATGGAAAGTGGAATGGATGAACCAGCGGACCTTTGAGTGGCTATGTATATTTGTAAATATCTACGGAAATAAAAACATCTGATTAGATTACGACTTTTATTTTACACACGGTACCAAAATAGCTGGAAGATAGATCGCCATAACAACGGAACCCCGAATATCGAGTAAGATTAATGTAGCAAGTTTACGATGGCTTCGAGATCGATGGGAAAGGAATTCTGTGCAATTTTTCTACGGCACTGATTGATGGTGACTAAGTAGTTACCGGATCGGTTAAGGGCGGAGCGAGCAAAAATCATAACTTTTAAACCAAAACCTTATCGTAGCAGGATGTCTGTCTGCCTAACCCTCTTCCGGGAAATAGCGTGAGCAAAAGTAATATGTGTGTATGTATAATTTAAGGTCATATAAATATCTGCATAGACAACGTGTAAAATGACATAAAAAACCGGCAAAGTGCGAGTTGGACTCGCGCACGAAGGGTTCCGTTTGTCTACATAATTATCTGTTTTTTAGTACTTGTTACTACATCATCTGTGAAAATTTCAACCGTCTAGCTGTTACGGTTTATGAGATACAGCCTGATCTACAAAAACGGCAAATAAACAAGTCTGTTGTATGGGAGCCCTCTTTAATATTTATTATAATCTGTTTTTAGTAACTTTTATTATAGCGGCAACAAAAATACATCATATGTAAAAGTTACAACTGTCTATCTATCACGGTTTATGAGATACAGCCTGGTGACAGACGGACGGACGGACAGACAGACAGCGGAGGCTTAGTAATAGGGTCCCGTTTGGCACCCTTCGGGTATGGAACCCTATAAATATCTGTGTTAACACAGATGTTGACACAATTTTAACAATTGCGAATAATATTTTAGGGGTATATGTGTACATAATTTGTTAAGTGGCCCTTTAATCATTTTCTTTAACATACACCAAAGAAAATATGTAAATGCCGTGTCAACACTTTCAAAGGAGGTACCTAACTAGGATAAGTTACCCAACACCAGCGAAATCCTTGAGACATCAAAATATAAACATCAAAACATTGTTTAGGATCAATCGATCTTTGGGCAACACTATGTGTCCCAGCTCTATTGTTAACTTTTTAATATTCTTGTCAATATGGCGTAAAGAAACGCTCTTCAATTACATAGAAAATTACTGTTTTTATTAGTTTTATTTGATCGAAAGCATCTAATCTCACCTAAAATAGAGATATCAAGAACAAACATAACATTTTACTTAAAATCTCTGCATATAACCTCTTCAAACAAACCCGTTCTTTTTGCGGCAACGCCAAAATGATTCACAGGATGTTCAAAATTTAATAATCTTGTTCAAGCTACGTGCATGAGCTGACTGCGCTGGTGGTAACACGATTTTTGTTATACAGGGTGACCCAGTTGCGTCGTGTTAGAACATCGTTGAAGTCAAGCGCGTGATGCTGCGGTGCAATGTATAAGATCTATGATTATTTTTAATCCAAGAACTTATATACTATACCTCAGACCAAGAACTGATAGACGGAGCGTTTCAGTCAAATCACCGTTTTTCAGGACTCAACAAAAACGCGAGAAGTGGGGATTTTTTCTCGATGTTGATAATAGCAACATTTGCCTATTGGCAGGCGTAAACAAACTGAGAAATATTTTCTTAAAAAACAACGAAACTTGAATTAAAACATTGCATGAATTGAATGAACTTTCTTGGAAAATGTGACCCTTGTGTTTTTAGTAATTTTACTTGTGTTTTGGCACCATTTCAGAGCACGGAATGACATTTTGTATTGCTTTTACCAGTGATGTTTTCCCGTCAAAGAGCTTTCCAATACTAATTGCATTGCATAGTCAGGGAGAACTGTCAATGCAATTACTCGTATTAGGATTCTATAGTCATTCTTCTATGTACTATACTATGAGTTTGCCTTAGGACATGTAAAAATCAATACTTACTGCAAATACTAGAGAGAGATCTTCATTTCTAAATCCTAATGCCCTCATTTCTTTTGACAGCATAGCACAACATTGATTGCTAGAATTTTTGTAAAAAAATAGTCAATACTTAGTTAGAGCTCGTCTAAGTTGAAATGACGCGCCCCACTCCTTGGTTTTGTATGACAAGTAAATACAAAACCAAGGAGTGGGGCGCGTCATTTCAGCTCAGACGAGCTCTATCCAATTTTAATTCTGTACTTAATGTAATTATATAAATGTAAGTAGGCAGTGAGTTACAAAAAAGTAAAGTAATTCTAAGTGGTTGTTCGAGAAATCTTCCATAACGATACAGTTCTACTTTTTTTGGGAAAGACAAGGGTCTTGAAACCGTACAGCCAAAGGTGTTTGATAGTCTGTATCATTAAAAAGTTTTTTGTTTCACTATAATTGATAACCAACCAGCCACAGTGTATGATAAGTACCTACTGGGAGGCAGGAAGATTTAAACAAAGAGGTTCATTGATCTGAGGTTTGATAATGGCCCATGCTCCGCGCATGCGCTGTGATATGCTGGGTTGTAGTGGCAACAAAACGTTAACGTGACGTGACAACGTTTTGTTGTGTTTAAGCACTGATTTATTTAGAAATATTGTTGTTTTAATTTAGATTTTTGTATGAGAGACTTAAATAAGAGAGTAGATAAAATAGTGTATGAAAGTGCACATAACTAGCGTACGGCTCGGTTTTTAAACACCCACTCGTGTTTTAATACCCCTCATTATGCAACAGTTTCATAAACTACTATTATTTTATCATATTTGTTTAATATTTTGGAAAAATTTCAACCACCACAAATCCAGTTGCTAATTTGGACTATACCGGGTGCCTTATGTGCTTTGCAACGTCCGTGTGTAAAGGATTTTGCTTTGCTTAGTTTATGTATATTACGTTGTATGCACTTAGACCACACCTCGGACACTCCATAGAATGCTCGTAAAATAATCACCTATTACTACTACATAACCAAATGATGTTTGTACGCCAGGGGTGGGGTGCGGTATCTGAATCAGCGCGGGAAGGGAGTGGCCGTTCTGTACGGAGTACTATTATCTCTTCTGTGCTTAGACCACACTCTTAGCACGTTTTTCATGAGCCTTCCCAGTTTGCCTGAAGTGGCACGCCGTACGTGGGGTCGGCTTTACAATGAGTTGGTGGGGCCTGGAAGTTTTTTTTATTACTGTTTGTCTATACGTGTACGTATTGTTGGGCAAGCTACTTAGTTGGCTGCCTCAGGCTGGGTAAGACTTAATTGGAAACTGAACATTGCGCATTTCGTGAGTAAGGAAATCTAAATGAGATAGATGGAATACATAACAGGTATATTCTTTTGATAAAGGTCATGAATAGTCACAGGTTGTGATAATAATAGTTTATAGTTGTTTTTAAAGTAAAAATACTTTGAGGAGTAACAATCAACGGCCATCTCTTGCATCGGAATCAATACTTTTTAAACTTTTGATCCTTTAATAAATAACCGGCCAAGTACGAGTAGGACTCGCACACCAAGGGTTCCGATCACACTTGGAGAGCGTAACACGTGTAATTAGGTTTCCACATACAAAACTAAAGTGTGATGTCAACCATGTAAACGAAATTGAATATTTATTCAGAAAGACAGAAATTTGCAGTTTTCAGATTTTTCCATTATACCAATTTTTAAGGTCTGTAATTGCATATAGCTATAAAAAATCAACATTCTGCGCCAACGAAATCGAACGCTATGACCGTTCATGCTGTAAAATTCTAGGATTTTTATTTCATAGTAATCGCAGTGGACCAAAAACCTATGAAATTTGACACAAAGCAAGGTCTTATAGCACAAGTAAAAGGAAAAATCTGAATACTCCTCGGTCTTTATACGAAATACTTTAGTTTTTTTTAGGGTACCGTACCCGAAGGGTGCCAAACGGGACCCTATTACTGAGACTTCGCTGTCCGTCTGTCCGTCCGTCCGTCCGTCCGTCCGTCCGTCCGTCCTGTCTGTCACCGGGTCCGTCTGCACGAACCGTAATAGCTAGAAAGCTGAAATTTTCACAGAATGTGTATATCTGTTGCCGCACCAACCACAAATACTGAAATACGAGAGATATTGCAAATTAAAGGGGGCCCCGATACAAGAGACGTGTTTAGATACACTTACGCATTTCAAAATGGAGATCTTGACTGAAACTGTTTATTTATTGTCATAGCAACCATGTCATAGACACATATACTACACATTTAAATATGATAGCATATTTCGCGTCAACTCACATCGCTGTGGTGGCGCAGCCGGTATGTAGTAGACCCTCAATCAGTAGGTCGTGAGTTCAAATCCTCGTGAAGGCATAAACTTTTTAAATTTTCTTTTTGTTTATTTTTTTATTGTTTTGAGTGCTTTTGATTTGTTGTACGATGGTACGGTACCCTTCGTGTGCGATACGGACCCGCACTTAACCGATTTTTTAATGTGGAAACCTAGTTACACGTGTCACGCCCTCCAAGTGTGATCGGAACCCTTGGTGCGTGGGTCCTAGTCACAAGGAGCACTTGACCGTTTATTCTATAAATTATGTACAAATTGTACATGACAGAAAACGTGACAGCTATTTAGCGTTTTAATGAACATTAATTGAGTTTAAGCTGTTTTTAATAGCCATTGAAACTTGATTCGATTTTTATTGCACTGCACTGCAGCAATGTATGTGCTTATATAAATGTTTGTTTGTTTGTTCGAACAAAAATCAACGGCATTGCTGTTCTTAAGTCACAAGAATCAGTTGGTACAACTTAAATAATGATACTTTTGCGTTTATTTTGTAAGTATTATTAAGTAGTTTTATAATTTTATAATAACATACCCGCTACACGCTACAGTACTGAACTACACGAAATATTGAAAATATAAAGGTGTCTCCAGAAAAGAAATAGTAGATTGTACAACAAGGGCATAAAACGCACCATTGTGCCCGAGATGTATATATCCACCCGAGCCGCAGGCGAGGGTGGATAGTCATGTCGAGGGTAAAATGGGTTTTATGTACGAGTTATACACTCTGCTTTTCACTTCGATTGTGAGGAAATTAAACAGAAATACTGAAAAAAAGTAAATATTATGAAATAATTGGAAATTGAAATTACCGAGGTAAAATAAGGACTTCCCGCCATTAAACTTTTTTTTTTGGACGTTCCTCCGCAGCCAGCTCTGGCCGCCGCCGGGGCAGTGGCACTTAGCATAGGTGTATGTGGCTGTTTACCTGACGACCTTTGTCAGAGTCTGAGATTTAGACGAAGATTTTACTTTATTATGAAAATAACTAAACTTATTAAAATGGTGTGTTTGAAAATGGAATCTGTGGCAACCGCGCAAGAGTTGTCGGATTTGAGGTTGTCAGTTTATTTAGTTTAGTGGTTTTGACACCTCCCAAATAGCCCTTATTGTTGTTGTATCTTTCACTCTTGCATCAGGTGTCTCCGCTTATATCGTTCTAACCGCCTCATGGACCGAAACACCACCTGAGTTATTTAAAGATTTCTTCAGCTTGTATACCTACGACGTTGAGGACCTGGATGTTGTAGGTGAAAAAGTCGCCGATTGCAAAGATTGCCCTAGTGTGTACCAGCCGGTTTGTGTATAGCATTTATTATCATTATTTGGTACTAGCATGCCCACAACATACAGCACGGGGCCATTGTTTTGGCGAGACCCGACGTGCCCCGAGTATGATACTCGGCGTTTGACTTGGCGGGAGAGAGCGAGAGAGTGAGACGAGACCCAACATGCCAATACAGTGGCTTCGTACTGTACAACGACAAAACATTACTTACTCTCTTGCTAGAGAAATCGGATACAGTAAGCCAGCGATAGCCTGCCAAATCGTCAAAAGGTCACATTTCGTTTATAATATTTTCAATGCTTTCAGTCAACTATCTATATACACAGCTATTTCGTCGCAGGCGTTAACTAGGCAGGTGGCCGAGTTCTATTAGTCAAGACTCAACAGCGCGAAGGAGCCTGAGTTCTAACCCACAGCGGCTAAATTTTATGTTTTTTATTCCGTTTACATTTTAGTAGTAAGTGTTAAGGTTGCGCAATTCCTCGAGGTTTAAATTCGCTTCTTATGAAATTATCACATAATATTATCGTCCGTAAACCGACTTTACAGACAACCAATTTTTTCATGTTTTACAGATCTGTGCAAACAATAGACGAACATTTGCCAACGAATGCGTGCTTGTATGCTGGAACAGGTATTTTCTATGGCGCTTTTAAATTGTAGATCTACTTGTAACTTGTAACTGAATAACTTCACGCAACGAATCTAGTTGTACTGTGATCATAACAAAACTAGTTACCTATGTGTATTTAGTTCAGATGACGACAATACAACAATATGGTACCATTGAACATGAAACCCTTGACCACATGTTAACTCATCGAGTTTGGGCCGATACGTTGTGACAAGTCCATTTCTTATTTTCCGAACAATATTCTCATCAATATAATGATAAAGACAGAAACGGCAAACGGAAGTTTTTAACCGACTTCCCAAAGGAGGAGGTTTACAATTCGTCCGGATGTATTTTTTTTTGTTTTTTTTTTGTTCCCCGATTGCTCCGAGACGGATGGACCGATTTGGAAAATTATTTTTTTGTTTGAAAGGGTTTACCTTCCCATTGGTCCCATTGACACCAAGTCAGGATCTGATGATGGGATCCTGGAGAAATCGAGAGAACTCTTCAAATATTATAGGCAGACCTATAGTGATTTTTGTGTTTTTCATAATAACTCGTGCAAATGCACACGGTAAGCATAATATTGTGATGCGGAACTGCTGATGAAGACCACATATGACCACCAGATCTGCTCAATACTAGGTACAAATACAATGCGTGGCTGACGGGCAGGCAACGCATAGCCTAAGCCGGTGGACCTAGAGCCATGAAACTTTGTACAGAGGTTCCTTAGTAGCGTGGGATAGCACTGAGATGGGATTTGACAACATTAATTCCCAAGGGGGGGGGGGATAAGGGGTAACAGTTTGTATTAAACTCAATCTAATCAAATAGGGTTTATGGAAGTCGGTTTTTTTTAAGTTTACTTTTTGTTTCAATTATCAGAATATTTGTCCGATGTCCGAGGTCATCAAGATATTTTCTCCTCGTTGGGGACATTAATATTCAACATTCCTTTATTTTCCCAAACTGGGGGGATAAGGGGTTACAGTTTGTATTAAACTCAATCTAATCAAATAGGGTTTGTGAAAGTCGGTTTTTTCTTAAGTTTATCTTATTAACTGTAATATTTTATTACAGGACCGACCCAATTGTAAATGGGAAACTCAAAATCAAATACAGAGGAGCTTGCATTAAGGAGAACCCCTCGCAATATGAGATTAATATGCTGTATGGATAACTTGAAATGGTTTCCATTTAAGATTGTCATATATAAAATTAAATATTAAACTCATTAAACAAAGAGTTTCATTGATCTAAGCTCTCACCTTACTACAACGCTCAACTAGGTAACGTGGAAATGAAATGAAATGAAATGATTCTTTATTTGGAGGATCTTAATATTAAAATATGTTCAGTGTTTTCAGCTTAAGTTTAAGCATGCAAAATAATAGTAGGTAATAGTTTTAAATTATGAATTAGGTCAAGTTATTGTAATTAGTTTTTAATTGAATAATTTCAATTTATATAATGATTTAAAATGTCATAAAGTTTGTACATATAATTTCAAGTTTGTGAATGTTCATTTCAAATGTCAGTTATTATAAGATATTCCTTAGTGCTATAAAAACAGTGTTGTAGTAGCCACTTAGTCAGAGAAGGAGATATATTTTTAATGACTTGCAACATATTGCCTTAAATGAGCCAGAGGTGTGTAAATTTTGCTCCTAGAGTAGAGTCAGTTAAGTGATACTCATTCCTTACACCACGTTTAGTAATATTGAAATTAGTTTATACTGGCCTAATGCTTGCAGTAAAGTTACAACTGTTTTAGTACCCATCCATTTGTAGCGTCATAAGCACTAAGGGACAGTGCCACGCGCTATAGACAAGACAGGGTGCATTGAATTCTTCCTCAGCCCACATCGACCCACTGCTGGGCATAGCCCTCTTCTCTATAGCACCAATCTTCCCGGTCCTGTGGCAATCGCAACCAGTGGGATCCTGACGACTTGATAATATCGTCGGACCATCGGGCTGTGGTCTTCCCACTGGCCTTGTCGCTCCCCGTGGCCACCACTCCGTGACTGCTTTGGTCCATCGTCCATCGTCCCGTCTAGCCAAGCGTCCCGCCCACCTCAATCTCGTTATTGGTTTGCCTACATATGTGATTTTTGTTTTCCGTCGAATTTCGACGTTTGGCACACGGTCAACGAGAGAGATACCTAGAACGCTCCATCGCTCTTTGTGCAACTTATGTAATATGCACATTATGCTTTGTGAGCGTCCATGTTTCGGCTCCATAGGTGAGGATGGGCAAGATACATTGGTTATATACCTTGGTCTTCAGGCATTGTGAGAGAGAAGATTTGAAGATATCACCCATTTTCCCGAAAGCAGCCCACCCTAGTCCAACGCGTCTTTCGACCTCCTTCACCTGTGCATCTCGGTCAAAGGATAAACGAATTGAATTAGCTGACCATATTTTGGGCAGTGATAGTATACCATTATTAACAACTTCCGAACGGCCGGTAGTATACAAAAATATTAATATTAAAATGACGTCGACTAAGCAATCTGTATGATTTTATGGTCAATATTTTTTTTTGACTTGTCTTGACAACTTCCTAAAGAAACTTATGCGTGTATCAAGAAGTCATCTTTTACCAAGAAACATTACCCTCCTTCTCGATTACTGGACATGCTCTACTAAACAAACACTTATTTACCCTAGGTATTACAGACAGTCCCCTGTGCAGAGCATGGAGATGGATGAGACAGCCACCCGCGTCCTACTGGAATGTTCTGGTGTTGTGGTGTTGCCCGGTAGGTGGCCACCTACCGGGCAACATCCCTCGGATCACCGGGGTCGCTCCAGGAAGTCGTCGGCAACATCAAGGGTCTGCTAGACTTCCTACAGGAGCTGGGTTGGCAGGAGTAGTGCCCCCAACCCGCATCACGCAAAATAGGCGCAAATTACAGTCGTCGAGTTGCGGAAACCAAGCCCGCGATAACTATAACTATACCTATACCACAGAAGAGATAATAGCCCATACCCTCTGTATGGTCTAACCCGTAGTTTACGAGATTATCCCACACACTCGAAGTAGTTGTTGAAGTTATGAGTTAAACCAGAATTATTGCTGGATTACTATTTATTGATGTTACTAGGTATAAGGTTGTATAAAGACTCAGCTAAGCTATAGTTAAATATCATACAAGTAAGTTCGCATGACGCGTGACTTAAAACTAGGTTGCTGATCACAATATTGTGCGGCGTGACCGTACATGCTCCCAAACCGGGATAAAATCTAAGAAAGAATAAGTTAAAGTTGATGCAGAGTTAAAGGAAACTTAAATTAACGCAGAGTTAAACATAAAGTTAAAATATTAAAACTTAAGACTAACGCAGAGTCAAAAATATGAATCTTAAATATAGGTATCATCTTCAAAGTTAAACGCCATGTTGGCGTTTCCCTGCTGCGATGAATGCTTCGCTGGCATCGTTGTCGCTCGAAGCTCGATGTCTCCTTGTCTCTCTCGTTGGCGGTGATGACGCATCGTAGGTGTTGCTGCCCGCTTCCATTTGAGATAGGCATATAAGGCGATGCCGAGTATGGCTCCTGCCAGCGCCAGATACGCGACGACGTACTGATGGATGTCGTGGTTTGTTATAGTGGCCGGGAAGTGTTCTCGGGCCTTCTGGAATCGGAATTTCTCGTCGATTTCTTGTATCTCCGATATGTAAGTTAAATTGTTGTCATGTGAGGGCATATTCCTCAGTGTTTCTTTCACTAGATCGTTGATCGACGTACTTTTCGATATCCCATGGATTTCCAGATTGTCGTCCCATGAGATGGAGTTGTTGAAGACGTCGTGAGAGTATACCGTTGTATCTGATTCTTGAAGTTGGCATCCTTGAGATAATGTGACGATAGTTGCACCATTAGTTCGCTGCGTTGTAAGACGATCCTTACATATGACTCGAAGTGTACAATTACCGCAACAAATGCTTAACCATGTGTTTTTCGCTCGGAGTTCAATCCACTCGTTATGGCAGGTTGTTGTTGTCAACTGACAGGTAAGGTCGGCCGGTGGCTTATCAGTTTAGCTTCGCATGGCAAATTCCCTCCGCGTAGGTCATGGACAGAGGGGCTCGTTGAGCATATATAGCTATTGTTACGTCGTTGTTTGCATTTATTAAATTCTTCTTTGTTCATCTTGATAAATGTTGTTTGTTTCGTTTGAAATGGGTAATGGTGATATCTTTGTTACAGGACATTTTAGGGTCCCCTTGTGTGTTTTTAATGTGACAACTCGGGTGTATCCGTCGTTGCCCGGATGAAGTTCGATGACGCGTCCTAGTGCCCATTTTCCGGGAGGTAAGTTGTTCTCCTTGATCAGCACTACGTCGTCCAGTTTCAAGTTCCGTGTTGGTTTCTGCCATTTGCTTCTTGTTTGTAGTTGTGTTAAATAATCTTCAGACCATCTCTTCCAAATTTGTTGATTCATTTTCTCAGTTAGTTGCCACCGTTTCCTGATATCTATGTGCTCGGTGTAGTCACCTTGAGGAAGCGTGAAGTTTGGACCGCCAGTGAGAAAGTGACCTGGAGTCAGATAGTTTTCAAACTCTTCGATATCTTCACTCAGCTGGCACAGGGGTCTAGAGTTCATGCACCCTTCTATCTGGGCTAGAAGTGTTGAAAATTGCTCGTATGTTAGTTTCTGCTCCCCGATGACTCGTTTTAAATGATGTTTCATGGACCGCACCGCAGCTTCCCAAAGTCCGCCCGCTGTAGGCCAGATTGGCGCGTTGAAATGCCACTCTATTTCCATGTCTCGTATTTTATTATAAAATGTTGGCGTGAATATTTGCTTGAACTCAACAAATTCCTTCTTCAGCTGTTTTGATGCGCCAATGAAATTTGAGCCATTATCACTGTAGATGTGTTGGGGCGTTGTAGCGCTGTGAATATCGGTGCTTGTAAGGTGCATCGCGTGTAAGTCGCGTGCCTTACTGCCGTCGACTCGGGTTCGTATTCTGCTGATGAATCGCAAAATCCAAGCGACTGTCCGTTTGATGAATGTTAGTGAGCTATGTTTCTTGATCAATGCATCGATGAAGTTTTCTTGTTTGTTTGTAATAGTTATAGTTTCGAAGTTAAGTTGTCTGCCGATTTTAGTTGTTCCTGTTGGGATGTTCAGATGAGTTTCTCTGTTAAAGTTGTTCAGCCATGTTGGGCCCGTCCACCACAGTTTGAAGTGGATTAGTTTTCCAGGCAGAAGTCCTCGTGACGCGCAGTCAGCAGGATTCTCCTCGGACTTGACGTAGTTCCATTGTTGTTTCGGAATCTGTATATTCGGAATAAGAGTTATTTTTGCTTCGCCGCTCGGAGTTTCCGATGGTAAAGTTTGTTTGGTAGCTGCGTTGCAGTTTCCTTGAAGTTCCCAGTTGAACATGAACGTGTCCGATTTTGGACTCCAGGCGATGCCTAATGTTTTTGTCGAGTCGTTGAGTGTCGTAGTTGAAATCTGATCTTCCGTCAAGTTTCGCAGTAGGTCAGGGTGATTGCTCGTCCACTGTCGCACTGGCTTCATGTGTCCGAGTTCTCGATATTCGTTGATAAATTCCTTGTACATAGTTGCTAGTCTTTGTTGCCTTTGTAAACGTTTTTCTAGTTGGTAAAATTGAGAAGCTGCTCTGGACCAGGATTTTCCCAATTTTTGTTCGATGTCGGCCTTAAGGGGCATTTGCACCACATAACGTCCGTCTTCGTTTCGTATTGTAGTTTGTTGATAGTGGAGTTCACATTGATCGTTGTTGTTACGGAAGTTTTCCGTGTTCTGAGTGATATCTTCAATCTCCCAGAATCTGCTTAAGTCTTCAGTTTGAATGAGCGTCATATGACAGTTTAAAGTTTGAATATTTCCGCATAATATCCACCCTAGTTGTGTTTGTTGGGCAACAGGGGCTTGTTTGTTGCCTCGTTGTACTCCTTCCAGGATTATGTTCGAGTAGACGTCGGCTCCAAGTAGCAAGTCGACGGGCTGAGACACGTTATATTCTGGATCGGCAAGTTTCAAGTTTTGGATATGCGGCCATTTGTTCCGTTCAAAAGTTGTGCTTGGCAGCTTGTTAACTAGTTGCTTCATGACCAGCGCATCAGTCTCGAATGTAAATTCCGAGTAGATGGATTGGCATTGTAGACTTACAGCTCCCTTGCAGTTGCTGGAGGCTGTGCCGACTCCTGAGATAACGGCGGTGAGTTTCTTGCGTTGTAAACGAAGGCGTTGCGCAGCGTTTTCAGTTATCAGGCTGACTTGAGAGCCTTGATCCAGTAATGCTCTCAACGTGATGAATGTTCCATCTTCAGATTGTACTTTCAGTTGAACCGTAGTAAGTAGAACTTCTTTTGCGTCATCCGACACATGACTTGAATTAAATTGTTTAGAGTTCCACTGACCCACATTTTTGTTTACGTCGTTGTGCAGCATAGTGTGATGCGACGATCCGCACGTTTTGCAAGTTTTTGCTGACATGCATCTTGCGTTGCCGTGGCTAAATAAGCAGTTCTGGCAAACCCGCAGCCTCGACACTGTTTCTGTGCGCATTTTTGGTGTCATGCCGATGAACTTTTCACAGTTCATCAACACATGAACAGAGTTGCAAAGGGGACATTGCCTCGTTGCTTGTGTTGTATGATATGTTTTTGAGTTAGGGTAGTTATTTTTGTTATTTGCTGCTGGCGTGCTCTGCTGGGGCTGGGACTGCGCTGTGTCGTTCTTATGGCGACCTCGTTGAGCTTCCATAGATACGAATTTGTTTTCAAGGAACGCTCTGAATTCCTCCAGTTCAGGAAGCTCCCTGGGCTCCCGCAGCTCCTTGGTGTATTCACTGAATGTCGTTGCGTCGAGTTTTTGCGACATTAAGTAAACAATAATTGGATCCCAGTAGTTTACTTGGGCTCCTATGTTGCTAAGACCGTTGAGACATTCGATTATGACGTCATGCATTTTCTTGATGTTGAAGATGCTCGGTTGTTGTAGAGTTGGTAGATTCATGAGAGTATTCATGTATGACATAAAGAGAAGCCGCTTGTTGTTGTAGCGAAGGTTTAAGATTTCCCAACAGGAATCATAGTTGTCGGCGCTGACTTTCAGATGTTGTACTATCTTTTCCGCTTCTCCTTTGAGCTTGCTCTTCAGATGTTGCATTTTTTGGCATTTTGGTATGAACGGGCTGTTGTGGATGATTTCCATGAATAAATCTCTGAATGAGGTCCATTGATTGCAGTGACCTGAAAATTCTGGAATCTCAATTCGCGGTGTTGTTTTTTGCATATGCATGTTTTCCCATGTTTTCTTGTTTAGTGACCTCTTTGTGTTTTCGTAGTTAATGTCCAGTTGGTTATATCGTTCTTCGTACTCTTTGTCGGGCGTTTCCCATTGACTGTCGAGTTCCCAGTGAAGTTTTTCAATAGTGGTCCATTTTTGTTTGATGTTGTCGAGGTGGTCATCTATGTCCCATTTTTCTAGGTTGTCCATTGAGTTAATCTTAGTGAGGGTTTTTTCTAGAGATCTGAAGTTTGAGTCTTGACGACGAAGTAGTTGCTTGATTTTTGTGTCCGCAGGGGTTGGAGGGCTGGGAGGTTCAGTTGTCGGTTTCGTTATCCCTGAAGTACTTGGTTTGCTCATTAAATTAATTATATCCATCTTCGTCCTGGTATACATGTCCTTAGTTTTCCGGTAGACGTTATCAGTAAAGTATGGTATTTCCTTGTCTTCAATTTGAGCTAGCAGTTGTGGGTGGCGATCTTCGAATTCTTGCCACTGGTTTTCCAGAGATAGAAGTCGGTTAGTTAGGTATTCTTGAGTTTTTCTTGTTATGGAGTCTTTCTGATAGTTGGTGCATAATTTTTTGATGTTTTCAAAGGCTTGAGCTTGAGTTTTCATTTCTTCCATTGTTAGTTCTTGTTAAATTGAGTTACCGTTGAGTTGAAGTTAAGTTGAGTTGTTTATGCGTTGAAGTTGAGTTGTTATTGCGTTAAAGTTAAGTTGAGTTGGCGATCCGTTGGATTGCCGAAGTGCCGTTGAGTAGAATTCCGTTGAAATCCCGTTGCGTTGAGCTGTAGTTAAGTTGAGCTGGAGATCCGTTGGATTTCCGCAGTGCCGTTAAGTTGAGTAGAATTCCGTTGAAATTCCGTTGCGTTGAGTTGTAGTTAAAGTTGAGCTGGAGATCCGTTGGATTTCCGCAGTGCCGTTGAGTTGAGTAGAATTCCGTTGAAATTCCGTTGCGTTGAGTTGTAGTTAAAGTTAAGTTGAGCTGGAGATCCGTTGGATTTCCGCAGTGCCGTTGGCAGGAAGTTGTAGTTGTGGATATCGCTGGGTCCCGTCGATAGCTCACGAGTGTGCAACTCAATGCCCAACACCGATAGTTGCGACTTCTCAATCCAATTCGGTGATTCCGCTTGTGGAGGCCGAACAGAACCGATCCGCTATCGATTAGGAACAAAGAGCCACGTACGTGAACTGGAGTCTGTTGGATCCTTGATATCCGGCTCGAAGGACCATTAAATGTATGGTCTAACCCGTAGTTTACGAGATTATCCCACACACTCGAAGTAGTTGTTGAAGTTATGAGTTAAACCAGAATTATTGCTGGATTACTATTTATTGATGTTACTAGGTATAAGGTTGTATAAAGACTCAGCTAAGCTATAGTTAAATATCATACAAGTAAGTTCGCATGACGCGTGACTTAAAACTAGGTTGCTGATCACAATATTGTGCGGCGTGACCGTACACCCTCCTTCTCGTGTAGTCAGTCGGTTATTTAAAATAAATGTGTATTTCATCAAAATCCGTCTAGCCGTTTCAGCTTGAAGCAGTAACAAACATATTTGGTAATTATTAGTAGAAAGTGGGATTGCATGTCATACATCCTTTTTATTAGGGTACCGTACCCGAAGGGTGCCAAACGGGACCCTATTACTGAGACTTCGCTGTCCGTCTGTCCGTCCGTCCGTCCGTCCGTCCGTCCTGTCTGTCACCGGGTCCGTCTGCACGAACCGTAATAGCTAGAAAGCTGAAATTTTCACAGAATGTGTATATCTGTTGCCGCACCAACCAAAAATACTGAAATACGAGAGATATTGCAAATTAAAGGGGGCCCCGATACAAGAGACGTGTTTAGATACACTTACGCATTTCAAAATGGAGATCTTGACTGAAACTGTTTATTTATTGTCATAGCAACCATGTCATAGACACATATACTACACATATTTAAATATGATAGCATATTTCGCGTCAACCCACATGGTTGTGGTTAGCCGGTATGATGTAGACTCTCAATCCGGAGGTCGTCGGTTCAAATCTCGTGAAGGCATAAACTTTTTAAATTTTCTTTTTGTTTTATTTTTTATTGTTTTGTGTGCTTTTGATTTGTTGTACGATGGTACGGTACCCTTCGTGTGCGATACCGACCCGCACTTATATTACTTTAATCGAGATCAAACCACTCTCACGCTGAACCGAAAACTCTCTTTATGTTCGAATAAGTAGAGAATCGATTCAGACAGGTGATTGGGAATCGAGTCACATTCGTACAAGAATCTAAACGAAAGTTAAAAGATACAAAACGGGCACAAATCTCTTTAAGCGGTTTTTCAGGCTGGGACCACTTGCACCATTGTGAAACGGGGTGTTAACTCTAGTTATATTTATTTTATTATTCCTCCAACTTTTTTTTTACACACAGTAAAATAACAGTGTGCAACGTATTATCAAGAAATTAAAAATTCGCCCACTGCTAGTTTTTCTTTCACTAAGAAATTCATTGCTGGAATAAATCTCTTATTAGAGATAAGCTCGCCTTTGTACACGACTTTTCTATAAGACATCTGTTTGTCATCATGTGAGTACAATAAAGGAATTACTAATTACGAAACTTGGAACTTTCGAGTCAGATTGATGATGGACCTCGAAGGTGGGAGAGGGACCCCAAGGATGATTGGGCTCAGTAAACATAACATAAATATGAACATAACATAAACATTTACATACAGGCACATACATTGCTTCTGGCCCCACACTAGGATACCCTGTGTCGTGGGAACCAGAAACAGCGACTTCACAAACATGTAAACATCCAAGACCTGGTGGCTTTTTTTTTGTCCCCAGCCGTGATTCGAACCCGGGTCGCATGGTAGGCATGGCGCGCGCACAGCCGCTACGCCACAAAGGTCGTCAAAGTCAGTTTCAGTTTCATTCAGTAGATTGATCATGACAACATTTTTAATTATTTTTGGTATTTTCTCCTCACCATCACTAGATGAACGAGTTAGACGTTGGTACATGGAACCCTGGGATTCTTATTTGTAAAACCTTCAAGTTTTAGCCCATTCATATAGTCTTTTTTACTTCAAAAGTGTCTTTAATTTTTACCTAAGTACCCAAGAATGCACAGGCTTTGACCCAGAGAGCACTTATCCAGTGCAGAGCGCAGATACATTTTCCTTTGAAACACAACTCACCAATTTACGGGCGGCGGGGGACGAGGTAAGAGAGCTGTGATTGGTCAGCCGCTGCGAAACTGTCTGGCGGCCCGTCATCGTACTTAGGTTGCGTATGCGAACGTTTGTTGAATACAACAAACGTTTGGCGAGCCGCATTCCCCGCAGGCGCAGTCAATTGGATATAATTATAGTCTCCGCTTTGACCCGACCCATCGGTTCTTGGATTTGAGTATTCTAAAGACCACCCCATCGGTCAAGTTAACTAATATTTTTTTATTTTTTTATTATTCAAATTAAATTGTTTAGCATTATAAATAATAATATTATATAATAATAATAAGATGTAGCCTATTAATATCCGCACCAAGGGGTGCTGGCCTTGACGCGGATCCGACTAAGATTGAGCCAAACTCACCACGCGGGCCCGATGCTGGTCACAGATATCGATAACTGTGATGCTGGTTGATGGAGGTGTGTCGGGCGTGTGTGTTCAAATTCCAAATTCAAATTATTTAATTGCTAAATTGTGGTTGTAGAGTTGTTAAAGTAAGGAGGTCCCGACAATGGACCCTGTAAGGGCACTGCACTGTGTTAGTTAACTTTTGTGTATTTATTTAAATTTAATCGTCATTTAAACCCAACAGATAACTTACCCAACCGGTCCTAAGGCAGCCAAATAAACGGCACATTGCCGTATCGAGATATCTTCCTATTTCTTCCTTCCGGTGCCGTTGCCTGAAATTGGATTGTCGTTCTTCGCTTCAGGATTTCCCCTTAACCTGTTTATGTTTGTATGCGTGTTTATGTTCTGACTGTTATAAAGTGAGAGTAGTTCTAAGTGGTTCGAACATTTAAATAAACGGTCAAGTGCGAGTAGGACTGGCGGACTAAGGGTTCCGATCCAATCACGCTTGGAGAGCGAAACTGGTGTAATCAGGTTTCTACATAAAAACTGTATGGTATGATGTCATCCATGTAGATTTTTGTAGAAAGACAGAAATTTGCAGTTTTCTGATTTTTTGCTTTACTTTAAAATTTCATTTATTTATTGTCAAATTAACCTGTACAACATAACAGAAAAGCTTCCATTTCCTGATTGTAGGCCTACAGAAAGTACTCTATGGATTTTGGATCCATTGTGATTATACTATGAAAATCAAACAATTTTCAAAAACGGTCATATCGTTCGATTGCGTTGACCTTAAAGTTTGATTTTTTCACACCCTTATTCACAGGTTCCACAGACCTTAACAATTGATATAAACAGCTTAATACGCCCACGCGTTCTTTATGTAAAGGTGCTGACACACGGACAGACAGACAGACAGAACGGACAGAAGGACGGACGGACAACAAAGTGATCCTATAAAATGGTTCCTTTTTAGGGTTCCGTTAGAGGAACAAGGAAACTTTATTGTTTCGTCAAGTCTGTCTGTTTGTCTGTCTGTCTGTCTGTCTGTCTGTCCGTCCGTATTTCACAGCAACTTTATTCGAACTATTAAGACTACACAGTAGAAACTAGATACGTAGATGTATTCTGTGAACCGCTTTACGATGTTTGTACAAAAATTTAAAAAATATAATATTAAGGGGGCTCCCCATACATGGAACTGACACCAAAAATATTTTTTTTTTTCATCAAACCTATGTGTGTTGTAATTATGTGATTGGCTTTATTCATTTTTTTTCCGATCGTTTCTTGTGGTTGCCTTTGCATAATTATGCTTGAGCTCTTTCGGTGTATTTATTTTTACTCAGATTATACGTTTAGTCTTAAGTTTCTAGTTTTAGGAAATGGTGTGAGCTGAAAACCAGTGCAACACGTAACACAATGCTGAGCTCAAACTATTTTGACATCTAAACCCCAACCGTAAACTGTACATTGTTTTCCATATATCCCTATGTTTTCCGTATGTAATTTCTTTATTGTACTCACATGACAGGAAAAATAGCTTAACATAGAAAAAATATGTACAAAGGCGAGCTTATCTCTAATAAGAGATTTTTTCCAGCAAACCATGTTCGGTAGGAGACGGAGATGATAGGGTAAGGGGAAGAATTGCGCGTACAATAAAACTATTCTAGTATAATACATATTATTATTACACATAGGTACATGTAAGAACCTATTGCTAAGGAATAGACTACATACACAGTTACATCTAATACATACCAGTATATATCTAAATTGACAGTGAAAGATAGTGCTTCTTTAATCGGTTTATTTGTCGAATAAATATATTTCTATTTCTATTAAATACCAAACCAAAAGGTTGAAAATATGGAGGAAATATATTAATTTTCTAGTTAAAAAAACCCCTTGATATCACCAAACAGTTGATTCAGTAGGACGCCTTTGTTTTGGCACATCGAGACGGGACCCGAGGTGTCTCGAGTATGATACTCGGTTTTTGACTTAGCGAGAGAGAGAGAGAGAGAGAGAGAGAGAGAGAGAGAGAGAGAGAGAGCGCGCGAGACGAGACCCGACGTGCCAAAAAAAGGCCCCGTACTGTACATGTATGCATAAAATTTCATGACTAACTAACATTTACGGCCCATTAACTAATATTTACTTTACTACTAAGTGTGCAGATTACTTTTTGAGGAAATTGTGTACTTTTCAGGAAAGGTTTTGAAATTTTTCATTAAATCAATCCCACACATTTGTCACAATATTGCTATTGTATTGAAGATTTTATTAGTTTAAATAAGAAGAAGTAGTCATGCGATTCTGGATTTTAAGTAAGTAAACTTTGTACCAATGATAGCTCCCTATCTGCTACGCCTAGCTTGCGCCCTGTCACGCAAAATAGAGAAGAGTCTGGCAAGGCAGAATTAAACATCGCAAAGCGCGGCAAATTTAAAAATTCATGCTTGTAACACCGTGTATGTCAGTCTATGTTACCGGCAAACAAGGATATCCGTCATTCTACAGGTAAGTTGACCTACAGATGTATCCTGATGGCGGATTTCATACTTTGACGGTGTCATAAACATCAATGTCACGATGACCAAAGATAATATAGACAGCAGTGTGGCGTTATAATAAACACTCGTCCAGAATACGCTGGCCAATATCTAATTGATTAACTGGCTAAAAGTTTCCTACTATTGATGATATTGTGTGTGTCTTACTTTCTGTTTTTGGTTTCTTTTGTCTAACTGTAATGTGTTCACTGTCCTTGTAATAAACGTTTCTTTCTTTCTTCTTTCTTTCTTTCTAAAAGTGGACACAATTTATTTCAGTTAATGTCGTGTTTGTTATGTTGAGAACTCAGTGTTGAGACCGGTTTTTAACAGCAGGGAGCACTTATCCAGTGGAGAGCACATAGATACATTTTTTTTTGAAACACAACTCACCAATTTACGGGCGGCGGGGGACGAGGCAAGAGAGCTGTGGTCAGCCGCTGCGAAACTGTCTGGCGGCCCGTCATCGTACATAGGTTGCGTATGCGAACGTTTGTTGAATACAACAAACGTCTGGCGAGCCGCATTACCCCGCAGGCGCAGTCAATTGGATATTATAGTCTCTGATTAACAGTCTATAATGTTATCGCCAATCCACAGTCTTCAACCTCAACTTTCCTTGGGCAACATTCGTTTCCGCCGACGAGCTGGAACAGACCACCATCGACTTCTTCAGCACCTCTAGTACTACCACCACCGAGGAGTATGACTTCTTTAAGAAAAAAGAGGAAGACTTTGATCATCTGCCTGAATATGCCAAGAAGTATATCTTCAAGATCCCGCCTAGAGAGCAGGATAATTGGGTGCTCAGGCCATTGATTGATGAATTGCCTTTGTTAGGTTTGTGAGATAACATAGCATAGCATAGCATAGCATAGCATAGCATATCATGGCATAGCACGCACCAAGGGTTCCGACCACACTTGGAGAGCGTAACACGTGTAATTAGGTCTCCACATAAAAAACTAAAGTGTGATGTCATCCATGTAAACCAATTTGAATATTTTTTTAGAAAGACTGAAATTTGCAGTTTTCGGATTTTTTCCTTTACTTGTGCTATAAGAACTTCCTTCATTCTAAATTTCATGACCCTAGGCCAGCCGGAAGTACCCTATAGGTTTTGATTCCCTTGCGAGTTCCACGCGAGTTCATACAAAATCAGTAAAATTATGATATAATATCGCAGTATCTTTTGATTGCGAGGACCTAGAAGTTTACTTTTTTCACAGCTCCAAGGGACTATAGACCTGAGTAATCGATATTAATTTCAACACGATACCTCCACGCGTTCTTGAGAAAAGGGGTCGCGACAGACGGACAGACGGACAACAAAGTGATCCTATAAGGGTTTCTTTTTTTCCTTTTAAGGCATCGGAACCCTAAAAAGAAGCAGCCACTGGCCACAAAGGGCTGAAGCACGCTTCAGCCTCTTTTGTGGCTGCTTCTAGCTTCTCGTGGCGGCGTTTGTGGTTGTTGTGGCCGGGTGGCCCATATGCTGGGACCCTAAGTTGCAAGTGTTTTTTTTTTTCAGAAAATATACCATGCCACAAATGTCCCCGAGTCCACATCCCTGTATGTGGCACTGACCATCAGACTTATCTCAACATTTGCAAGTTGGAGTGCCGAAATAAACAGACGGGGGGCGAAACCAAAATTGCCAGTATCGGGTATTGTTACAACTTCCTGGACAGGTGGAACTACCGTATGTATGGATAAATTCCCCAATTGGTGTCCGCGAGGCGAGCACCAGCCGCGTAGCGATTGGTTCGGGCCGAGCGGTAGCCAATACATAATACGAGGAATATTTGTATGTAACGACGTATGTTTTGTGTTCTAGAAAATGGCGCTGCAATTTTCGATGAAATTTGCAGTATTTCATTTTCAAAGCTAACAGTACAATTATACCGTTTATGCTTTTTCAGGTTTCTGTTATTAAATAGTTTTAATTCACGCATTTGAAAAAAAATAAAGGAAGTCTTTGATTTACAATTGTTTTATTTCCCTTTTTTGCTATTTGCGTTCATTTCTTCATTCTATGTTTTAGGCATACCGCAATCTGATGGCAAATGGGGAAATAAAATTTGATGTGAGCAGTACTGGGGAAATTCTAAAATTCCATTTATTTCGATAATGTCACCTTTTTATGTCGCCGCCTTGCCGCCGGTCACCTAATTTGAAAGAACGCCGACACTTGGTCAAAGAAAACCGCTGCGGAGTACACAAGTCGGAGTACTTTAAACCTAAACTTTGTACTTTATTGCACAGAAAACATAATACAGACACTGAATATTGGAAAAAATATGTACAAAGGCGAGCACACCCGAAATTGAGGTCTGTGCGTGAGACAGTTTGTAGTTTGTATCGGAGTGGCATGCCGGAGTGAGATGCGTCCTCGAGAAAAATATGTACAAAGGAGAGCACACCCGAAATTGAGGTCTGTGCGTGAGACAGTTTGTAGTTTGTATCGGAGTGGCATGCCGGAGTGAGATGCGTCCTCGAGAAAAATAAGTACAAAGGCGAGCACACCCGAAATTGAGGTCTGTGCGTGAGACAGTTTGTAGTTTGTATCGGAGTGGCATGCCGGAGTGAGATGCGTCCTCGAGAAAAATATGTACAAAGGCGAGCACACCCGAAAACGCTGAACCACAGATTACTAAATAGTTACTACGTAACAGATACTTCACTCAGTAGGAAATTTACAATACCTACTGCTATAATAGCCTACTCCGTCGCGTCAGCAACCGCTGCATGCTAAAATGTGCCTAAATGCTCAACCGTACAGTTGTGATCGCCTCGCACCGCGCGATCTCACACTAATCGCAGGGCTGGCAGACATCGCAGATACTCGTACGATACGAACACAGTTCAAAACGTGCGTGCGCTTGGCTTGCGACAACCATACTGACGTTGGGCGCCGGGCCATAGCCGGGCTGCCCGAGAGGCGGTAGGTAATTATAGCACGCGAGTACATTCTGTGACGGAGGCCTGGCTGAACGCTGTCTCGGTGCAGATGGCAGGGTTTCGGTTTAGTAAAGATAAAGATAAAGACTTTTATTTGGGATAGCTATGGTTATTGACCGAGCGAGCGAAGCGAGCGAAGCGTCTCCGTTTCAGGTTTGGGCAAAAATGCTTTCGTATGTCCGGTTGTTCTCCTCTACAGGTCGCATTTATGAACCGATTCTCGTGAAATTTTGTGAGCAGGTTGAAAAAATTAATTGAATTTTTCGCTCGAGCCAGTTTTTAGATTTTTTTCAAAATGGCGGAGATATGGGGTTTTAAAATGTAAAAAAATCGCTACAACCCAAACGGCTCGATGGATATTAACAAATGAGGTGTCGTTGGATTTGTAAAGACCATGAGAGTGAAACAAACTATATAATTTTAGTAAAAAGTCAATAGGTTGTATTAAAGATCGCGAAATGTAGTTTACAAAGTTATTGGTGCGGCTACTTTCATACTGCATGTACGTAACCAGGTACATTCATAAGTTTGTATGTGTTATTGAAAGAAAATTATTTGGGTTATTTTATTTATGTGTGTTAGCAGTTCAGCTTTCCCACCGACATACTCGCGAGGTCTACAGCTCACAGAGCCACTAGTACAAAGGTGGTACAATATAGTTTCAGCCAGATACACACATCCAGCCAAATCAACTATCAGAAGTTTTTGAGCTGCCCCTTTAGGGCCTTCGAAACTGCTTCTTGACTACTACATTACACCAATATGAAAATATTCCAATCAATAGAATCTTTCCAGCTGCAGCCATTTCGCTGCTTTTTTAACCGACTTCCCAAAGGAGGAGGTTTACAATTCGTCCGGATGTTTGTTTTTTTTTTTTTTTTTTTTATGTATGTGCCCCGATAGCGCCTAAACGGGTGGACCGATTTGGAAAATTATTTTTTTGATTGAAAAGGTTTACCTTCCCATTGGTCCCATTGACACCAGGTCAGGATCTGATGATGGGATCCTGGAGAAATCGAGGGAACTCTTCAAATATTATAGGCAGACTTAAAGTGATTTTTGTGTTTTTCATAATAACTCGTGCAAATGCACATGGTAAGCATAATATTGTGATGCGGAACTGCTGATGAAGACCACATATAAGACCAGATCTGCTCAATACTAGGTACAAATACAATGCGTGGCTGACGGGCAGGCAACGCATAGCCTAAACCGGTGGACCTAGAGCCATGAAACTTGGTACAAGAATTCCTTAGTAGCGTGGGGTAGCACTGATATGGGATTTGACAAAATTAATTCCCCAAGGGGGGGGATAAGGGGTTTCAGTTTAAACTCAATCTAATCAAATAGGGTTTGTGGAAGTCGGTTTTTTCTAAAGTTTACTTTTTGTTTCAATTATTGATCAGTCAGGACTTACTCTTTTATATGTATATACAGATTAGCGGTAAAATTTTCAATCTTCCGTATCCGAACCGTAAAAGATAAAGATAAAGATAAAGACTTTTATTTGCGATAGATATGGTTATACAAAGGTGGTATAATATAGTTTCTGTCAGATACACACATCCAGCTAATTAAATTAATCGAACCTTAAGCGAAACCCAGTTTAAATTACGACTAATTTAGGAGATCGGCTAATAGAAGATGGTATTAATAATAATATTATTTTTATTGTTACATGGGCTTGACATGTAAGAATAAATTAAACCTAATAAATGGACTACACTTTTTTAGGGTTCCGGGTTTAGGAGACTTCGCTGTCTGTCCGTCCGTCCGTCTGTCTGTCACCAGGCTGTATCTCATGAACCGTTTTAGCTAGACAGTTGAAATTTTCAAAGATGATGTATTTCTGTTGCCGCTATAACAAAATACTAAAAATTAAAAGAAATTTAATATTAAGGGGGGCTCCCATACAACAAACGTGATTTTTTTGGTCATTTTTGCTCGATATTGATAATGGTAGCAGGTAGACGCTTAAAATGTTCACAATATATTGAGTATATTATTTACTTAAAAAATAAATAACTAAATTAATATTTAGGGGGGCTCCCATACATTTTTTTTTGCGGTTTTTTATAGATAATGGTACGGAACCCTTCGTGCGCGAGTCCGACTCGCACTTGGCCGGTTATTTACTTTAGCTTCAACATAAGGACTAGACCTTTACATCATTTGCTCTTTGCTTAAAGATATCCGCTCATTCATTAGAGATTAACCCGCCTATGTACAATTGTACATGGTTTGTCAGAGAAACATGAAGCGCAGCATTCTCGGTGTTCGGCTTGTAGACCGGATCCGGAATTCCAAGCTGCGCTCCCGGACAAAGATTAGATGTAGCTCAGAAGGATAAGTGGATAAGTGCTCCCTGCTCAGAAGGCTGCCCAATTAAAGTGGGACTGGGCCAGTCACGTTGCTAGAATGCTGCCAAATCGTTGGGCTAAGAGAACCACAGACTGGCTCCCAGTAAATGCAAAGAGAAAGCGTTGCCGACCCAGGAAGAGATGGAGTGATGAGTTGGCTCTATGGTATAAAGAGTGGAAGGAGACCGCTCAGGATCGAATAGAGTGGAAGAGAGGGAGAGAGGCCTTTGCCCAGCAGTGGGACATTACAGGCTCGTAATAATAAATAATAATGTACATAGGAATGTGCAACCCGCGTCCATTGCTTCACTTCTTTCCTGCTATACCTTTAATATCATAAATAAGGTATTATCATGAACTAGCGCCAAATGAGAAACTTGGTACTTTGTTAGGGACTCACACAAATACTTCTACTACTTGTCACTTCTCCATACAAACCAGCTGATTCACTCAGGCCAAAATGTACTGGGAAGTGAAAAATAAAGTTGCTCTGATCAAATCGGTTTCATAATGAAAGTTGCTCAGAATGATGTCCCTAACTTGATGAGGCTGCCGCGCAGCAAAATAAAAATACTAATAGGCCTCATAACAGGCCATTGTACACTTAATAAACACCTGAAAATTACAGGTGCAACAGACAGTTCCCTTTGCAGGGGATGCATGGAATGGAAGTGGACGAGACCGTGGAGCACATGTTGCTTGCGTGCCCGTCCACCATAGAGACCAGCATCGCGATTCTGGGAGAAAACAGCAGAGCGTCGACCCTCCTCGAACATCCAGGCCTCCTACTCCAGTTTGTGCTGGAGTTGGGATGGCTGAACTAGAGTGCAGGTGCAGGGGACATGCACAAAGGCCCCGCTCTCGTGGGCCAGGTGCAGGCACAACATCCCCCTGACAGAAGAAGAAGAAGATGAAGAAGATGTCCCTAACAAAGTAGTTTCTCATTTTGCTTTTATTCATTTACACCGTGTAATAAAGTACTGGCACGGGCCTTCACCCGAACACATAAGTATAAACTATAAACCTAAAATTAGTAATCATGTTACTAAAGTTAGTAATTATTCACTCATTTTAAGAACTCATTTTAGGTTTAGATCGTAATAAGAGGTTTTATGTTCAATTACGTAAACACTGAGACTCCCTGGGTAAACAATAGTTATTTTTTAATGAGAATTGCCTGTACTGAAGTGTAATGAATATGTTCTTCAAGATTTTTGTTAGTAAGTATTTTAGTATAATTCCTATTCTGTCAAAAACAAGGTTATTAATTATTAATATTAAAGGGGGAATTATATAATGATCGAATAAATATTTAACTGAGCGCACAGATTAATAAAGAGTTAGGACTAAATTACTAGCGACTAAATTACTGAGTGAGCGACAAGTCTGACTCGTCGCTCAGTCAGTAATTTAGACGCTAGTAATTTAGTAATTTAGATAAATGGTTTTTGTCGTTGATTCGGTTTTTGTTTTTTTTTTCAAAATGGCGGGGATAACTATGGAGTTTTAAAATGTAAAAAACTCGTTACAACCCGAACGGCTTGACGGATATGAACAAATGGGGTGTCGTTAGTTTTGTGGAGACCGAGAAAGTGATACAGATTATATCATTTTACTGAAAAGTTAATAGATTGTAATATAAATCGCAAAATGTAGTTTACAAAGTTATTGGTGCGGCTACTTTTATACTCCATGTACGTACGTACCCCTATTCATAACTTTGTCTGTGTTATTGAAAGAAAATGGTGTCGGGTTATTTGTTTTTAGGGATCCGTATCCGAAGGGTGCCAAACGGGACCCCATTACTGAGACTTCGCTGTCCGTCTGTCTGTATGTCTGTCACCAGGCTGTATCTCATGAACCGTGGTAGCTAGACAGTTGAAATTTTCACAGATGATGTATTTCTGTTGCCGCTATAGCAACAAATACTAAAAAACAAAATAAATGTAATATTAAGGGGGCTCCCATACAACTAGGTTGTTTTTTTTTTTTGCGATTTTTTATAGATAATGGTACGGAACCCTTCGTGCGGGATTCCGACTCGCACTTGGTTGTTTATTCAATAATTCCATCTGTACATCCGATAAACTACAAGTACGTTGTGAGCGGTGAGGGGGTGAAAAATTATGAATGAAAAATCTGTAATTCTCGTTGTCGCTGGCGAGGTCTACTTAACAGCGGCCTGATGCTGCTCTGAGAAACGCACTTATATTGCAAATAGATCGTAAATAGATTGCAAGCAAATCGTATACGCTTTGCTTGCAATCTATTTGCGATTCTTTAGGAGCATACCAAATGACGCCATTTTGGGTGTTTACGATGCGATAGCGATCCAATATAAGTGCGTTTCTCAGAGCAGCATCAGGCCCCAGGCTGACAGAGCCGCGCTGAGAGAATGCGATCCTGACACTTGACGTTATTTGTGTAATTGTAACAAAAAGTAAAACTTAAAAAAAACGACTTCCACAAACCCTATTTGATTAGAAACCAATGTCAAAGTGCTTTTTGACTCTAATACAAACTGTAATCCCCCTATTCCCCCCCCCCCCTTGGGGAATTAATTTCTCTCAGTGCTACCCTACGCTACTAAGGAACTGGTGGCAATTTGTGGTCTTCATCATCAGCAGTTCCGCATCACAATATCATGCATTCTCTCAGCGGCCCTGTACAGAGTGTAATACGGCAAGCTGAAAGAGATCTCTTTTTAGAGATCAGCTCGCCATTGTACAATTTATATCATACCGTTATTTTTTCAACTTTTTTTTTAATGTGCAATAAAGAAGTTATGAAATTATGAGGGTTGTTAGGGACATCATTCTGAACAACTTTCACTATGGGACCGACTTGATCAGAGCGACTTTATTTTTATTAACTCAAACTCATTTCGGGCCTAGCGCTCAGCTGATCTGTATGGTGGAGTGAAAAATAAAGTTGCTCTGATCAAGTCGTACAATGCTATATGTTTTTAACACTTTTGTTATCATATTTATTTTTTAAATTGTTTAACTTAACTAAATGACTTGAAACGAGGGAGCGAAGTCTTCTGATACAGGTATTTTATACTAAAAAGAAGGCATCAGCCTACACTATGTAAATGTCTCTGTTAAACAAAAAACATTTTTGAATTTTGAATTTTTTGAAGTCGGTTCCGTAGTGAATGTTGTTCAGAATGATGTCCCTAACAACCGTATTTCGGCTTGAACACCCCTTTCTGTTACACCCTGTATAGTCTAATTGTATAATTAACCCAACAGCCGTCATCCTCGCCACTGGTACCCAAGGGGATCCGGTAAATGTCACAACAACGGTCCAAACCACGCCATCAAGTTACTTCGTTAACGCAACACATCAAGCCTTACGTCAATACATAGAAGTGGCAACACCCAAAGCACTCGGCGACACTGTGAACCATCTTGTTCTACAACTGCTTCCACCATTGAACAAGTTTATGCCTTGTGACAAATGTCCTAGGGTCTACTTTCCTGTGTGCGGCTCAAATGGAAAGTCTTTTAGAAATATCTGCTACTTTAGATGCAATAAGTTACAAGAATTGGGAATCACAATTGTTAGACGAGGTATATGCATTAATTTTAGGAGGAATAATCAGGGAATGGCGGAGATATTTTAACTTTGGATCATTCTGTGTTGTTGTAGATGGTACCGACATGATTTTGATTTAAAATTTATGTATTACTAATTAAATTAGATAATGTTTAACTGTGTTGTTTACAATCTGGGGGCGCGGCAGCGCCCCCAAGCCAAGTCGAGCAAAGAGCAAAACATACGGGCGCAGCAGTAACATCCTTTACAGGAAGCCATTCAGAGCATATTTGACCTACCTGTTACTCCGTTGTGGATAAAGATAGAAACCTGAATTCCCGGCGGCTAAAAGGCACCATGTCATAAGACATATTCTCAAAATTTCAATAAATTTGAAACAGTAGAGTTGAAGGTACAGCAATTCAAAGTTCCTCAATTTTGACACTCACTGACTCACTGATTCACGATCATGAAAACTCTAAAGGTTACTTCTAGCGAACCCACAAGCTTAAAATTTTGAGCATGGTTAAAGTTTAGCCTGCAAAGCCAAGGAAAACTCAAACATTGCGCAATTTTAGCCCCAATTTCATAATATATTAATTATCAATAAGCTCGGTACACGACTACTTCGATTCATCGCTATTCCCCATTAGATGTCGCTATGTGTATCTTGAATTGCGGTATGGTTTGGTTCCAGCTATGATTTAAATAAAGCGGTTACAATATTGTCTAATATCGCTATTCCCCATTAGATGTCGCTAGGTGTGCATTTCCTGAATCGTGGTATGGTTTGGTTTGAGGTATGATTTATATTTATATAATTCACCGCCCAGACTTGTCACAAATCGTAACATCAAAGCCACAGAGAAGAGCCCATAGAGATAGGGAGTGGGCTTTGAGAAATTCGGTAGCTAACGCACAAGAAATAGTACCCGAAAAGAAAAAAAGGAAAGTTACTTACAAAAAGAAATGAGATCGAAACAAAAACATGCATACGCATATACAAAAACGCCAGTCTCGCAGCCTGCGCAGTTTATTCTACCGTAAAAAGTTGTGAGATCTAATTTTAAACCAAGTCGGATAATTTAACCAGTATCTGTGTATGGTAGAATCTTTCCAACAACTTTATTATCGTATACTGTTAAGTAACTACCTAATTAGTTAACTAATAACATTTGTAGTGATCGGATCAATATAAGACATCTTTATTTCTTCAATAATAATTAGAATAACTTGGCAATCGCGCTCAACTGACCACTCTATAGCACCCAGAGCACAAATGAATATTATTACTCAACACAACACATCTCTAAATAAAGATAAACTTAACTAATAAGAAAACAACGAATTATTTCGGAGCGAGAGCAATAGGTACATTACGTTGCACACACGGTCCTATAGTCAACAACTTTTCTACGTGCGATTGCCAAGTCATTCTAATTATTATTGAAGAAATAAAGATGTCTTATATTGATCCGATCACTATAAATGTTATTAGTTAACTAATTAGGTAGTTACTTAACAGTATACGATAATAAAGTTGTTGGAAAGATTCTACCATACACAGATACTGGTTAAATTATCCGACTTGGTTTAAAATTAGATCTCACAACTTTTTACGGTAGAATAAACTGCGCAGGCTGCGAGACTGGCGTTTTTGTATATGCGTATGCATGTTTTTGTTGGGATTATTTTTTCATCACATCTATTCAAAAAGAGCTACTTTAGTCCCGGCAAACAGGGACTAAAGTAGGTCATTTAGTCCCTAGGGGCTAAAAGAAACTTTTTAATTTTTTTGCCAGTACAAAAGAAAAAAATTGCTGTCACTAATCAGTTTCACTACCATTCAGGCTGACAGACCCAATAACAAGAGAGATCGATTCTAAACGCAGCCAATAAAAAAAAAGTTTGTACTGAAATGCGTACTCGACACAGATTAGATAATCCGATCGACCGAATCGATTGACACCGATTAGTGACAACAGAGACACAACCTTACAGAATTGATATCGAGACACGGACCAAATAATTAAAAAGTTGTGGAAAATTTGTAAACAAAGCGCGCCAAATCTGAAGTAAAGAATATGACTGGAAGTGAGTGTCTAACTCCAGATGATATAGCAACAAACCCGAATGACAAATACAAGATGTGTTAGGTACCAATAAAATCACAAAAAATAGGTATATAAAAACTGTTATCCTGTAGAAAAATTCAAGGGGAACAAAGTGGTTATCTGAAAATGCTTTTTGAACCAATTTTCAAGATTTAGCCAATACCAACCGAGCTGTAACTATGTGGAGGACATATATTCGTAATTCGTAATTTCTTTATTGTACTAACACAAGAATGACATACAGAACAATACATCTAAATATATAAAAGAAGATACTGACTGACTGACATATCAACGCACAGCCCAAACTGCTAGGTCTAGAGACTCCAAATTTGGCACATAGGTTCTTCATTACGTGTAGGGGTGCACTAAGAAAGGATTTTTCAAAACTCACCCCCTAAACGGATGAAACTGGGGTCCAAAGTTTGTATGAAAGTCCGTCAGTTTTGAAGTTATGAGTATGAGTTTTTATTTTTAGCTGGTTCGATTCCCGTGTGATCCCGTGATGACCGTGTGACAAGTTTAAAAAATGCAGTTTTGTTTCGTTTTAAAAATGAAAGAATGTTTCCTCTATGTAAAATAAGATATTTTGAGGATTTAAGGTACCTTATTCCCTCCAGGGCCCATTCGTTTGTTCCACCCTGTATATAGATATAGATATTTGGGAACAAAGTATTTTTGATCTGATCTGTGGTGAGGAGTTACTCTTTTATACAGGGTGTAACAGAAAGGGGTCCGGTGTACAAGCCGGAAGTGCTTTGTTTTGTTAGGGACATCATTCTGAACAACTTTCACTATGGGACCGACTTGATCAGAGCAACTTTATTTTCAACCGACTTCAAAAAAAGGAGGAGGTTCTCAATTCGACCCGTATGTTTTTTTTTTTTTTTTCTATGTTTGTTACGCGATTGCTCCGCCAATTATGAACCGATTTGAACAAATCTTTTTTCGGCGTATAGGTAATATCTCAAGGGTGGTCCCATTGATACCAGGTCAGGATCTGATGATGGGATCCTGGAGAAATCGAGAGAACTCTTCAAATATTATAGGCAGACCTATAGTGATTTTTGTGTTTTTCATAATAACTCGTGCAAATGCACATGGTAAGCATAATATTGTGATGCGGAACTGCTGATGAAGACCACATATGGCCACCAGATCTGCTCAATACTAGGTACAAATACAATGCGTGGCTGACGGGCAGGCAACGCATAGCCTAAACCGGTGGACCTAGAGCCATGAAATTTTGTACAGGGGTTCCTTAGTCGCGTGGGGTAGCACTGATATAGCATTTGACAAAATTAATTCCCCAAGGGAGGGGGGGATAAGGGGATACAGTTAGTATTAAACTCAATCTAATCAAATAGGGTTTGTGGAAGTCGGTTTTTTCGAAAGTTTACTTTTTGTTTCAATTATCATTAACTCATTACATTTCGGGCCTAGCACTCAGCTGATCTATATGGTGGAGTGAAAAATAAAGTTGCTCTGATGAAGTCGGCCCCTATTTTATTATTATCTGTCCATCTGGGATTGCTGGAAGGATCTCTTTTTAGAGATAAGCTTGCCTTCTCTGTATATTTTGTGTTTCGTCTTTTATGTGCAACAAATATATACGAAATATTGTTTACGAAAACTCATGAACAAAACTACAGTTGTTTCAGTTCCTAACTAAGTAACTCTTTTGAGTAACAGTATTAGTATAATATTATAGTATCTGTGCTAACAGTAAGATACCGTATAGAATTATGACTGCATAGAAGTAACTGTTATTTCCTGTATTTAACAACGCAAATTAATCACAATTAAGATTAATCGGCTAATAATTAATGTAGGTACAAAACCTCATTAACCATTTCTGCGAAGTCGTTATTTCAATCTTCAATTATAAAGTGAAATAACTAGAAATATTTTCATTATAATAGTATCTGATTAGATTGAGGATACGTGTGCTGTAAGAAAACATGTGGTTAGAAAACTATGTCGGTATGTAGAATTCAAACATAGCTCTTTATATTTCTACCGCCTTATTGATAAACTCAAATAAAATACATACAGCTTGGTAGGAATTCCTAGAAATAAAGATGGCAACATTGGCAACATAAGATGACCTATTAAAACACACTACTGCGTATTTTGCAAAGCGTATACGTTTTGCTTGCAATCTATTTACGATCTATTTGCAATTCTTTAGGAGCATGCCAAATGACGCCATTTTGGGTGTTTTAGAAGCGGTAGCGATCCAATATAAGTGCGTTTCTCAGAGCAGCATCGGGCCACTGAAATATGTCATAAAAATACGCACCAGTCTACGGGAAGGCAAATTTTGGCATCCTTTAATTTAGAGTATTTTTTCGAGCTGTGTTATTGTGCTGTGCTTTGTTTATTTGATAAAACCTGTCGTTAAATACCGAATAATATTTTATATTTCATCCCACAGTCATTGTCGCCATCACAGCCATCGTGTGTCAAACAGCTCCACATGCACATAATGTAACTAAACAACAAATTACAAATGCCAAGAAGTCTACTTTGATATTAAACACTACGCTTAGAAATCCATCTAACATAACATCTAAATTACCATCCAACGATACCTTCAAATTTCCGTTGAACTTTACCATCAAATTTCCATCCAACGGTACCTTCAAATCTCCATCCAACGGTACCTTTAAACTTCCGTCCAACATTAACTTGAAATTTCCGTCCAACAGCACCTTCAAATTGTTTTCCAACGGTTCCTTCCAAAACCCAACTAATAGAACCATCCAATTTCCATTTAATGGAACTCTCAAATATCCACCCAGCGGTAACTTCAAAGTTCCACCCAATAAAATCCATGAATATCTATCAAACGGAACTTTCAAATATCGATCCAACGACGGTATCTTACAACATGCATCTAACGGAACCCTCAATTATCCATCTAACGGAACCCTAAAATATCGAAACCAATCTAAAACTGATTTATCTGATGTTTTTGTAATGAGAAATAACAAAAAAATCCACGAAACATTGGCAACGCCAAAGGGAAAGCGTTATGGAAATAACACGTTATGTAAGTATGCAAGTCCTTTACACGATAGCACAGAAGAGATAATAGTACTCCGTACAGAACGGCCACTCCCTTCCCCGCGCTGATTCAGATACCGCACCCCACCCCTGGCGTCAAAGGATTGGTTAAACGATCAATAGACAGGGCTGAACGCCGCGCCGGACGAGTGAAGTGAAGACACGTATACTTTAATATCGCTGCATTTGCCACGCCACCAGCCCTAGCAAAGTTTACGCACACATTTGCACGTATACAAACATCATTTGGTTATGTAGTAGTAATAGGTGATTATTTTACGAGCGTTCTGTGGAGTGTCCGAGGTGTCACGGTAGCCCAGCTACTTACCTACTTACTTATACAGCATAAGCTGAGTCCAGTCCTTTTTGCCACAAATAAATTAAGTTGGATCTCATGTTATGTTAATTTTATAATTTTGTGTGGCAAATAAACACTTCTTCTTTCTTTCTTTCTTTCTTTCTTTTTTCTTTTTTTCTTCTAATGTTAATTTGATTTTTAATTCATAATTATTTTGACATTTATTTTATTTTGATATTTTGACATTTGATAATTTGACATTTTATTCTATTTTTATTTTATTTTAGTGTCTTGGGGTCGGATCTAGTTTCTAAGTTAGGCTCTTTTGTTTTGTATGTTTGTTTTTATACTTCACTGTTATGTATTATGGACCTAGAAGTCCGAAATAAAAAAATTGAATTGAAATTTACTTACCTACTTTCTACCTACTAACCTACGGACGTTCTTGATGGAACGCACTGAGCCAGCGAGGTGGAGTATCGCTCAAATGTCTTATACAGGTAAAAGCCTGTGCCCTTCAGTAGGGACATCAATTGGCTAAATGTACTTTTACCCTTTCAGATGTCCCACAACATCTTCGAGCCAAAGCTAAACACACCACAAAACGGGCGAAAAGCACCCGAAAAGCCACCAAATGGCCGACATTCCCATGGAAAGAAATATTGCGTCAGCAAAAGACTACGTCAACCACACCACCTCCCAATCCCCAGAACATGAATAACTACTTGCCCCCATTGACCAAGTTGGTACCATGTAATCAATGTCCAAGGGTGTATTTACCAGTATGCGGTAATAACTTCCAGTCGTATACGAATTTATGTTTCATGAGATGTCGGGGGTTGGAAGAAGATCTAATTTACGCCATGAGACGTGGAATATGTATAAATTACAAAAAGAAATAACTGATTTTTAAGAGTGTTGGTATGTTTGCTTCACACCTGTTATATAATATTACTTATTAGTAAAATATTAAATGCTCGTTTTCATTGTACTAAATTATTTCAAAGGTACCGATATATCCAAAAACTCCAGAGTTCATGACGTGTAAATATTTGAATATTTTCCGTTATCACATTACTTTTTTGTGTAGCCCTTAAGTTTCCCCCTACTGGGCAAAGCCATATTGCAACCACAAATCCCTATCCTGGGCTACGTCCGTCCACCCTGGCATAAAATAGAAGTATAGTCATTTCTAAGGGGTCGTTGTCAAGGACATCAAGTAAAAGTAAAAGTTGTTTTATTTCTTAAAAACTGTTACAAAACACAAAACAAGACTTCCCAGTAAGTAATAATAATACTTGTGTTGGGAATGACTCGCAACTTTTCTTAGGATTCTAGCGTACAGTGAATAGGTAAACATTTTTATTTATTTTGAATTTCATACTCATACTCATACTAGTTTAGTTCAGTTCAGTTCAAAATTTTTATTGACCATAAAATCATTCATATTACTTAGTCAACGTCAATATAATATTAATATTTTTGTATACTACTTACCACCCGTTCGGAAGTTGTGGGCTTAGGGATGGAGCAAAGAAGGGCAAGAAACTCCCCCGTACCTCTTTTAAAATATCAGAGCCTTAAAAATACAATGTTATGTATTTCTACTTAAGTCTAAGGAAATACACCGAGGAGAGACGTACTGACTCAGTCCATCGCCCCTCTTTGGATTTCTGTGGGCTGAGATGGTAAAGACTATGCAGTTTTGTCATCTAAATATTCTTTTACACTGTAATATAATAAGACTTCTTCAATAGGCCGTTTTTGACATAGTTTTTGAACCTCCTTTCTGGTAGGTCCGTTGCTTCATTAGGTATTTTATTATAAAAAAAAAAAACGCGTGTAGCACCGTACACGTGTTAGAAGTAAAACTTCTGTAGCTAGATCATTAAGTGGTACCTATACTATACACCTATACCTACCTATACTAAAAGAGATTTAAATTTCCAATTTTGAGATCCAATCTCTGCTTCAAGTTACTTTTAAGTTTCAGACGTCCGATTATTTGAAATTATTTTATACTTGTACTTACTTTTAATACGTCATGTCATTTATTTCCCACCATTCCTTATCTACAATTTGTCGCGCTCGTGGTGATATACTTAACTCATTCAATAGTGTCACTACTATTTGCATCTCGCTCAGATTATATACCATCTGACGTCACGTCTTTAAGCCGTCTCGCTCAAATGTATGCATTGCTTTGCTTGTTTTAGAAATCCATATCGACCCGTGTGACATTGATGAAACTCTTTTCTTACAAACTGTATGGATCGCATCGCACAGCTGTCAAACATAAGTTCCGGTTCCAACAAAGAGGTTGAACGAAGTAGTTTTTGGTCACGTCACTGGTTTTGTTTATCCCAGCCAGCGGCGGCGGCGGCGGCGGCGGCGCCATCTTGGCCATACCGGAAATCGAGAACTCGTGGAAGAATGCTTAAAATAATTTTTATTTGTTAACGTTTCATCAGGTTTTTCTCTCACTAATTAACATTCTTTATTGTACGAATGTATTATTATCTTATCTGATTAGTTAAAAACCGTATTGAAAATAGTTGCGGTTTTAAAAGTCTTCAGCCGACCCTGACGTCACCGATTCCAATTTCCGTTACATTTCTTAGCCACTCGTGATAGCACCCGGCTACTAGCAATTGAAAAGCAAATATATGAATAACCCACAGTTGAGAGGTTAAATAAATTTTACCCCCGTGCCCCAAGAAGTTTTACTTCAAAAACTAACACATACTCCCATAAAAGAGAGCAACGTTACTGAGTCTGAACGCGGGCATAGCAATCTTATTTCTATTTCTAGTACTAATACTATGATTATGACCTAAAGTCCTATGTTTTTCTGGTTTAAATGATATTTTCATAAATGTATTGACAGGTAACAGTAAGCATATTGATATTTTTAATTTGTCCCTTAGTGATTGCCTAGCATCTAGTTGATAGATAACCTGTTGTTATATAAAAATAACCGGCCAAGTGAGAGTCGGACTTGCGCACGAAGGGTTCCGTCCGTAGTATTATCTATAAAAAACCGCAAAAAAACACGTTAGTTGTATGGGAGCCCCCCTAAATATTAAATTTCTTTTGTTTTTTAGTATTTGTTGTTACAGACAGACAGAACGGACGGACAGCGAAGTCTCAGTAATAGGGTCCCATTTGGCACCCTTCGGGTACGGAACCCTAAAAAAGATGGAGTCTGCGAGTTTTTACAAAAAAAAACACTGCTGTTCAAAGCCTGTAAAAACGAAAATGTATAGGATTAGACGTTTGTTTTGAGGTTAAACTGCATTTAATGTTTTTTTTTGTAATAACACGTGTTATTTTGCATATAGAATACATATACATTTCCGTTTTTATACAGGCGTTGAACGGCTGTTTATTTTTTTGTAATAACTTCAACACGACATCTACTTAAAGTATCTACCTTGGTGTTCAAGTTGCACATTATAAAACATTCATAATTTATTTACTCATGTTTTATGTACAATTTTGTAGTAAGTATATAGTTTTTATTAAAACATTTTATTGATAAAGGAAAGGTGGAGTGATGAGTTGGTTATATGGACAAGGACTGGTGGGAGACCGCTCAGGATCGGATAGAGTGGAAGATGGGGAGAGGCCTTTGCCCAGCAGTGGGACATAGTAGGCTCGACAATAATAATTATAATCAATTTATTTAAATTCAATGCAGCTGCCATGTCGTTGGACGGTGACACCTTTGCTGTTTAGGTCGCAGTTTAGTATACATTCGTTGAAGTATGACTTGTTGTTCGACGCACACACTGGGTCGTAATTTTCGTTACACAGACAATGGACATCAAGACGAATGTCCGAAGGGATTTTGCTAGAACGAAAGAAAGCGAATTAAACTAATTTCGACATAAAGTTCCTTGCTACGTTCAAAATAAGAAAAAAATTTCTATTGTAGATTTCAGAAATGGGTTTCAAGAAACCATGTAAAAAATCGGCCAGGTGCAAGTCGGACACTCACATGGAGGGTTCCGCAACATCATGTACCAAAAAAGTACGAAAAATCGCGTTTCTTGTATGGGGACAGCTATATTTTTTCAAAATTTCATTGTAGTTAGTTTGTTGTAGCGGTTACAGATAATATTTATACACATTCTGAGATAATAGCTATCACGGTATGTGAGATAGTGCCCGCTGACGGACAGACCGTAATAGCACAGATACTATAATATTATACTAATACAGATAGACCACCTAGAACAAAATATGACACCGGCCTAAACTGAGATGCTACGGAAGCTTCTTTAGTTCGAGGCCATTATCGCTTGGTGCAGCACCATCGAAAAATTGCAAATACCACGAGATGGCGCTAAGATATATAGGATTTATTCTAAGATTAACGCCACCTAGAAGTATGTTAACTGAAACCATGGCGTTTAGTACAAATATTACTCCTCACGCCATCTCTTTTTTACGAAGGGTTACTAATTCTTATTTGTATGGGATGAGCACCCTGTGGTAATAGTGTCACGTTTGGCACCCTTCGGGTGCGGAACTCTAATAATGATAATCCGATATACATTTTTTTTTGTACTTACATAGTTCTGAATGCCCGTTGGCTTAACCTGCTGCCTTGACTTACATAATCTGCATTTTTTCTGTTTTTTGACGCCACCATTTTTCCATTCGTCAACTTTCTAAGTTTTCGACTGTGAGTTAATTCAAATATGCACGCTATTATCGTCACTGAAACGTAAATAATCTTATGTCAAACTAAGGGCGGCTTTCACCACGATTTAAGTAGCTGATTAGCGCAGAATAGTTCTTGCTCCACGCCGATTTCACTGCTAATCACGATTTTCCTGCATTTAAGCTGAAGTAGCTTAAATGCAGGAAAATATAACCGACCAAGTTTGGGCGATTAAACTACATTTAGTGGCTGTCAAAATTCCATGTGGTGGTTGCCATGGTTACCAAACTGACTTGACGTTTGCTGACATCCTAAACAACATTCCCTAGAAAAAACTGAGTCGTACTACGTACAGTACGTATCGCCACACTATCAAGCATAGTGAGTGGTAGTCTGTGCTAGTCTTCGTCATGACATGAACGATTTAAACATCAGAGTGTGTAATGAAATTGAAAATGGAACGGTTTCTAGTTTTCATTGCCCGGCTTCGGAGACGCGAACTTTCACGGACTCTTTCGACAGCAGCAAAACCTCTTTCCTGATCGCTGCTCGGATGATGTAAAATTTATTGAAATTTATTTCCAAACACACCGTAGGTACTTATTTAAAAATATAAATGATTTTCTTACAACAGCAGAAAATCCATCTTATGTGTAACATTGTCTTTTCTGAAGTGACTATTTAATTATTTTTCGATCTCCGTGAAATTTCGATTACATGTTAATTAATCTTCAAGAATCTGTGAAATTACTATTGTGTGTTCATCCTTCGTTATCTTGTCATGTAAGTACCTACAGTAAGGGCGGCATACTATACCTAGATTCTTGCAGCAAAGGGAGCGTGTATTTTTAGACCATAGCAATATTGCGCACTAGTCGAGCGACTAATTTATGTCGCGCACTTTATTGCATTTAAGTATTTGTATTTATGTATGTTTTATTTCCTATTTATATCCATTAATTCTGGTATATATGTACGTTTTTGTATGTAGTTTATATTATTATTATTTTTTTATTTTTTTTTACTTAAGTATTTGATGTTGTACACTTGGATCTACCTATTGTTGATTTATTTATCCTTTCCATCCTGGGTTTGCTGGAAGAAATCTCTCGATAGAGATAAGCTCACCTTTGTACATGTCATTTCCATTTTTAATTGTCATAATGTATTGATTTGTGTGCAATAAAGTATAAAGAATAAAGAATTTGCCAAGTGGCAGTGAATCGCTTTTGTTAACTTATTAGATGAAAATAAATGTAATTATAATTAATTATATCGAGTTTAAAAACTAAAAACGCCCTTTCGAGATCAAGGGATTTTATCAACATGAATTGTTTACAAGTAACATCCCAGGGTTCCGTTTATTGTTTACAAGTAACATCCCAGGGTTCCGTTTATTACCGACTGGCTTGACGACGAATCGAATGAGCCCATCGAATGTTCTGCCCTAGAAAAAGAAGGTTTGGTTGATGGACGCGCGAAATTTTTTTTTGTATTGACTTTTATCGAATTTCAATAGCTTATAAAAACAAGCGAACAGGTTAAGTGTTGTAATAAAATCTGTGTGTTCTATCCAAATATAAAACCTTTTTTTTTGGCCGGCACTTTCACTTTTGGCCCAAAAATTTATGGACCGTGAATGATCTCCAAATCACTTATGTACGTCTAATACTTGCGAGTTATCGAGGGGTCACACGTGGCGGATTTTACTTACTTGGCTTTGACCAGGGAGCACTTATCCGTGGAGCGCGCGCGAGCGCATAGATACATTTTCCTTTGAAACACAACTCACCAATTTACGGGCGGCGGCGGGGGACGAGGTAAGAGAGCTGTGATTGGTCAGCCGCTGCGAAACTGTCTGCGGCCCGTCATCGTACATAGGTTGCGTATGCGAACGTTTGTTGAATACAACAAACGTTTGGCGAGACGCATTCCCCCGCAGGCGCAGTCAATTGGATATAGAGTCTGTGGTCAGAAGTTATCTAGCTACCCTATTAGGGCCTCTGACACCTCTTTATTAATTTCTACCACGTAGCGAGTAGCGATTATTTTTATAAGGCTATTTTTTTATTTTTTTATTTTATGTTTGTGTTCTTTGTATGTTACCTACTGTACTGTTTTGTATTATGGACCTAGAAGTCCGAAATGAAGAAATTGAATTGCCGAGTTTCTATGGGTTATAGATGTTTGCGACAGGGCTACGGAATAAATGCGTCACTGCAACGTCATACCTCCGGCCGGCAAGTGTTGACTTGATTGTGGATGTTGTGATTTGCGACACACGACACGATATTATTATTTATTTTTCATATTTTTTGCAAGATGAGTAAATATTGTATAAATATTGCAGTTAAGCGACAGCCCTAGCCGTTTGAGCAAGTGTAGGTAGTTATGCGAACAGGGGCCTAGTGAACTTACTATTTCTTATATATAGGTACTATGGCTCGGCCACGGTTGCTTCTCTTGATCATGAAACGTTTATCTTGCTAATTGAGATATCCGCCCCCGATTTATCGCACCCTTCGCGAATAGACTTCAGAATGAAAAGGGAGCTATAATTAACGTTGTCTGTACAATGGCCGATTACTTACACAACGTCTGGATTTTATACTCAATTCAATTCGAATAAAATCGTAAAAGGAGTATCAATTATCTGGCTAAAAGTTAGGCACAATAACAAGCACTTGAAATATTTTCAAGTGAACCAAACTGGGAAAACCATTTCGAGATAATTGTGTTCTGAATTGAATAGTTTTATTCCAATCAAAAAATATTACAGGATTACAGATATTTCCGTAAAAACAGAAAAACCTTTATTTTTTCTCTATGACGTCTTCTTCCTAATCAAGACACACGGCAGTATGTCAAAGTATCATATAATAATATATCACATTGACTGCGCCTGCGGGGGAATGCGTCTCGCCAAACGTTTGTCGTATTCAACAAACGTTCGCATACGCAACCTATGTATGATGACGGGCCGCCAGACATTTTCGCAGTGGCTGACCAATCACAGCTCTCTTACCTCGTCCCCCGCCGCCCGTAAATTGGTGAGTTGTGTTTCAAAGGAAAATGTGTCTATGCGCTCTCCACTGGATAAGTGCTCCCTGATTTAGTTAGAGGTGTACTCATTAGATTTATTTATTTATGTTTTGTTTTAGTTAATAAATTAGAAATCTGAGTAATTGTAATTGAAATAATAAATCAAGTGTTTAAAAGTTCTACTTATGATTATGATATCTGACTATCTGTACTAAAATAATTAATGACGTATGAAAAAGTACTAAGTATGTAGATACTTTTTTATGATTAGGAAATCTGATAAATTCTATTGAAATAATAAATAATGAGTTTATAAGTCGTACCTATTTTATTTAATTATTATGATATCTGACCAATTGCATTGAAATAATGTAATGAACCACGTGTTAAAACCACGTGTTAAAAAAAAATGTAGTTCTTTTATGATTAATAACTTTTTTTTCGATGGACGAATTTTTTTGGGGTCATAACAAAAATTAATGACAAGTGCCCAATCTTTAATATAACAATCGTTTTATTCCTGCACAATCGCATTTTTTTTGGAGCCCAACTGACAAGGCAAGATTTGCATTGTCCTTTCTGTCTTTCTAAAAAATATTCAATTTGGTTTACATGGATGATTTCACACTTTAGTTTTTTATGTGGAAACCTAATTACTCGTGTTACGCTCTTCAAGTGTGATCGGAACCCTTGGTGCTGAGTCTTACTCGCACTTGACCGGTTATTTTGTATGCAGCCCGGTCCGCTCAGCTCGCTGGCTCCGCTTCCGCTCATTTCTCTATTTTTAACCGACTTCCCAAAGGAGGAGGTTTACAATTCGTCCGGATGTTGGTTTTTTTTTTTTTTTTTTTTTATGTATGTTCCCCGATAGCGCCTAAACGGGTGGACCAATTTGGAAAATTATTTTTTTGTTTGAAAGGGTTTACCTTCCCATTGGTCTCATTCACACCAGGTCAGGATCAGATGATGGGATCCTGGAGAAATCGAGGGAACTCTTCAAATATTATAGGCAGACCTATAGTGATTTTTGTGTTTTTCATAATAACTCGTGCAAATGCACATGGTAAGCATAATATTGTGATGCGGAACTGCTGATGAATACCACATATGGCCACCAGATCTGCTCAATACTAGGTACAAATACAATGCGTGGCTGACGGGCAGGCAACGCATAGCCTAAACCGATGGACCTAGAACCATGAAACTTTTTACAGGGGTTCCTTAGTAGCGTGGGGTAGCACTGATATGGGATTTGACAAAATTAATTCCCCAAGGGGGGGGGGGATAAGGGGTTACAGTTTGTATTAAACTCAATCTAATCAAATAGGGTTTGTGGAAGTCGGTTTTTTCTAAAGTTTACTTTTTGTTTCAATTATTGTGGAAGGCCGGCATAACTAGTAGGTACCTCACTCTTCAAAACTCGCTATCAGCGGCTGCGCAGCGGGTTCGGTCAAAAACAAATTGTCTTACATAAATCCTCTCTGATTTACATTTTTTGAGCTCCATGGCAATAAAAATGACGTTCATATTACTCATAACCTGACAAGGATTAGACGAAAATAAAAGGCTCGCCAGAATCGTAAATCAAAAAATAATTAAACAGGTCCTGACTGCGGGGAATAGATTAATCATCGACACATATGAAATGAAAATTGGTGAAATTATATACAAACAATATCGAGGCACACGGTAGATTAAGTCGTAGCAATATCATCGACTTTGCCAATTATCATGAAATGGCCTACCGTGAAATATCATAAAACGTTGAAATATTTTAGGGCAAACAATGCGGTAGCTTAGGTACGGAGTACTATTATCTCTTCTGTGGCTTAGCTGAAGGGGTGAGCGCAGCGGAGCCCCTAAATAAAATTCGTGTTAGTTTGACGTGATAAACACAAAAAAACATCATGTAGTGCTGAATAAAAATGCTTTTAAATGGCCAGTAATGGCATGGCCTCTATTGCTCGCAGAAGCACTAAATGCTTGACTTTGACAGTGACTACCAAGACGTCAATTAATGTCTATTGCAAGGGGATGACAACTTAATCGAAGCCGCGAGAATCATCCTGACAACTTGATGATATCGTCGGACCATCGGGCAGGTAGTATGGGGTATGAATTTCGCGCATTCGATATCCGTACCTATATCGAATGTGCGAGAATCGTACCCCAGATTCAATACTCTCTCAATAGAAAATTAATTCTGTACAGCATCGGACGAAACAGCGCACATAGGTAGATTTGAATTATTTAGCTGGCCAAAATTATTTTTTTACTTTGACGTATTTTAAATAGATTGCATATAAAGGGAAAAATATGAAAAAAAATCTATGATCAAAATTAAACATTTTAATTAAGAAAAATATGACAAAAAAACGGCAGAACATACAATTTTATAAAGGAAAATATACACTATATTATTTAAACAGCAGAATCATTTGTCTTAATACATAATACTTTAGCTTACATCAAATTACAAACATATTTTTACAAAAACAAAAAAAAAAACTAATAATATTAAAAAAAAGATTGATTTTTACATAATAAACGGCAATTTGCTACCTATATCTTTATAATAACCTTTATAAAAACGAAACACAAACTGTATTTACATAATAATATAACTACGATACAAGATACGAACGATACGATAGTAACAAACATATATTTACTATTCGAAAAACGATGATTCCTCCGCCTCAGCGTCAGGATTGTGCTCTGTTTCTACATTCGGCTCAGCAGGCAAAAATAAATCGATCGTTTCATTAAGGAATGATTTACGTGGAGCCTTTTTTATAGTCCTCGTGCAGCTAATAAGCGGGTCTGAAGTTAGTAACAACCTCAAATATATATCAAGGTTGCACTCTTCCCGAGAAAACTTTCGTGCAAAATTTTGTCTATATAATCTAAAATGTTTGTTGCGTGCCTCTGCTGCTTCTTCGGATAACTGTCCTATCGGTAACAATGCATTTTCTATGATGCTAGCTCCGTGGATCAAAATTTTATGCATTGTTGGGGTCATTGGATGCCATCCATATAAATTGATGTATAGTTTTGCCGTATCCAATGCGTAGGTATTGTACTTCACGACATCTATTTTATGCCCACTGGAAATTGTTTCCAGTATAACTTTGATCCTGAAGATCAATTCGTTATCAATCCCGGTGATTTCAGCGGCCAGTTCAGTATTCTCGAAAAAACGCCTGCTGGTGTTTCCGTCATTAGTGTTGCCAACATGAGTTTTGGGCATGTCTACTAACAAGCCAGTTTCATCGCGGAATCTTGTTTGGATTTCCTTCTTCCTTTGGTTTTCCAATAAAGTTTCTTCCTTAGTCCTTTTTCCTCTATATTTTTGGACTGGTAATTTATATGCCAAGTGTAGAATGCTTTCAAATAGCCGTATCCTGGCGTGTAATACAGAGATTCCAAACTCAAGTGCTTCTGGACATACATCATTCCTTTTATCCAGATTGTTGAAATCTTTTGATGTACTTCCACATATGTAGCATCGACTCGTTGATGATGTGTTTGTTGCCGCATTACAAACCTTTCCGTCAACCATTGTCATTTTCAAGACATGTCTGTACTCGTATTCGCTGCCATTTAAATTGACTTTGGTAGTGGTGAGAGACTTGGCAGCATTTTGAACGTATTTGATTTCGTCTTTGGTTATATCCACAGATTCTTTCACAAAACGGAATCGGATAGGTCGGCAAAAACGTGGCGAAGAAGGTGTTGGATTATGCCACACAACCTTTTTGTTTTCACCTCCACAAACTATTTGCAACGGCACAAAAGAACTAATAAAAATGTTGGCATCAGAGTCCCCTTCATTCGATAACTTCTGCTTGAACTGGGCTTGTTGAGAACCGTCACAGCCCCATTTGCAGATTATCGTTAACGACTTCTTTTCAATTTCATTGAGTGTTATCAGTACGTCTTCCAAGAAAGTCGATAAGCGCGTAATTGTGTGATCGATTAGGCTTTGTATATCTATTTCCGCGCAGGTAGCCGTAACCCGTAAAGCCGTTTTCGGTGGGTAGCATTCTTGTTTGGCTTTCAGCACAAGGTCGTAACAAGGGAAATGACTTTTGTTTGTTGCCCTTATTATCTCGTACTGTCGCCGTGTGAGGTCGGCTTCAACAACCATCTTGAGTGCATCAAAGGGGGTCAGCGGTGAGACAGCTTTATCACCTCCGGAAAGTCTTTTTCTATATTCCACCGCCGCTGTCGGAAAATTGGATATATCCTTCAGTATTCTTGAAGCACTTCTTTTTCCGTCTGCTTGTAAAATCATTTGCGCAGCATGAACAATGGCCTCAGGTTGCACAGATTCACGAAGCTCCTCGGTTTTCCTTCTCTTGCTTCTCTCACTCGAGTCTGTAAAAGATTTACTTGGACGACCCGAGTGTGAAGACATTCCAATCGGAATCTCAAAAGTCCCTTCTAACCAAGTCTCATTATTTGATAAGAACTTTGACTCCGTCGTGTTTTCTCTTAACCATCTTTTTTTCATCTCCGATTTTAAATGCGAAAATTTATGTTTTAGGCACTTAAGTTTATCATCTGTGTCTCCATAACGAACTAGAAAATAATTTTCTAGAAACTCCAATTTTTCGTCAAAAGTCGATAAATTTTGTCGTTGCATAAGCTCAAATAGATATTTTCGCGTGAAGACTTTAACACCAGATGAACTGGACGGACCTAAAACAAAGAAAACTCTTATTTTAGACAGTGAAAAAAATAATGCATAATTTTAAAAAAATTGCCAAAAATCTTTGAATTGAGTTTGTGCGGTCAGTGGCGGGTAGTGGCGGCTGATTTTTTCTTTAATAACATGTTGAGACTTTAAAAAAATATATATTATTAAAAACTTTATCGGGACGGACCCGGAAGTATATTAAAAGATCTTTTGAAATTTATTTTTCAGGAAAAAATACTCACAAAAACACGTTGTGTTTGAATGCTTCTAAAATATGAAAAACTGTGTCAAAATATAAAGTAAAATATCATAATACAAAGATACATACCTGAATTTTCTGAATCCATCACTTTTACTTTGATAAACAACTTGAAAAACAATATATTCACTTTCCAAGAAACGTTACACAGAGAGCGCTGAGAGCAGACACGTACACCGGGAGCGACGACCGAACTTCAACTACATGACAGTCGGGGTAGAAGCACCATGCAGGATTAAAAATGGTGGGGTAGTATTCCTGGAAGTGTCTGCTACCTGAGGGAGTCATTGTTTCATTGCTAACGTGATTTTGATTTTTTTAATTTTGGCCAGCTAAATAATTCAAATCTACCTAGCGGCGGTAACAGACTTGTGAAAACTGTGCCGTGCCAATGTTTCTTCTAAGAACCTTCTTTTTGTACCAAACTGAGCCCCTACTCACTAAGGCAAAACTATTCGGGACTATAGTCTATTCGTGATAAGAATGCAGTAAAGTCATCACTGTCCGGCGGCCCAGCCACGCCCCGTAACCAATCAAATCGTTTCCAATTATCAAGCCAAGTTCACAGTGACCAGTTGAAGGCAAACTTTCGAACGCGAAGGTTGTTTCCTGACCTGTGAGTGTGTGTTAACAGATTTTAATTTAAATTTCACTGCACTCTTATCGTTGTAGAAACACTTTGACGGTCAATTGCTTCAGATTTTACAATAAAAGTTGACACACATGAAAACACTCGCATAAGCATTCACGAGCCTTGTGCGAGTAGTGGCCAATATTTGAAGCCTGTGGCACGTACCGAACACTGCATTTGCTCTCACTTGTGGACGCAGGTTTACTGCCGCTCGCACGCGGCTCGTGAATGGTTTGCAGGTGCACTGGGGCTTAATCAGTGCCTTGAAAGACCGGGCCTAAAGTTACCTAGAGCTCTAAACGTCGCTCACGCGCCAAATCCGCCAATTGGTGGCCGCGAGGCGAAGCCGAGCGGTAGCCATAACCCTTAAACGAGATATATTTGTATGTGTAAAGATATGTTTTGAAATCTAGGAAAATGCGCGATGAAATTTGCAATATAGGGGTTTTTTGGGGGTAAGAAAATCGATGGAACTCGGTCTCATAATTGAAAAATCGCGTTATTTTCGAGTTTTCATGTTTTTCTTATACCCGTGCAATAGGATTGACAATTTCACTTTGGTACAATGAAAATAAGGCATAAATTCCAATGACACAAAAAAATTAAGTTAACTCATTGCGACCTCATATCACAATGAAAATTTTTTGCGCGTCTTTGGAAAATTCACACAAAAAGGTAACCTTTTTTTTGCTTCTCGTTTATAGCTGTTCCAAAACAGAGCAGCATATTAATCGATGTTAATGCATTCCGATGATATGAACAAAATGTTTTATTGTGTTTGTACCACCAACCGCCGAACAAAGCTCGGTTCCAAAAAAATACTTAGTATAATTCCTATGCTACCCACATTGTGATCTTGTTTGGATGGCACATACATTATTTCACTTTGGAACATGCATATTTGTATCATAACCAAACTGTCAGATATTACGTTATTTAACTTTGGAACATTTGTTTTGTATAACCAACTGTTAGTTCGTGAATAGCCACTCTGGATAGCAGCCAAAGTATTTCGCCAAGTTTGGTCACACTCGTAAACAAGTGCAAAATTAAATCATAAATATACGGCCTATGAGACTAATAAAGTGGTTTTATCAACTTTACAGTGTACAAGGGCTGGAAGTTCTCAAGTGAAACCATTTTTAAAGATATTGTTTAATTTTGTTGAAGTATTTTTAAGGTTCCGTACCCGAAGGGTGCCAAACGGGACTCTTTTACGTAGCTACCGCCGTCCGTCCGTCTGTCTGTCTGTCCGGTTCTCTGTCAGCTTACGAACCGTGATAGGGAGTAAAAAAAATTACAGAATATCTATAACTATCACTGCTTCAGCAACAAACATTTCTTGGGACATCATTGTAGTTCAGTATTTAATACTGAACTACAAGGATGTCCCAAGAAATGTGTTTTTTTGTACCTTTTCTTGTACGATGGTGCGGAACCCTTCATTTGAGTATTGGCTAAACCTTGAAAATTGGTTCAAAAAGCATTTTCAGATAAACACTTTGTTCCTCTTGAATTTTTCTACAGGATTCCTCGTGATTTTATTGGTAACAGATCTTGTATTTGTCATTCGCGTTTGTTGTTATCATCTGGAGTTAGACACTCACTTTCACTCATATTCTTTACTCATATCCGCAAATCGATTCGATCGATCGGATTATCTAATCTGTGTCGAGTATGCATATTAGCACAAACTTTTTTTTTATTGCCTGCCTTTAGAATCGATCTCTCTTTTAATTGACAACCTTTCATTTTGATAAGGTACTAAAATTAGAAAACCATTTCGAGATTTAAGTGTTCTGAGCTCTTAGATATTTTTTTCAGAATTTTTAGATCAGTTATTTAAGAGTTAAATAATAAAAACTGAAATGTTGTCCAAATTATCAATGTCAGGATTTATGGCATGTGTTCCATAGGCTAGATATAAATAAAAAAGCAACTGTCAGTCATCATCTGTCATCTAAATTTTGTCACTGCTGGTTGTCAACTTGTCACGAAGTTGCACAACAACAAAAGAGTATTTACACATATTGACAGTGCGTTCCGCGACATCGACGTCAGCGCCATAATCGAATACAGCGTCTAAGATGCCATCGTTTTGTATCGCCAAAAGCCCAAAACTGACTCGGACTGTAATCGATTTTGGCGTGACTCGGAACAGGGGGTGATATTATGACAGAATAATGACATTTTAATTTTTTATTGATCAATGACGGGCAAAAGTTCAACGTTTTATAATCCTGACATTGTACTTACGCCCTTTTAGAATGAGTAACTCTAAAAATCTTGAATTATAATAACTTAAAAATAATAATAAACACTAAAAAAAAAATACGGGTCCGATCGTTTCCCATCTATTTTCGTATGAGATAATAAAAACAGCTCCTATTTTTTTTGAAATATTATCAATTTGATCTGTCAGCCTGAGTGGTAGTGAAACTGATTAGTGACAGCATTTTTTCCTTTGTACTGGCAACAAAATTAAATAGTTACTTTTAGTCCCTAGGGACTAAATGACCTACTTGAGTCCCTGTTTGCCGGGACTAAAGTAGATCTTTTTGAATAGATGTGATGAAAACTACATTTTCCAGTTTGTTCTCGGCACAGACCATCACAGCGTTGCTAAATCGCGTTTAATTCTTACTTATGCCCAGCACAGTGGTGACACATTTCACTATTTCACTAGTTACAATTTTACAAGTCTAAAGTGAGTTACCAACACACCTTCACCTGCCGCGCAGGGGTTTGTTCCCTCCCACTATAAGTTAAAGTTACATCAAGAAGTTCTATGATGAAACAAGTATTTTTTAGGGTTCCTTACCCGAAAGGTGCCAAACGGGACCCTATTACTGAGGCTCCGCTGTCCGTCTGTCCGTCATCGGGTCCTACAGCACGAACCGTAATAACTAGAGAGTTGAAATGTTTTACAGAATGTGTATTTATTTATATTATATTTTATTTTATTTATTTATTAATACACAAAACAGCAGTACAGACAAACATTAAGATTAACTACAACATTAAGATTAGACCAAAAATTCCCGTCTGCAACGCCAAAAGCATGTATAGCATTACTGACACTTTAAAAGGAGCACATTGCCGCAACAACAACAAACACTGAAATACACGAAAAAAGGGTGTTTAGAATTAAATAGTAGGTATTAAGTCAATTTCAATACAATAGCGCCTGACATTTTTTAATAGCAAGAGCCGACTGACGTCGAGATGGAGGTTGTTGCCGTTTAAGGCACATACGACGATGGCGCGGAAGCCTTCGTGTGCAAGGTGCAAGTGCGACCCGCACTTGACCATTATTTTTTCCTTTGGTTCTATTCGTTTTTTTAACCGACTTCCCAAAGGAGGAGGTTTACAATTCGTCCGGATGTTTGTTTTTTTTTTTTATGTATGTGCCTCGATAGCGCCTAAACGGATCAATGACCGATTTGGAAAATTATTTTTTTGTTTGAAAGGGTTTACCTTCCCATTGGTCCCATTGACACCAGGTCAGGATCTGATGATGGGATCCTGGAGAAATCGAGGGAACTCTTCAAATATTATAGGCAGACCTATAGTGATTTTTGTGTGTTTTCATAATAACTCGTGCAAATGCACATGGTAAGCATAATATTGTGATGCGGAACTGCTGATGAAGACCACATATGGCCACCAGATCTGCTCAATACTAGGTACAAATACAATGCGTGGCTGACGGGCAGGCAACGCATAGCCTAAACCGGTGGACCTAGAGCCATGAAACTTTGTACAGGGGTTCCTTAGTAGAGTGGGGTAGCACTGATATGAGATTTGACAAAATTAATTCCCCAAGGGGGGGGGGGGGGATAAGGGTTTACAGTTTGTATTAAACTCAATCTAATCAAATAGGGTTTGTGGAAGTCGGTTTTTTCTAAAGTTTACTTTTTGTTTCAATTATTCTAATTAACTAAGATCTAGTTTCTTAATAATACCCCAGTCGCCAGAGACTTTTAGTTCGAGAAAATTCCGAATTCAACGAAACTAAAGTCTGTTGTTTGTGACTATTCATTAGTGGTACACTCAATTTTCCGAAAAAATAAAGCTTGTGCTAACTTGAGGAGGGGCAAAAAACGTTTTTTTTTTGGGTCATTTTTCAGTTTTTCACGTTTAATTTGTGAATATTCAATAATTTTAAGAAATAGTGTATGAGTAAATCAAAGATGACAAAATTTCGCGTCGATAACAAAAATAAATACTTAAATTAGTCTAGTACTTTGACTTTGGTATCCAAAATACTCCCAAAACAATCAATCCATAGAATGAACGGGTACCACCTAAAACCTTTTGGACCTGGAAGATGTTCTGGAACATGCAATAGCGATGTAGTATACCGTCGAAAAAGATTCTATGCAGATGTGGCCTGATAAATACAAGAAATGAAACAAATACTGATTCTTTTAATTTATTGATTTGGGAGTATTTTGACCCTAATAAAAATCAAACTACTCGACCAATTTTAATATTTCTTTTTGTTATCGACGCAAAATTTTGTCATCTTTAATTCATTTACAATATTCATTACAATTTTTGTCTTTCTTCGAATTAAACGTGAAAAATTGAAAGAAGTCCAAAAAAAAAATATCAGTTTTTCGTCCCTCCTCAAGTTAGCACAAGCTTTATTTGTTGCAAAAATTGGGTGTAGCTCTACTGAAACGAACAATACACTAGGTATACTCTTATAAGGACATAGGCCGATCAAAATAGACGTTGGAGCGAGAGAGGTTTCGTTGAATTCGGAATTTTCTCGAATTGTATGGACTAAAATCTTTGCCGACTGGGGTATACTGGTGGAGATAGATGTAAAATTATTCCAATAATTTCAATTGCTTGATGTAAAGTCACACAGTTGAACTTGCTACTAATGCCACAAAAAGTTGACGTATCAAATATCTGGCTATCTTGCTACAACTGTGCCTCTGGTAACCCGTATGGGAAAAAGCGTGACGCTAATCTCGGGCACACTCACTAAAATTCCTTGACAATAGCTCGGACGCTCTTACGCGGTCGCTATAAATTCCATATTCGAACTCACTTTTAAATTATTTTAATGTACTGACTGGATGAACTACATTGTTCAAAAGTGAGTTCGAAAATGGAATCTATGGCAACCACGTAAGACTGCGCGCGCGCAACTTAATATTGTCAACAAATTTTAGTGACTGCACTCTTTATTAATCTGTGGTGACTGTAACCTAGAGAATCGGCCAATGTCCTTTGTCTTAAAAATAAATAACCGGCCAAGTGCGAGTAGGACTCGCGCACCAAGGGTTCCGATCACACTTGTGAGAGCGTAACACGTGTAATTAGGTTACCACATAAAAAACTAAAGTGTGATGTCATCCATGTAAACTAAATTGAACTAGGGTCACTTCACGAGCAGGCGTGTTGAAAAATATTATTCCAGCGCGGTGGTTGACTACTGGAAGGATCTACTTTGATTCATCCTACGCTAACCTAAGTTTCCACACGAAGAAGATGAAGAAGACAAAAACATATGGAGCAAACAGACGTGACAGCGGAGCACAGCGACGCGACCCTGCGCGACTAAGTTGGGCTACAGGGCAAAACTGCAGCAGAGTGTCGCTACCTCACGCCCACCCCCCCTCTCTCCTCTCACTTTCTGTTTCGTTCCATGGTCGAATGAAACGTGAAACTGTCGCGCCGCAGTTGTTCAAAACTGCCGCATTCAAAACTGTCGCGTCGTCGGGTCGCTCCGCTCCGCTGTCGCTCGTGCAGTCTTAAAAAGCCACTTTAGCTTTAGTGCTAACTTTTTGTTTAAACATGGTTTAAACTCTATGCTCAGGTCATAGAGTTTTATGAGAAAAAGTTTATTGATCAGCAGAAATCTGTGATCATCATTGAATGTACTTCTTTTCTATTTCATATTTTCTTCTGTTTGATAATAACTTATTTTCTATTATTTTCTAAATGATTTACAATTACACGCGTTTTCATAAAAATGAGCGAAACTAAAGTACAGCTAATAGAAGAATCAAAAGTCAAACCACTTCAAGAGCTAAGCCGAATTGAACTTTCGAAGCAGCATGAAAGAAATGAAAGTAAATACAAAGCAAAGTCTACAGAAGAATCAAACATAGCTATGGAAGAGTCTCACTCAGTTATAGAAGAATCACTATTAGTTTTTGAAGGATCACACAAAGTTCTGAATGATTTATCAGCAAAAGATGAAACATTACTTCAAATTTACGGCCCAAAGTATAAAAAACCCACGTCCTTTGTCTTTAAAGCTTCGGCTGAAAATAGAGAGATTCACAAAGATACTTTTCAATGCTATTTTAGTGAGTATTATCTTCATTTTGTTTTTTATATGATCTTTTATGAGGTGGGATCAAGATCCTATATAGATAGGTGAAAGAGCCCTAATATCTAGCATTGGGCTGATTAATATTCGACGAAAAACGGCTTAAACGGTGTGCCCAATTTCAACAGAAAATCGGCTTCCATTCTTGAGCTGAGATTAGGGGGTACTTAGAGTATAGTTCTACCTACATCTACATGGATGTTTTGGCACTTAGATGACACTGACAGGGGGCGCCACTGCAACATTGATCGATTGATCGATTGGATTGACTGCGTTAGTTCTGACCCTTGGCCACGTGCCACGTTATAAAAATCGGGAAAATAGCCGTTGTCGTTAACAAGAGCCTTAAAGGGTGCCCGTGGGGATTCCCCTTACCTCTTATCATCTCCGTCTCTTACACAACATGGTTTGCTGGAAGAAATCTTTTATAAGATATAAGCTTGCCTTTGTACAGTTTTTTTTTTCTAACTTAAGCTATCTGTATAATAATGTCATGTGAGTGCAATAAAGAAGTTACAAAATATTCAATGCTCTAATTTTTTTTCTTTTTTTTATAGATTTAGGGAATATGAGTGAGTTAGCGAGAAAACTCGGTGGTGGGGGACAAACGGAAATCAGTGAACATACACAGGAAGAGTTCGCTGACCCGGAAAATCGCAGACAATTTGTTCGCATAGTATTCATGATACTTTCGGCGATGATGCTGGTAACATGCTCTGGAGTGTTCTGTATCAATTATTTGTAAGTAAATATTTACATACGTACATACATACTAACATTGCTTCTGAAATATCTGAACGCACACAAGGATAGATACATAATCCGGAAGAACCTTGGACTTTTCGCTTGGGAAGCGCAGCCTCGACCGCACCGCCACAGAGGTCCTCATACTTTCCTTGACTTGAGAAGTCGAGTCTATTTGAAGGTACTATCAGGGGGTGTCACTCCGCTAAATAGGTATCAACGGCCCCGGCGGCGGCGTGCCCAGCCGCGGGGAATTTGTCAAAATTTTGCTGCTCGGCTCTGGGTGCGCGCGCTAGCCGCGTGAAAACAATGACGCCGAGAACAACCGAGTGCAAGTCGCTATTCTGCGTTTCTGTCACGTGTTCGGCATCGTGTCTGTTTAATGGATTATGGACGCTCGTTTCAAACGATAAGTTTCAATTTCGCTTGCAAGCAACTAAAGGTCTTTCAGTAGGCATTTTTTTGTACTTAAACTTGACTTTTGTTTAGGAGTGAACCTTCTGTATGTTGTGATATTAAATTAGTTATTCTAAGGCACTATCACATAATAACTAATAGTACTAGGTACAGAAGGTTCACTCCCGAACAAAAGTCAAGATTAGGGCAAAAAAATATTTGTCCATGCTACTGCATAGGTATGCAAATTGAAACTTATCGTATGACACGAGCGTTCATATTCCATTAGACACCGCTGACACGATGCCGATCACGTAGGGTTGCGAATCGCACTCAGTTGTTTTCGGCGTCATTGTTTTCACGCGGCCAGCGCGCGCACCGGGAGCCGAGCGACAACCATGTGACAAAGAGCGACTGGCGCGTATAGCCGGCCGTAGATACCTACTCAGCGAAGTGAAACCCCCCTGGTAGGTGCTATCAAGCCTTTTACATATCTGTCACTGCGGCTGTCGATGTTGTACTGGCTTTTGTTTACCTATTTGCTACGAGATTATCAACTCGTGCATAAATAAACCTGCAATGGGAATGCAAATTATGGAGAAGTTCCAAAATAGCCGATCAGAAGACAAATACATTGGCAGCATTTGTTTGGCGTCATCCTATTATATCCTGATTGTACACTTGGCGGTAGGGCTTCTAAGATGCACTATTGTATGAAAGAAAGACTGTATGATAGCTGTATGACTGTATTACTTTGTCATTTGTATGCGACACATGTGGCGTGCTTCGATTATCAAGATGCAGTGGTAATGGCGGTGGGTCGGTACAGTGCGACGCAGTCGCTTTTCGTTCTTGCTTTGTACAGGGCGCGTAGGCCATGTTTGCTTGTAATATTAATATTTATGATTTTCTTGAACTGTATGGATGCTTCTTCAATTGTATGGATTGATTCTTGTAAGATTGTATAAATGCTTCTTGTATGCATATTTGTATGCTACTTGTATGGTAATCTGGGTATGTATGATATGAATGTATGTTCTATGGATCTTGAATTGTATGGGTTGATTTCTAGACACTGATTATTATAATAAGGAAGTAAAATGTTACCTACCCGTTTTTGGTAGAAAATAAATAGTGATGGGTTCGAGAATGATTAAGTTCATTCTAATGTCTCAACTGAATATAGAATAATATTGATAACTCAATATAGATGACTGGTGGCGCCAAGTTGCGGTGACTGGTGGTGGTGACACATCTGAACTGATTTTCGGCGTGTTAATTAACCTAACTAAACAAAAATACCGATTATGCGGCCCCCTCAAAAATACCGATTATGCGCCCCCCTCAAAAATACCGATTATGCGGCCCCCTCAAAAATACCGATTATGCGGCCCCCTCAAAAATACCGATTATGCGGCCCCCTAAAAAATACCGATTATGCGGCCCCCTCAAAAATACCGATTATGCGCCCCCCTCAAAAATACCGATTATGCGGCCCCCTCAAAAATACCGATTATGCGCCCCCCTCAAAAATACCGATTATGCGGCCCCCTCAAAAATACCGATTATGCGGCCCCCTCAAAAATACAGATTATGCGGCCCCCTCAAAAATACCGATTATGCGGCCCCCTAAAAAATACCGATTATGCGGCCCCCTCAAAAATACCGATTATGCGGGCCCCCTCAAAAATACCGATTATGCGGCCCCCTCAAAAATACCGATTATGCGGGCCCCCTCAAAAATACCGATTATGCGGGCCCCCTCAAAAATACCGATTATGCGGGCCCCCTCAAAAATACCGATTATGCGGGCCCCCTCAAAAATACCGATTATGCGGGCCCCCTCAAAAATACCGATTATGCGGCCCCCTCAAAAATACCGATTATGCGGCCCCCTCAAAAATACCGATTATGCGGGCCCCTCAAAAATTTGCTCAAACTTCACCAGTTGACCAATCAGAACGCGAGAATTCGATAGCTATATTTGAAGCTACGTAAAAATATTGTGCGGACGTCCCCGCAAAGAGGTCGGTCGGACCGCACAATGAGGATTGTGAACCATCTAAAGACCGCACAATGTTAAAGCCGCGAAGACACACATATACCCTCAAACATACACACACACACCCTCCCTCACACATACACACACACCCTCTCACAACAGGCAGACACCCTCACACACACGTACGCACACATGCTCAAACTCACGCACGAGCAGTCACGCACTCTCTCCGCAAATATCAAAACCCATTATATTGTTTCTTAAATATGTATGTTTTATATTTTCTAAATTGAGTACCTACCCACTCTTCTTATATTTTGTTCACTAAAATGTAAGCAAATGTGTACCCATTGTTTATAAAAAACCTCTCTGTACCTCGAGAGGGGGGCCAGGAGATCCATGACCATTTTATTTAGAATGAATGAGAACATCACTATCAAACTGAACATGACAATATTATTTCAAGAAGTGACGTTTGATGTTGTCAGTTTACTTCGTTTTTATAGTAATAGTCATAATAATAAGCACAAAAAACCAAAAGTAAAGGGAAAAATCTAAAAACGGCTCTCTGTCTTGCTGCAAAAATATATAATTTGGTTTACATGGATGACATCATACTTTTTTGTGTATAAACCTAATCACACTCGTATTCACACATACAAGTGTGATCGGACGGAACTCTTGGTGCGCGAGGCCTACTCGCACTTGACCTTTTTTCCTTTTAAGTGATCGGAACCCTAAAAATGTATGATGTCCCCCATACGATAAACGGGTTTCCTTTGTACTTTTTCTTGTGCGATAATAGTGCGAATGTGTACGAGGGATCCTCGTGTGAGAGTGCGTCTCGCACTCAACCCTCAATATTATTTTGACACCCGTTTGGCACCCTTCGGGTACGGAACCCTATTACTGAGACTACGCTGCTGTCCGTCTGTCTGTCTGTCCGTCCGTCCGTCCGTCCGTTCGACCGTCCGACCGTCTGTCTGTCTGTCTGTCTGTCTGTCACCAGGCTGTATCTCATGAACCGTGGTAGCTAGACAGTTGAAATTTTCACAGATGATGTATTTCTGTTGCCGCTATAACAAAAAATACTAAAAAACAAAATAAGTTCAATATTAAGGGGGGGCCCCCATACAACTAACGTGATTTTTTTGAGATTTTTTTATAGATAATGGTACGGAACCCTTCGTGCGCGAGTCCGACTCGGACTTGGCCGGTTATTTCTTTTACATTTTGTTTCAGTCTTGACGAGTTATTCAAAGAATATGCATTATACATCATCATTGGATCTACGTGAGTTTTGGCTTGGTTTTCCAGATCTTAGTTGAGTGTCATGTCACCTTCATTTCATTTTGCCACTTAACATCTTTTTCATCACATTTACATCTATTCAAAAGGAGCTACTTTAGTCCCGGCAAACAGGGACTTAAGTAGGTCATTTAGTCCCTAGGGACTAAAAGTAGCTTTTTAATTTTAAAACCAGCCAGTACAAAGGAAAAAAAATGCTGTCACTAATCAGTTTCACTTTCACTGCCACTCAGGCTGACAGACCCAATTATAAGTTAGCAGCCAATAAAAAAAAAGTTTGTACTAAAAACTAAAATGCGTACTCGACACAGATTAGATAATCCGATCGACCGAATCGATTGACATCGATTGGTGAAAACAGAGAAACAACCGTACAGAATTGATATCGAAACACGGACCAAATAATTAAAAAGTTGTTGAAAAATTGTAAACAATACGCGCCAAATCTGAATGCCGTAATTATTTCAATTTCGTTTGCGCATATGAGTAAAGAATATGAGTGAAAGTGAGTATCGAACTCCAGATGATATTATAACAACAAACGCGAATGACAAATACAAGATCTGTTACCAATAAAATCACGAGGAATATAGGTAAGTATGTAAAAACTGTAATCCTGTAGAAAAAATCAAGAGGAACAAAGTGGTTATCTGAAAATGCTTTTTGAACTAATTTTCAAGATTTAGCCAATACTAAACAAGCTTTAACTATGTGGAAGACATATTCGTAATTTGTAATTTATTGTACTAACACAAGAATGAATGTACTGCTCATTTTTTGCATTATACATTTGTTTTACCATGATAACTCAGCCTGCGTTTTGCAGTCCGCTCGTGTAGCTATACCTATACAGGCGGACTGGCGCCGGTTTCACTGTGGTAAAGGCATAATAACTAACGGCTTAATAAAAACAAATCCTTGCTATGCTTAACAAACTATCAATTTATTACCAAAATGTACGGGGTTTGCGCACAAAGTGTCACCACACACTATACAACAAAATCCTGCAGAACAACTACGATGTCATAGCAATGGTTTGCTGGAAGAAATCACTTATTAGAGAGAAGCTCACCTTTGTACATATTTTTCTATGTTAAGCTATTTTTACTATCATGTGAGTACAATAAAGAAATTACAAATTACAAATTACCATCACTGAAACTTGGCTTCACGCAGGCATTCTTGACTCTGAACTTTGTGACCAACGATATGAGGACTTTCGCTCTGATAGGGACTTTTCATTGTCAAATAAACTCTCAGGTGGCGGAGTTATGATATGTGCAAAACGAGAATTATGCGCCCGCGTACGGGTAGAATGGTACTGTTCCACCACTGAATCTATTTGGATCACCGTTCCTAGTAAGTCCCTCAGCTCCATGTCAGACCTCCACATAGCGGTTGTGTACGTACGCAGAGATGTCAGGAATACACGGACACAGATTGAGGATATTGATTCTATCATTGCTAAGACATCTGCGGCAGTCATAGAGAACGTGAACAGTTCTTTCCTCATCTTAGACGACTTTAATTTATCGTGTATACAGTGGACCAACAATGGCCCTTTAATACAGAGAAAAGGCGCCATAGATATTCAGAATCTTGCTGCCAGGTTACTGGATAAGTTCAGCTTACTTGGATTCACAAAATTTAATAACCTTAAAAATTCCATTAACAATGTTTTGGACCTGGTTTTCTCGAATTTTTCTGTCGACTTATTTGCCACATATATGAATGAAAACCAATGAGGATTATGTATTCACCGTCTTTTCATCAAAGCCTAGCAAAAACTACTAAAATGTTTACTTTAAAGTCCGTCAAAATACAACATTTAAATAAAATTTACAAAATAGCTAGGAAAGCTATATCTCAGAAACAAAAGCTGTTAGAGAAAAACTGTTGCCAGAAATTTAAGCACCAAAATAAGCTAGAAACCAAAAAAAAACTGAGGAAAAAATCGAAAGTTTTTTTTTTTGTCGACCAGTGTATAATAATTTAGATTTGGTAGGCCAAATAGTATCTATGATACTGCTACTCAAATAATGATTGCAAAATTTTAATAATCGGTTAAGTGCGGGTCGGTATCGCACACGAAGGGTACCGTACCATCGTACAACAAATCAAAAGCACTTAAAACAATAAAAAAATAAACAAAAAGAAAATTTAAAAGGTTTATGCCTTCACGAGATTTGAACCGACGACCTCCGGATTGAGAGTCTACATCATACCGGCTAACCACAACCATGTGGGTTGACGCGAAATATGCTATCATATTTAAATGTGTAGTATATTGTGTCTATGACATGGTTGCTATGACAATAAATAAACAGTTTCAGTCAAGATCTCCATTTTGAAATGCGTAAGTGTATCTAAACACGTCTCTTGTATCGGGGCCCCCTTTCATTTGCAATATCTCTCGTATTTCAGTATTTGTGATTGGTGCGGCAACAGATATACACATTCTGTGAAAATTTCAGCTTTCTAGCTGTTACGGTTCGTGCAGACGGACCCGGTGACAGACAGGACGGACGGACGGACGGACGGACGGACGGACAGACGGACAGCGAAGTCTCAGTAATAGGGTCCCGTTTGGCACCCTTCGGGTACGGTACCCTAGAAACCAGGAAGTATACAGTTTTTTTACTTTTCGATAATTTTGACCCCTAACGAATAGGTTTATGGCAATAGTTATTAACACTACCGAGACACTGTAGCACGTCGGGCATGTTCGAGACACTGTAGCACGTCGGGCATGTTCGCAAATCCACACTACCGAGACACTGTAGCACGTCGGGCATGTTCGCAAATCCACACTACCGAGACACTGTAGCACGTCGGGCATGTTCGAGACACTGTAGCACGTCGGGCATGTTCGAGACACTGTAGCACGTCGGGCATGTTCGCAAATCCACACTACCGAGACACTGTAGCACGTCGGGCATGTTCGCAAATCCACACTACCGAGACACTGTAGCACGTCGGGCATGTTCGCAAATCCACACTACCGAGACACTGTAGCACGTCGGGCATGTTCGAGACACTGTAGCACGTCGGGCATGTTCGCAAATCCACACTACCGAGACACTGTAGCACGTCGGGCATGTTCGCAAATCCACACTACCGAGACACTGTAGCACGTCGGGCATGTTCGAGACACTGTAGCACGTCGGGCATGTTCGAGACACTGTAGCACGTCGGGCATGTTCGAGACACTGTAGCACGTCGGGCATGTTCGAGACACTGTAGCACGTCGGGCATGTTCGAGACACTGTAGCACGTCGGGCATGTTCGCAAATCCACACTACCGAGACACTGTAGCACGTCGGGCATGTTCGCAAATCCACACTACCGAGACACTGTAGCACGTCGGGCATGTTCGAGACACTGTAGCACGTCGGGCATGTTCGAGACACTGTAGCACGTCGGGCATGTTCGCAAATCCACACTACCGAGACACTGTAGCACGTCGGGCATGTTCGCAAATCCACACTACCGAGACACTGTAGCACGTCGGGCATGTTCGAGACACTGTAGCACGTCGGGCATGTTCGAGACACTGTAGCACGTCGGGCATGTTCGAGACACTGTAGCACGTCGGGCATGTTCGAGACACTGTAGCACGTCGGGCATGTTCGAGACACTGTAGCACGTCGGGCATGTTCGAGACACTGTAGCACGTCGGGCATGTTCGAGACACTGTAGCACGTCGGGCATGTTCGAGACACTGTAGCACGTCGGGCATGTTCGAGACACTGTAGCACGTCGGGCATGTTCGAGACACTGTAGCACGTCGGGCATGTTCGAGACACTGTAGCACGTCGGGCATGTTCGAGACACTGTAGCACGTCGGGCATGTTCGCAAATGCCAGGGTTCCAGAATTTTTCGGGTTTTGAGGTCCAGGATTGCAGTTTTCTGGGAAGCCCTCAGACGGTCCGACAACGGTATCTTGGGGATTATAGTGAATAACATCCACAGAAATAATATCCTGCAACACTGGGCCTCCGTGCACCGAGAGGGAAAAAGAAATGAAATGAAATGAAAATGAAATGAAATGAAATGAAATTTATTTCACACACAAGAACAAGATAACAATAACTTATAGGAACATTTGGGTAGGTTGCAGTAGCTCATAAACATTCTTACAAAAAACAAAGCATACATAGCAAAACAAATAGGTACTTGTGTACTTAGTGAGTTGTTTTGGTGAGTAGATTAGTGCTCTCCGTACTAGTGCGAGACTGTATGATGGCAGAGCATTGTTCTTCTCACAGAAATACTAACTTATCAAAAACAAAAAAAAATGAAAAATATATATAAATCTTATTTATTTATGTACGATAATATGGTATATTTATATATTAAAAATTTAAGATGTTATACATGTTACAAAATACAAAGAAAAATAAAAAATAAATAGAAAATAAGAGTCTTGCGCTTGACATTTATTTATTACTAGCTGACCCGGCAGACTTCGTACTGCCTCAATTTAATATGAACTTTATTTAATAGCAATAAAGTTCAAATTGACTCTAGAAAATGATTGACTCTAGAAAATGTTTGTATGGGAAATAGAAAAGGGCTGTTTTTAGGGTTTTCCCGGAAATTATTCGATTTTTTCTCGCCTTTTAAACCTCCACGAACATTTCAAGACTAAGATAAGATAAATCCGTTTAGTTCCGTCGAGTTTTAGTGAGACTAACGAACAGCAATTCATTTTTATATATATAGATTAGTTTAGTATAATTTTAATGTAATTTTATGATATTTTTACATTTTTTAGAGTAATTTGGACCTATTGGGCTGAAATAAAGAATTTTATTTTTATTATTATTATTATTATTATTAGGGGAAATTAAGTTCTCATCCATTTGCAATAGACATTAATTGGCGTCTTGGTAGTCACAGGAGCATTAGGGGGCTCTACTCACGGTGCAATCTGTCTTTCAACTTGTCGCTGCAACTTGCTGCATGCAACCTGCAACCTGCCTACTCTCGATGCAATCTACCTGCAATCTGTTGCAAGGCAACAAGTTGCAGCAACAAACCGCGAGACAGATTGCATCGTGAGTAGAGCCCTTTACTTCTAAGGCGTGGTTCACACGGCATAGTCCTGCACGTTTTTTTGCAGTATACGTCTTAACGGATAAACGTCGTGTGAACCTAGGCCACTGTTTATCCGTTAAGAAGTATACTGCAAAAAAACGTGCAGGACTATGCCGTGTGAACCACGCCTAAGTATATTATCTTTCGGTCTCTCTGACAGTGTCTGTTTGATCGGTCTCGGCTATATTTGGGGATGCATACCTGCTGGAAGTGTAGGCCCGTGGGCTTATATACTATTATTTTTTGAGGTATGTATGATCAAATCTGTTTCAGTGTAAAAGTTTTTCAGTATTATGTTCCTATATACGGTGACATTCAATTAGCCGACCATGTTTTGGGGAATGATAGCACCCATCATTATGAAGAACTTTCCCCAAGGAACATATTACTAACGTCGCAAACAAAAAAGGGTTGGGTCTCCCATAGTAATTTGAAATCAGCTGACCAGGGGACGAAATTTTTTTTTCATTTGCGACTATACAGGGTGTCCTGAAAACAATGGTCGAGCCGAAAAACACAGATAGGCCTTAACATGACCTCTCTATACACAAAAAGATTTTTAAAGTTTTTTGGTTTTTTGAAAATTCTCCATTTTTGCGTGGTTTTTCCCACACCATTTCTACAAATGGTCAGATTTCTTCATAATTTTTGGGTCTTGTTTGACAAAAATAGTTACACTATTATTCACAATCGCTTAAAATCATCAACCGTCTCTAGAAATCTAATTATCAAACTACAAACACAAAAAAGTTGGGTGAATTATTGGAGTACAATGTTTGATTAGTATTTATGCAAAAAAATGTACAACACCCCAGGTACTCATTATTTTAAAAACTTACATAATGGAGGTTCTAAAATGGTATCATAAGCCAAGGTTTTCAGACTCATTTTAATATTACTGGCACTTGAAAAGAAAACAGAAATTTTGTTCAGAGATCAAATTATTGCGTTTGTGTTGTACCATTACCACCATGGCTGAAAGTGGAGACAGTTGTGCCTCTATGCCACCCCGTATGGGAAAAGGCGTGACGATGTTGTTTAGTAAAAAAAAATATCCATGCCCCTCTTCCGTACTAATAATAGGTAATAACATAACAGGGCGTCACGCCTTTTACCATACGGAGTGGCAGAGGCACCACTGTGCCCACTTTAAGCCAGTTATTCAATACTCCATTTTGCGTGACAGCCAATCTCCGCAGCTATGTAGTAAAAATAAAGATTTTCTCATATATCAAATCTCATGTCCCAAATACCCCCTTTAAATACCCCTTTAAAATATCACCTCACCACACACCCTGTATGTTGATCGATCAGAGTCAACCAGTCCTGGCCCCAATTCTCGCACTACCATCATCTCCATTGTTGAGATATCGGTTGCAATACCGCATAACTCCATCGAAAACGATCTCTATTTATATTTATTTCGATCCAAAACGTGTCGAGTTGGTTAGATGGCGAGTCGTGAGAATAGCTTTTTTGTTTTCGATAGAGAGTAATTAAATTAAATTCGGTATCTCGAATGGATATTTCAACCACGGAGATGATCACGGCGCGAGAATTCCCCCCAACCTTACCGAGATATTTTAAATCCCGAACATAATGTTCTTCTAGCCATGTGACGTTCTCATCACATGTTCCATCCAAGTGGTCAAGTCTCAGTAAAAGAAACATTCGAAAAAATCGGTTCAAATTAAGAACACATCCCCGTTCATATTTTCTGAGCTCTGGGATTTATGTGACAACAAAAGTAAAATTCGACTATCTATTTATTTATTTATTTATTTATTTATTTGACACACCAACGACACAGTAGACGATACATTACAGTATAAATGACTTACAGCTAGGTCTCGCCTACGCGTTAATAACAGGTGTGCGACAGCATTCACAAAAAAATATTATGAGAAGACATGCAAATGCAAATTAAGAAAATAAAACAATGCAGGTTTACGCTACTTACATGAAGTCAGGTACAACACAATGTACCTTATTATGTAATTAAATTGTTTTAAATATTATGAATTTATATTTTAAATATTGAATTGTTTAAAATATTATGATATGAATTTATGTTAAGTATTATATATTATTGATTATGTAGTTGTTTATTCGTTGGATCCAGGATGCAGCATTTTACGTTTTAGGTTAGCGGGAGTATCATTAAAAATATCGATGTCCAGGGAACTATTTAACATATTACAACTTTTTTGTAGTCGGTGCAATGGAGTGGTCTCACCCAGGTTGGTACGGACATACGGTAGTCGAAAAATCGGTACGTTTCGAGATGGTCTGATGTTGGGTTTGGGGAATGAAAAATTTAGTCCTTCCAAAAGTATTGGTTCCGAAACAGAACTGTTTACCAGTTTGTGCAGGAATGCTACGTCTAGGTAGTTTCTCCTTAGGCTCAAGCTGTTCATCTTGAAGTGAGTTAGTCTGCCCTCGTAGTCAGTGCGTGTGTTAATGCCACCTTTGTAAGCTAGAAACCTAGTAAAGGAGTGTTGCACTCTTTCGAGGCGGTCTGAGTGCACCTGATAGTACGGGTTCCAAATTTGGCTTGCATATTCGAGCCGAGAACGCACCAGGGCAGTATATAGGGTCATTAGGCTCTCGGTTCTCTTGAGCTTGTTTCCTACTCTCTTCACAAATCCCAACATTTTATTGCTCTCCCTACAAACATGATCTATGTGATTAATAAAGTTCAGTTTTGAGTCAAGTATCACACCAAGATCTCGGATTGTGTCAACTTCTTTAACCGATGCTCCCCCAATACTATAGCTACTTGAATTTTTTATCAATTTCCTAGTGAATTTAATATGGAAACATTTGCCAACGTTCAGACACATCTTATTAGAAAGACACCATTCATTGATCCTAGTCAAGTCATCCTGGAGTAAACGTGAGTCATTCGTTGATTCGATAACTTTGTATAATTTCAAGTCGTCAGCAAACAGAAGGCATTTACTATGTCGGACCACGTTCACAATATCGTTTATAAATATGTTAAATAGGATAGGACCCAGATGGGATCCCTGCGGGACGCCAGAGGAGGCCCTGTACTCATACGACGAGATACCGTCCTTAACCACCTTAAGGCATCTGTCATCCAGATATGATTGGAACCAACCCAAAACAGCTCCAGTAACGCCGAAACTATGATTTAGCTTAGAGAGAAGAATTCTGTGGTCCACTTTGTCGAAAGCGCTACTGAAATCGGTATAAATCGCATCGGTTTGCTGGCCATTGTCCACGGTAGTTGATACATCATTGACAAAACACATAAGGTTACTTGTGGTAGATTTCCGTGACACAAACCCGTGCTGAAATGGCGTTAGCAATTCTTTAACGTGCCAAACCAAGCTATTATGTACTAGGCGTTCAAATACCTTTGAAAATATCGACAGTATCGATATCGGTCTATAGTTGGAGATCAAATTCTTCTCTCCTTTTTTAACCGACTTCCCAAAGGAGGAGGTTTACAATTCGTCCGGATATTTTTTTTTTTTATGTCTATCCCCCGATAGCGCCTAAACGGATGGACCGATTTAGAAAATTATTTTTTTGTTTGAAAGGGTTTACCTTCCCATTGGTCCCATTGACACCAGGTCAGGATCTGATGATGGGATCCTGGAGAAATCAAGGGAACTCTTCAAATATTATAGGCAGACATATAGTGATTTTTGTGTTTTTCATAATAACTCGTGCAAATGCACATGGTAAGCATAATATTGTGATGTGGAACTGCTGATGAAGACCACATAATATGGCCACCAGATCTGCTCAATACTAGGTACAAATACAATGCGTGGCTGACGGGCAGGCAACGCATAGCCTAAACCGGTGGACCTAGAGCCATGAAACTTTGTACAGGGGTTCCTTAGTAGCGTGGGGTAGCACTGATATGGGATTTGACAAAATTAATTCCCCAAGGGGGGGGGGGATAAGGGGTTACAGTTTGTATTAAACTCAATCTAATCAAATAGGGTTTGTGGAAGTCGGTTTTTTCTAAAGTTTACTTTTTGTTTCAATTATTATAGATAGGATGACATTGGCTTCTTTCCATATCTGCCAAGTAATAGAGCATATAATCAAATGACTCCTCCATGACTCTTCATACAAACTTTAAAGGTCTTTTTGACCCACTTAGGGTCCGAATTAAGCAAAATCCGTTCTTAGCGAGCGGTTTTGTAACAATAAGATGATATTCCCATCAACAGAATCTTTCTAGCTGCAGCCGTTTTGCCAGTTTTTTTATCAGTCAGGGGACTAACTCTTTTATATAATGAATTGTAGAATCTAGCGAAAGTTGTAGTGGATTTACTCCATCTAGCAGTCTTCTTTATGATATCAATGTTCAAACCCACAGATTTTGCCTTTGAGGTAGAAGTATGTCTAGTGCTATGTGAGCTGAATATTGAAGTATCAATGCCGCTATTAGTCATTACTTCCTTTATCCAACGGCTCATAGTTTGTGAATCTTTGTTAGAGTATGGTTTCTTAAAACTTATTATTAACTTATCATTATTATTATTGTTTCTAAATTGTTTTGTCCTATCTATGTAGTCTATTTTATTTTATTTTATTTTATTGGTTAAGGTCCGCCGTCCGTAGTTACATTTTGTACTAATTGTAGATGTTTGTCCACTTATAGGCAAACACAGCATGCATCAAATTACATTTCATTATATAACAAATATTGAGTAAAATAGTTATTTAGTTAATTAATTACAATTTTTATTTGTTTATTTAAGTTAAGTTTGAATTGATATTAATATACTCTATCATAGTTTGAGCGGAACAAATTTCAGGTCTTGACCTAAAGAAGGTGTTAATGACACATGCCACGCTCACTGAAGAACCTGAAAAGGAAGCTTAAAACTATTTATGTACCTACTCAAATGTATACACAGATATGTAAAAATATTAAATATATATAAAATAAAACTAAAACGGAGTTTCAAGAGTAAATTCGCAAGATAGGTATGGATGGCCCAACTGGGCCTTGTAATTTTTTACTCTATATGCTGTATTTCAAGGGAAAAACCACTTGTGATGTGACAAAAAACTCACACCCGCTAGAGTTAATCCTCAGAAAAAGCATAGTACCTATATATAGTAAACTTGTTGATAGTTTCAATTCTTCTTAGCACACTTGTTTATAACCTAAAAAGAATAAACTAGGTAGCAAAAAAACATACCTTCTGTAATTTCAATGTTTGGACTGGGATTAGGAATCGGGCTCATGTCATGGCCGGAAAGACCAGAATGTATGGAGCCACAGGCTGGGCTGGAAGCTGTTCGTTGTTGGAGTCGGACTCAGACGAGACCTCTCGTATTTTTCTTCTTTTTAGGGTTCCGTACCCGAAGGGTGCCAAACGGGACCCTATTACTGAGACTTCGCTGTCCGTCCGTCCGTCCGTCCGTCCGTCCGTCTGTCACCGGGTCCGCCTGCACGAACCGTAATAGCTAGAAAGCTGAAATTTTCACAGAATGTGTATATCTGTTGCCGCACCAACCACAAATACTGAAATACGAGAGATATTACAAATTGAAAGTGGTCTCGGTACAAGATACGTCTTCACAACAAGCTTGAAAAGTTTATACCAAGGCCATTTTGTTTTGGTAGGTAAGCCTTCTTTTAATGAAACTAAATTTAAATGATATGGCAATGTCGTCCCCGGACTTCTACAAAGACTTTAAATATTAATTGAGGAATTACCACGTCTCTATTTATTATGTAGAACTTTTAGAAAATAATTATAAAATTAATAGTTTTTAATTAGTTTTGTTTTCATACAAATCTCAGAGCTCGGAAATTATTTTTTTCCTTTTGGCCACTTCAAGTTTGGCTGCCAGTGATGTTTTAATTAAATACTCTTTGGTGCGTTGAAATGATGTTTTGCAGTCTGCATGACATTGACATAATGAGTGAGTGAACCTCATTTTACGGAAATTGTAGATGGGTGTCTCACGTTTTCCAGTAGGAGTAGGTTGTAGACAGTGCTGCTTACGGCGGCGTTTAGTAGGTACTAAAGGCCCTAAAAGCGCGGCAAGCTTTGAATCAATTCAAATGTTATTTTTCAACTATCTACAAAGTTATTCTGACATAAGATGATAATTTGAACAAAACTTTTTGGGTATTTCATGAAAAATACAGTTACAGATCACACATATACAGGCTGGAACAAACGAATGGGCCCTGGAGGGAAAGTACCTTAAAATCTCAAGATATCCGTCCGTCCGTCCGTCTGTCTGTCACCAGGCCGTATCTCATGAACCGTGGTAGCTAGACAGTTGATATTTTCACAGATGACGTATTTCTGTTCCCGCTATAACAACAAATACTAAAAACAAAATAAATTTAATATAAAGGGGGCTCCCATACAATTAACGTGTTTTATTGCGGTTTTTTTAACCGACTTCCCAAAGGAGGAGGTTTACAATTCGTCCGGATGTTTGTTTTTTTTTTATTTTTTTTTATGTATGTGCCTCGATAGCGCCTAAACGGATGGACCGATTTGGAAAATTAGACCGATTAGACCTATAGTGATTTTTGTGTTTTTCATAATAACTCGTGCAAATGCACATGGTAAGCATAATATTGTGATGCGGAACTGCTGATGAAGACCACATATGGCCACCAGATCTGCTCAATACTAGGTACAAATACAATGCGTGGCTGACGGGCAGGCAACGCATAGCCTAAACCGGTGGACCTAGAGCCATGAAACTTTGTACAGGGGTTCCTTAGTAGCGTGGGGTAGCACTGATATGGGATTTGACAAAATTAATTCCCCTGGGGGGGGGGGGGGGGATAAGGGGTTACAGTTTGTATTAAACTCAATCTAATCAAATAGGGTTTGTGGAAGTCGGTATTTTCTAAAGTTTACTTTTTGTTCCAATTATATAGATAATGGTACGGAACCCTTCGTGCGCGAGTCTGACTCGCACTTGGCCGGTTTTATTTCCAGCTTCCTTTCCAATCTTTTCAGTTTTTTCATGATTCTAGTATCACTATCATCTTTCTTTCTTTTCCCCATTGTACTAAAATGGGAAATAACACTGGAAATAACACTTCGCGGAACGAAAACGATCTTGTGGCGTTCGGCACGAATACGTATATGGTTGACAGGAGCGAGTGCGGTCCGTTGCAGAGTGAGCGCGGTCTGATTGCAGAAAAAAGTGTTTTTTTTTTCTCTTAATTGCGCTTTAAAATCGTGACATTCGGCGAAGAATGCGTACTATTACAAGTTATATTATGTTTTGGAACCAATCGAACATAATGGGTACAATCATTCCCCAAAATACGGTTAGCTAATTAAATGTCACCCTATATATTCTAATAACCCCTTACAATTTTTGTGCGTTGCGTTGCATCGCGTTGTTTCAAATAATTTTCATGATATGCCACAACAATGTGTTGCGTCATCAGTCGTCATAGGTAATATTTTAAGTGATCAATGTGCGTCAATGCAACGCACAGCTATGGATTATCATAAAATGTGCAACCAAACGCAACGCTATGCAACGCAACGCACCAATTAAACAAATCAACAAACAGCTAGCCCATAATCGCCTCAATATTGAAGCAATGAAAATTAACGAAGAATAATGACGAATGACCATTATTTTTTTCTAGGCTGTCTTCACAATCTTACTTTGTGGTGCGGTTACTGTAAACTACAAAGTCATAGTTGTCATGATAGCTTTGGCTTGTTTGGTCCTCTTAATGTTGTTTTGTGCCATTCTATCATGTACGAAGGTAAGTGGGATCTTCCAATTATCATCATCATCATCATCATCATTTGGCCCTGTTAATAACGATAACCTCTACAAAGTCATAGTTGTCATGATAGCTTTGGCTTGTTTGGTCCTCTTAATGTTGTTTTGTGCCATTCTATCATGTACGAAGGTAAGTGGGATCTTCCAATTATCATCATCATCATCATTTGGCCCTGTTAATAACGATAACCTCTGTGGTGCTGCCGTCCAGGCTGTGCTTCCCAAACGAGATGTCCCAGGTTCGAATCCTGGCTATTTAATTCATCGCGACAAGTCCTATCATCATTGTATCAAATCTTTATTCACCTGCTGTTGTTGCCGGACGGTAGACACGGGAACCCGGGAACCTTACTCGTGATCTTATCGACTTTAGGATAATGATACCATTTCAAAAAAAATAAAATAAAAAGATAGGGTACGAAACGACTTGATAGGTAGCGCAGCCTGCGCAAGAGTCTCAAAAAACTACCCAGATTAGAAGCGAAATAAAAAGTTACATTGATCTGAGCTCAGAACCTAGGTAAGTAACTAAGTACGCTCAGAAGAGGCCGTATTGGTCTTTGGCACAGAACAAGAAACAAATAAATCTGGGTAATTTTTGACACCGCTTGCGCAGGCTGCGCCTGTGCGCCACCTATCGAGCAGATTGGTACTAGTTTTTAACTTTTTATTGATCTTTGAAAAGTTCCCATTGAATTCTCTAAAAACAACCTTTCGGGATCAAAAGGTCTTAGTGAGACCTCTGTTTTCTAAAGGGCGTTTTTAGTTTCATCATCTTCTTTATAGCATCTTTGCGTTCACTGTACATTTTAGGGTACCGTACCCGAAGGGTGCCAAAAGGGACCCTATTGCTAATCCCACGCTGTCCGTCTGTCTGTCTGTCCGTCAGCAGGTCCTAGAGAACGAACCGTTATAGCTAGAAAGTTGCAATATTCACTGAATATCTGTTGCCGCAACAACAACAAATACTGAAATACGAGAGATATTACAAACTAAAGGGGGTCGCCATACAAGAGACGTGTTTTTAATTTTCTTTTTGTTTTATTGTTTTAAGTGCTTAAGCTGTGTTGTACGATGGTACGGTACCCTTCTTGTGTGATTCCGTCTCGCTCTTGACCCATTATTCACCGTAACTTTTAAGAAACTCTAAAACCGAAACATGGTTTTTCTACACAAAAAGCACTATCAAATGGCACTATATATTTTCAAATTGGAGCACTTAATTTGTAATTTAATCTCGACTTAATAAAAATGCAATTTAATAATCGCGATACCATGATGAGCAATTAACCATCATCGTAGCGTAGAGTAGAGTACTACCACACCTCGGACACTACATAGAACGCTCGTAAAATAATCACCTATTACTACTACATAACCAAATGATGTTTGTATACGTGCAAATGTGTGCGTAAACTTTGCTAGGGCTGGTGGCGCGGCAAATGCAGCGATATTAAGTATACTTCTCGTCACTCGTCCGGCGTTCAACCCTGTCTGTTGATCCTTTAACCAATCCTTTAACGCCAGGGGTGGGGTGAGGTATCTGAACCAGCGCAGGGAAGGGAGTGGCCGTTCTGTACGGAGTACTATTATCTCTTCTGTGGTACTACTGTGTCGGCAATAACACAAGATGCCGCACCAATCACAGACCGTACGACCCTATTGGCTATTGCCCACGCGCAAACCCCACCCCCTTTCTTTGACATCCGCCGCAGTCGCTCGCTTCCGATTAACCGCCGTGCGCGTGCGAATGTTTTCGAACCGAGAATATCTAGATATGGCCCCCGATTTTCGCGCTATCTTGATTATCAATCACCCCAGTCGAGATATCTCTTTTGATACGGCCTAAATCCGTAGAAAACGATCTCGCTTTATATTTATTTCGTACGAAAACGGGTCGAGATATCTCGGTTGGTCGAAAGGCTAGTCGTAAGAATAGCTTTTTCTTGTTTTTGATTGAGATTTCGGTATCTCAAAATCAATATTTCGACCATGGACATGATTTTTTTTCACCCGATTTGGAAATTTGTGCCACCACTTAGTGTCGACTGTCTACACTAACCAGGCTTCGGCTTTAGACAGAGTGTCTCAAAAGTCACGGTGTTTAGTTCCTAAAGTAATATACCTACTTATTTACTTTCAGTTTGACTTCACTTCGTTCTATCTCTACATAGTGATGGCGATGATGGCTTTAAGTATCGCCGGCATGGTGCTTACGTTCGTTCGTTTTGTACTGAAGATCGAAATTCCGCTAGTCAGGCTCGGTTTAACTGTTGTCGGACTTTTGGTGCAGTCTATTGTAAGTTAACAGTTTTTAATTGGCGTAACATTTTATAATCTCACTTGTATAATACTAAAAGCTGTAAGGTTTACCTGAATAAATAAAATAAAATAATAAATTAGACTTCACAAAAGGAGGATTTACAATGAGGTTATAAACTGCCTATTGCTCACTTCAGATGTCACCACTGTGGACAGTCCATATTGATAGGTTATTCTTGGTATTTATGTCAACAAACTATTTTTTTATGAATAATTTCTTACAATGCCTGCGATTCCGAAGGCGACACGAACTATACTACCTAAACTAATTAAAATCGTGTGTTTGAAAAGATCTTACCGAGAGCTGTCACATCTCCATACAAACCAGTGGTCTGGGATCAGTAGTGTTCGAGTTATGACAGTTTTTAGTTTGACAGCTGTCATCCGAAATGAAGATCTCATCAAGAGGTGTCACATCTCCATACAAACCGGTCTCGGCCGTTCTCTTGTTAACGTGATCTGTTTTTTTTTTTATTTATTTATTTATTTATCCACATATACACAATCTTTACAGGCTCAACCTAATGTGATAGTGTAGTACCTATATTATTACATTTATATTGCACACATTATAATATTACTATGTACCTGCCAAAATAGTTATATTTTTCAAAGTCAAAATATTGACACCTGTAAAAATATTGACACCTGTCAAAATATTGACACCTGTACAAATATCGACACCTGTCGAAATATTGACACCTGTCAAATCAGTGACACCTGTCAAAATAGTAACGGCTTTAAAAATAGTGAAACCGATTGTTCAGTCTCTCGCCACGGTGCCGTCATGGACACGGGCCCATCAGGTGTACGATGATTCTAACCAGCACCGTGTCGGGAAACCTGAACTAGCGGCGTTCGCACCGCGCGTATGGGAAATGACTTAACCTAAATATTCCAAATACCTTGCTGTGTCGTCCTGGTGTCACCTAATCCTGTATCTCCAGCCCTCGGGCGCGCGCGCCCTGAAGATCTTCAATCCTGACAGGACAGGTCAGCCGTGAAGACCCAAGCCCGACACAGTCTTCGCAAGGTGGTGTTGTATTTCTAGGTTATCTTCCGTAAATTAACACTTTTCAATACACAATTCTCTGCGCGTTACTCTACGCCCAACAATACAGGTTAAAAACAATCGGAAACCGCTAGATTATACTCTCTACAACATAATCAACTCTGAAATTGGCATAAAAAAGTTTAACAATTACATTGTTAGAAGTAAAATTAAAGGTTGGCTCCGTGCATTTGACTATGATCAAAACGAAAACTTGCTAATTTCTATTACCTAAATCTACAAACTACTTCACAGGAAGCAATAGAAACTTCAAGCTTAGTTTCAATTATTTATTTTTTTGGCTTAGTTTCAAACATTTTTGTCTAGTTTAACTATATTATACACACACATTCACCACACTTCATACACCTACACACACTAAACGCACAATCACACAACCTTTTCATCCACTACACTACCATAATAATACTTTACATGCACAAACACACACTAAACAGATAAGTGCTATATTGCTTTGTATTGTAATAAAATATCTTTTTCTCTTTTTCTTACCTTAATTTCATTAAAATTCTAATTTAGCCTTAAAGTGAGAACCGTACTCAAAAATGTAATATTTATTGATAACCTACTATTGGGAAGAAACTGTCTCTCAAGACACAGCTCACGCTAATTTGAGGGACAGGGCATTCCATCTATGATGTAGGTACATTTGCTTGCAAATAAACGAAAATTTTTACTTTTACTTTTTACTTTTACTTTATTCGGGACCTTATAAAGTTAAGACCACTTAGTTTAGTTTTTAAACTATCTACTGGGGCCAATTCTCTAGGGCACACTCACTAAAATTACTTGACAATATTAGCTCCCACAGCTCTTATGCGGTTGGCATAGATTCCATTTTTGAACTCACTTTTGAAATATTTTGATGTAATGACGTACTGAGGAACTAATTCAAAAGTGAGTTCGATAATTGAAACATAAAGTAAACTTTAGAAAAAATCGACTTCCACAAACCCTATTTGATTAGATTGAGTTTAATACAAACTGTAACCCCTTATCCCCCCCCCCCCCCCTCTTGGAGAATTAATTTTGTTAAATCCCATCTCAGTGCTACCCCACGCTACTAAGGAACCTCTGTACAAAGTTTCATGGCTCTAGGTCCACCGGTTTAGGCTATGCGTTGCCTGCCCGTCAGCCACGCATTGTATTTGTACCTAGTATTGAGCAGATCTGGTGGCCACATGTGGTCTTCATCAGCAGTTCCGCATCACAATATTATGCTTACCATGTGCATTTGCACGAGTTAATATGAAAAACACAAAAATCACTATAGGTCTGCCTATAATATTTGAAGAGTTCCCTCGATTTCTCCAGGATCCCATCATCAGATCCTGACCTAGTGTCAATGGAACCAATGGGAAGGTAAACCCTTTCAAACAAAAAAATATATTTTCCAAATCGGTCCATCCGTTTAGGCGCTATCGGGGCACATACATAAAAAATAAATTTAAAATAAAAACATCCGGACGAATTGTAAACATCCTCCTTTGGGAAGTCGGTTAAAAATAGAATCTATGGCAACTGCGTAAGAGCGTCGGAGCTAATATTGTCAAGTAATTTTAGTGAATGTGCCCTAGAGAATTATCACGGACCATAATATTATTAAAATAACTTCTTTTGTTCCAGTTGTTCGTAATTGAGCTGCAAATGATTTTTGGCGGGAAATCCATGGAATTGAATCACACCGACTACGCCCTTGGAGCGTATATGCTTTATACATCCATTAGACAGATGTTTCTTCACATACTAAGAATTGTCGCACATGTCGATCGCGAACATGACTTTTGATCGGCTTAGACTGATTAATGTAATATTTAAAGAATAAATATGGCCCATTTTTGTCCACATCGAGGTGCGAAGTTTTTTACTCGGATACAAGTATACTGCAATTTCAAGTTACTTTTGAGTTTCATTACTCTTAATTTTCTAACTTACTTTCTAAGTTACTTGCCTACCTGTCTCTTGAATATACTCTCACCGTCCTTATTTGACTATTTACATAGTGAAATCCTTAATTGGCCCAGTTATCTATATATATAATAATTGAAACAAAAAGTAAACTTTAGAAAAAACCGACTTCCACAAACCCTATTTGATTAGATTGAGTTTAATACAAACTGTAACCCCTTATCCCCCCCCCTTGGGGAATTATTTTTTTCCAATCTCATATCAGTGCTACACCACGCTACTAAGGAACCCCTGTACAAAGTTTCATGGCTCTAGGTCCACCGGTTTAGGCTATGAGTTGCCTGCCCGTCAGCCACGCATTGTATTTGTACCTGGTATTGAGCAGATCTGGTGGCCATATGTGGTCTTCATCAGCAGTTCCGCATCACAATATTATGCTTACCATGTGCATTTGCACGAGTTATTATGAAAAACACAAAAATCACTATATGTCTGCCTATAATATTTGAAGAGTTCCCTCGATTTCTCCAGGATCCCATCATCAGATCCTGACCTGGTGTCAATGGGACCAATGGGAAGGTAAACCCTTTCAAACAAAAAAATAATTTTCCAAATCGGTCCATCCGTCTAGGCGCTATCGAGATCCGGACGAATTGTAAACCTCCTCCTTTGGGAAGTCGGTTAAAAATGAATTGCTGTTCGTTAGTCTCACTAAAACTCGAGAACGGCTGAACGGATTCATCTTATCTTAGTCTTGAAATGTCCGTGGAGGTCTAGGGAAGGTTTAAAAGGCGAGAAAAAATGAAATATATTCCGGGAAAACCCTAAAAACAGCCCTTTTCTATTTCCCATACAAACGTTTTCTAGAGTCAATTTGAACTTTATTGCTATTCAATAAAGTTCATATTAAATTGAGGCAGTACGAAGTCTGCCGGGTCAGCTAGTCTCTTTATATAAAAGAGTACCTAAGTCCTGACTGATCAAAAAACCGGCGAAACGGCTGCTGATAGAAAGATTCTATTGATGGGAATTTCTTCTTTTTATTACAAAACCGCTCGCTAAGAACGGCTTTTAGTCAATTCGGACCCTAAGTGGGTCAAAAAGACCTCTAAAGTTTGTATGGAGAGTCACGGGGGAGTCATTTGATTATATGCTCTATTACTTGGCATGATTATCGAATTTTACTTTTGTTTGTTATATAAATCCTAGAGCTCAGAAAATATGAACGGGGATGTGTTCTTAATTTGAACAGATTTTTCCGAATGTTTCTTTTACTGAGACTGGACCACTTGGAACATCTGATGGGAACGTCAGATGGCTAGAAGAACATTATGTTCGGAATTTAAAATATCGTGGTAAGCTAGGGGGGATTTCTCGCACCGTTATCATCTCCGTGGTTGAAATATCCATTCGAGATACCAAATTTAATTAAATTCCTCTTTATCGAAAACAAAAAAATATTATTATTAGGTACGACCCGCTATTCTCACGACCCGCCTTACAACCAACTCGACACGTTTTCGATCGAAATAAATATAAATAGAGATAATTTTCGACGGAGTTTTGCGGTATTGCAACCGATATCTCAACAATGGAGATGATGGTAGTGCGAGAATTTGGGGCCAGGACTGGTTGACTCTGATCGATCAACATACAGGGTGTGTGGGGAGGTGATATTTTAAAGGGGTATTTAAAGCGACACAATTTGATGTTATTTGATTTAAATGCGAGAAGATAAATGAATAGCGATTTGGTAATTTCACGTCCGTACTCGACGGGGTCCAGAGGGGGAGAGGAACACAACAGATATAATACATTTGCAACTACTAACAGATCTCTCGGTGTGGCTTTTTTCTTATTTTTAATAAATTTGCACATCCCTAAAGGATAAAATATAGTTAAGTTCAAAAATTGTACATAACATCCTAAGCGCCTATATTAGACCTCTTAGATAGCTCTGCACTCCTGGTATATTTACGAAGCAAAGTTGGTCAGTTTGGATTTTTTGTCTAATTTATTGATGTACATTGATGAGTGTGTTGTTTAAAGGTTGTTTAAGAATAAAACGACTTTAAATTTTTTATATTTAATTTTGCCGACCGCGGTTTTTCAAGCTTCCCCTTAAGTTTGAAAAGCATCGAGCGCCGTAGGGACAACGCGTCATAGGCGGGAGGTGTCACGTGGTACACGGAGCGCCGTCGCGGCCGAGCGACGTAAAGACAAGCATTCCTCAAAAACAACCTATTCTCAAAAACACATAACACGCTTGACGCATTGCCTGGACCCGGAACCCCTAATGCTATCGAAAGTCACACTTATCCAATTTCACGCCATTTGAGTAGCTTTTAAATCGGAAAACTATTCATAAGTCACCGGGACCAGGTAAGAGATGGCTCTCACAGGCACTTTACTTATCTGAAGAGGCAAGGAAAATAGTCTGAAATACAACCTTTTCAACACTGCAGCTACAACGTTTATGCATCGGCATCCAATTCAGGTCCGTGGTTCAATATGTAGAGTGGTCTGTAGGATTCACGCCTGCTTCTTACACTGGAGATGCAGGTTTGAATCCCGGTGCTGACCATGTACCAATGAGATAATTATTATTTATCTTAGGTTATACCACAGATATTATAATATTATACTAATACAGATAGACCACGCAGAACAAAATATGTGACCGGCGTAAACTGAGATGCTACGAAAGCTTCTATAGTTCGAGAGTTTTATCGCTTGGTGCAGCACCATCTAAAAATTGCAAATACCACGAGATGGCGCTAAGGTATATAGGATTTCTTCTAAGATTATTATGATGATAACTGAAACCATGGCGTTTAAAGTAAAAAAATCGGTTAAGTGCGGGTCGGTATCGCACACGAAGGGTACCGTACCATCGTACAACAAATCAAAAGCACTCAAAACAATAAAAAAATAAACAAAAATAAAATTTAAAAAGTTTATGCTTTCACGAGATTTGAACCGACGACCTCCGGATTGAGAGTCTACATCATACCGGCTGAGCTACCACAATTATGTGGGTTGACGCGAAATATGCTATCATATTTAAATGTGTAGTATATGTGTCTATGACATGGTTGCTATGACAATAAATAAACAGTTTCAGTCAAGATTTCCATTTTGAAACACGTAAGTGTATCTAAACACGTCTCTTGTATCGGGGCCCCCTTTAATTTACAATATCTCTCGTATTTCAGTATTTGTGGTTGGTGCGGCAACAGATATACACATTCTGTGAAAATTTCAGCTTTCTAGCTATTACGGTTCGTGCAGACGGACCCGGTGACAGACAGGACGGACGGACGGACGGACGGACAGACGGACAGCAAAGTCTCAGTAATAGGGTCCCGTTTGGCACCCTTCGGGTACGGTACCCTAAAAACTTACTCCTCACGCCATCTCTTTTTTATGAAGGGTTACTAATTTTAATTTGTATGGGATGAGCACCCTGTTGTTATACGGACGTTCTAACGGTAATAGAAAACATCGTGAAGAAATCTTCATTACTCGCATAGCTGCGGCCACGGAACACAAAAAACAGTGGAAGCCGCATACGCCTCGATTACTATCAGAACCGATGCCGTAGGGACAACGCGTCATAGGCGGGAGGTGTCACATCACGGAGCGCCGCGCCGTCGCGACCGCGCGACGAAAGACAATAAAGCAAATACACCTACGTGTTAAACGAAGATAGTTTAGCAGCACAACGACCGTAGCTCCACTTTACTAGCTCTACAAGCCCGCAATGCGACGCCCGGTGGTAGATTCACGGAGCAACCGCCCGGACTGTGCGATGGCGGACATTGACTGGTCTGATATGAGAGCTAGAGCAGAAGACTTTACCCGAGTTGCACGAAACTGTTTTGAAATATACAGGATGGATGACTTTTGGGTCGTGACTCGTGACTCTAACATTATATTGTTTCTTCTTAGTACTTACAGTATTTTTAGGTACCTAATTTTTATGTTACGCACTAAATTTTAATGTATTAACGGAAGAGCGGGTTCTCCTGGCAAAGGTATTTTTTTACTTAAAAGGAGGACTCCACTTGTGTGTTAAAGAAATAAATGATTTTTTTTCTTCTTTTATAGGGTTCCGTACCCAAAGGGTGCCAAACGGGACCCTATTACTGAGACTTCGCTGTCTGTCCGTCCGTCCGTCGGTCCGTCTGTCTGTCACCAGGATGTATCTCATGAACCGTGGTAGCTAGACAGTTGAAATTTTCACAGATGATGTATTTCTGTTGCCGCTATAACAACAAATACTGAAAAAAAAAAAAGATTAAGGGGGGCTCCCATACAAGAAACGTGATTTTTTTTGCTCATTTTTGCTCGATATTGATATTGACAGGTAGACACTTACAATGTTCACAATATATTGAGTATATTATTTACTTAAAACACGCGTGTACACCCTCAAACACCCTCACACACACGCGCACACACACACACACACATAATCGATATCCATGATATCAAAGAAACAAAAGTACTTATACCGTAAAAAACATTTGAGGGCGGGCGTTTGTACTACGGATGCGGTGAACCGCCAGGATCGGTGATAGAAAGTTGAATGCAAAAGCTTTGGCGAAATCGGCGAAAGTCCAACGGATGTTAGAAATGTGCAAGAAAAGCCCGCGGAGAGCGCATCTTTTTTTAAAGCTTTTGTTAAGTTGCACCTGCTAGCCCGTTCGATCGTAAAGGAACCAATAACGCAACTACGATACTAAAATCATCGTTGTTATCAACAACTAAGATGACGTCATAGATGACGTCATTATGACGTTTAGAGGGCTTAGTGGCCTTTTTAGTTTTGTGCATTTTCCTTCCACATAGCCCCCAGTATATGCTCATTAAATTGCTTGCTTGCACCCATCGCACTCATGGCGTGACTTCAGGAATGCTGAAGGAAACTGCCAGAAATCTTATTTTATTAACTAGTACTAAAGTCTTCACAAAATAAAAGGCCTGTTTTGACAGTTCACGCCCATGAAGTCTTAACCCATAATGCGTAGGTGTCACGTGGTACACGGAGCGCCGTCGCGGCCGCGCGACGTAAATACAAGCATTCGTAATAAAAGCCAAGTAATACGTGCTTGCCTAGTGCCTATCTTGGACTACGGAATCGTGCAACTACTGCCTAGAATCAGCAAGTCAAATCTCCTGTCAGTAGAACGGCAATACAGAATGGCGCTGAAGTCAGCTGGGGGATTCCCAAAGTCATTACCCAGCAGTATCCTATGGGAAATGCTTGATGAAGACCCGTGGCACCTGCGAGTTCACGACCTACACCACGACATGATTGTCAAACTTAACAGCATGTGCATAGAAGGACTGACTACACCGGGGCCCTCGTACACAAGGTATGGTCAATTCAACCCCATGCTATCCAGCAACAGAGTAGGTGACGTGCAGTACGCCAGCAAGATGGACAGAGATAAACGTGTCAGCAAGCGACATGTCCCTCGCAGACACTCAATGTTAAAATAAAACGTTTACGTTTACATTTACATACCTACCTTTATAATTGTAATGTCATGCTATATTATTTTTTATACCTATGTACGAGATCTTTAAGACATATGTACTTATAAATACTATTACCCGCCTGGCGGACAAAAGTTGTATATGAAATGACATAAAATAAACACTTTTCTATTCTATATTCTATTCTATTCTGTCCCTATATCTTTAGAAGAGATGGAGTGATGAGTGGGGTCTATGGGATAAAGAGTGGAAGGAGACCGCTCAGGATCGAATGGAGTGGAAGAGGGGGAGAGAGGCCTTTGCCCAGCAGTGGGATATCGCAGGCTCATAATAATAATAATAATATCTTTAAATTATTGTGGGAACCAGAAACAGCACCGTTACCTGTAATAGTTGTAAAATAGGTCTACCCCTACTCAAAAATCCACCTACTTCATCCTTACTGCTGGAAAAGATGAGCAAAGTCAAGCAATTCTTCCCCTTACCTATCATCTCCGTCTCCTACCCAACATGGTTTGCTGGAAGAAATCTCTTATTAGAGATAAGCTCGCCTTTGTACATATTTTTTTCTATGTTAAGCTATTTTTACTGTCATGTGAGTACAATAAAGAAATTACGAAATTACGAAAGTCAAAGTATTTTATTTTTATTGACCATAAAATTGGGGAGGTAGTCGCTCACGTCCGAAGGACTTACTTGGAACCCACAGCCCTTCACGTCCTCCCTGGGTAGTCCTAACGAGCGAAAATTCATCATCATCATCATAATCATCATATCATCTCAAGACATTATAATTTCCAGGTTCTCAAATGAGAACCTGACCACTTGACACTTGCAAAATTAACCTCAAAAGAGGTTAGAAGAAGAAAAAGACCATAAAATCATACAGTTTTATTTTTTTTCTCCGATGATTTTTGTTTCCTCCCCAGCCGGGATTCGAACCCGATACCTCTCGCTTGGGAAAAGAACGTCTGTAGTCTAGTGGTTACACTCTCATCACGCAGCAGATTTGTGTTCACTCACTGCAGATGTCAAAATAATATGGGTTTTGAGCTGTCAAAATTAAATTAACTCACTCAAGTATAATTTCATTACACTCAAGTTTATATCCAATTCCTATTTATATCCATTAATTCTGGTATATATGTACGTATTTGTATGTAGTTTATATTATTATTATTATTTTTTATATTATTTTTTTTACTTAAGTATTTGATGTTGTACACTTGGAACTACCTATTGTTGATTTATTTATCCTTTCCATCCTGGGTTTGCTGGAAGAAATCTTTCGATAGAGATAAGCTCGCCTTTGTACATGTCATTTCCATTCTTAATTTTCATAATGTATTGATCTGTGTGCAATAAAGTATAAAGTGAAGTAAAGTTTAATTTCACGGTTTTTTTTTCTGGAAAACCGCGGCCGTCTGATTATGTTAGTACATTATTTAGCATTACCATTGTCTTCACGAATATAGAACTGGGAGGCAATTCTCTAATCTAAAGGTACAGACAGAAGCATATTAAAAGCTACCCAATGCCCAGAAAACGGCATAGGTAGGTATATTATGGGGCATATTAGACTACGCTGTCGGCAGGGCCCTGTCAGGCGGTGTACTGCGGGCGGTTATTAGGGCGGCAGAGCTAAGAGAAACTATTAGAATTGTTAGGAAACGAAAACTGCTCATATCTTCTAGAATTTTATTTATTTATTTATTATTTATTTACAATTTACAAAGTCAACAGCACAAAAACAGTTGAATGTAGGCAGGATAATTGAGTCTAAACAAAGGCCAATTAGTGACTTATATTTTATAGGCCAGACATGTGGGTAGGGGTGATATACATAAGATATTGGACGGGACGGGACGGGAGGGGAGGAGAGGGAAGTGTGTGTAGGGTTTTGTCGCCGTGTGTGAGGTTATGTGTGCGTGTGAGTGTAAGTGAGAGATGATGATGCAACTGTTATGGCTAGGAGAGACATCATAAGGCGATATACCAAGCTGCTAACTCATTATAGCTATAACCTATACACCGTCTTCGTCATCGCTTTTGGTGAGCTGTAGCAGTAGGTGCCTCTTGAACTCAGCCCGCGACATGTGAAAAATATCAAGATGTGCGAAGTGGTCATTGTATGTACGCGGAAGGCGGCAGCTGAGGGAATTGGCCGCGTAGTTTGTGCGGGCGAATGGGACATGGAGGAGAGAAGTTTGTCGAGTTCGCTTGGTTGGTGTTCTAAGCCGCAGCAGCTCGCTGACCAACTCAGGGCAGTCAACATGACCATGATACACATTGTGTAAGAACTGCATGTCTAAAAGAATGCGGCGATCTCCAAGGCTGTGTAGATTATGGTGACGACACGCTGTTTCATAGTCGGCGTTAGGGTAACGATCGCGAAAGTTCAGGTGTTTCACAAATTTGGACTGTATGCGTTCCAACCCATCCCCGTATACTGCATACCGCGGATTCCAGGCGGTACTGCAGTACTCGAGGACACTCCGGACGTAGGCATAGAACAAGACACGCAGACAGCACACATCTTTGAACGGCTTGCACACTCTTAAGATAAAGCCCAAATTTCTGTACGCCTTTTTTGTGATGGCTCCTATATGGTCTTCGAAGGTCATTTTTGAATCCAACAGAACACCCAGATCTCTTATGGATTTTACCTTTTGAATTGGGGCGTTGTCAAGCAGATAAGTATGAGTTATTGGCTTAGTGCGCCTGGTGAAGCTGATGACGTTGCACTTAGACGAATTGACATGAATGCGGTTTTTTATGTAATACTCTGTCAACCGATTAAGATCCTCCTGCAGGCTGACGCAATCATGTGTAGACTTGATATTCATATAAATCTTTTTGTCGTCAGCATACAGGAGAAAGTTAGCATGCTTAAAGCAGTTAGCAATGTCATAAAGATAGGCGACATATAATAAGGGACCTAAAATAGAGCCCTGGGGGACACCAGAAGGTATGGTAGTACGGTCAGACTTCTCGCCGATCACGACTACCTGACTTCTATTGTGTACATATGATTCGGTCCAACGTAGCAGATCACCCTGTATTCCTAGCATCTCCAATTTCCGAATGAGAATAACGTGGTCTACCCTATCAAACGCTTTTTCGAAATCAGTGTATATGGCATCCACCTGACCCCCGTCATCCATACCTCTAAGAACCGTGTTCACAAATATAGCCAGGTTAGTGGTTGTGGATTTCGATCTCACGAAGCCATGTTGTTCGCTGGGGATATTGCATGCAATGTTATCGTATATATGTTCGTGAACTATACGCTCCATGACCTTACTAAAAACATTGAGGATTGAAATCGGTCTGTAGTTCTCTACCGGCAATCTAGAACCTTTCTTGTGGACTGCCACAATGCGCGCAAACTTCCACATATCTGGAAAAATCCCTTCATGGAAGCACCTGTTAAAGATTTGTGACACCGGCGCAGCGAGGGAATCAGCGCATCGCGATACAAGAAGTGGCGGTATACCATCACTGCCAGGGCCCTTGCTCCTATCAAGATCTCTTAATAATTTGTGAGTTTGCTGAACAGAGACGGATATGCTAGCAGTTATTCTGTGATATGAGGGCTCCGGCAGTTCAAGAGGCGGATAAGAGTTGGCTGGTGATTGAAACGTGTTATTAAAGAAGGTGTTAAAAGCATCGCAAATTTCTTTTTCTGATTTTAACGTTCTGGAACCGTGAGTCATATTGTTGGGATAGCCGGAACCATCCTTCCTCCTAGACTTTACATAGGACCAAAAGAGTTTAGGATTTTTCTTGATCCCATCCTGCGCCAGCCTAATATAGGCCCCATGGCACTCCTCCTGCACAGCCTTGCATCGACTTCTGAGAAGAGCAAATGCATTGTAGTCAATTGGATTTTTGTGCTTTTTCCACATTTTATGACATTTGCTCTTCTCCTTAATAATGTTGATTAGGGAGCGACTGTACCATATCGGATATTGACGGGAACAGCAGGTAGTAAGCTTAGGTATGTATTTATCAATGGCTACCTGAATATTTGATGTTAGGATGCAGACCGCGTCATCAACTGAACCGTCGTTAAGGGCTGACCAATCGGTTTCACACAGTTTAGTTTAGTTTTTTATTTTATTTTCTTTCAACAATAATTTTCTTGTAATAAAAATCACTTGGCGTATATAAGGTTTAGCGTACTTAGAGTTACACGTAGTATGTCTCCTGCCTGATAGTGTCCACAGATTACGGCTGCTACGGGCCCTGCGCGCAAAAAGCGGGGCTAACAAGGTTTCTGACAGATCCCTCAAAATGCGACACTTTCCCGTAACTTTGCGACTATCCATCACTGAGAAACCGAGTTTGAGACAGAATTTTTCACGGAGGGTTCCGTAGTAATAGCAAATAAAATGTATTTATGTATATCAATTCAATTCAACGCAAGAAATGCAAGTTTTCTATCATCGTTGGAATGTCCGTATTTAATCATATGTGGTATAATATACTTAAGATTAATTGGTTACTAACAGGGACTATCTGATTTACTGCGCCTGCGCGGGAATGCAGCTCGCCAAACGTGTGTTGTATTCAACAAACGTTCCATACACAACCTATGTACGATGACGGGCCGCCAGACAGTTTCGCAGCGGCTGACCAATCACAGCTCTCTTACCTCGTCCCCCGCCCGCCGCCGTAAATGAGTTAGTTGTGTTTCAAAGGAAAATGTGCACGAACATGCGCTCTTCACTGGATAAGTGCTCCCTGGTCACTAAGTACATACTCGTAGTTAGCATCGGGATTGAAACCTGCATCTCCTGGATAAGCTGGATGAGAAGCAAGCGTGAAACACCATATACACCTATACCACGAGCTCTTTCTGGGCCCGTATTCTACTGTACACAATCATACCACAAGCCTGGCACAAACTTGAATACGACGCATTTGGTATTCTACTAAATCTCACAAGCACCAGCGAGACGCCGGCGGCGGCGGCGGCGTTGGAACGGCGCCAGCGGCCAGTAAAATACGAAGTAGGCTGGCGTCACGCCGGCGTCTCGCTGGCGCTTGTGAGATTTAGTAGAATACCAAATGCGTCGTATTCAAGTTTGTGCCAGGCTTGTGGTATGCTTGTGCACAGTAGAATTCGGGCCCTGCTCAAATAAAGTCTTACTTTCAATGTCAAAACTTAAAATGCCTGTAATGCCTGTTTGTTCTATAAAAAGTCTTTGGTTTCCACTAGTCACTAAGTAAATAGTAATGTGTGTAGACCATCAATGTCCCCACCGAGGGGCATAGGCCATTTCCCGGAACAGAGTAAGATTGAGCCATACTCCACCACGCTGGCTCAGTCCGGGTTGGTGGAGGGGTCTTACGACTACTACATACTACGAAGTAGTGATAGTAGCCGGGACCTACAGCCTAACGTGCCATCCGAAACACGGAGTGTCCGATAATGTATTAGAGACAAATTAACCAACTCGTCGTCATTAAAAACTAGTCATTAAAAACGATAGAACAAAGAAAATCCCACTGCCTCATTTTAGAAGTGAATTTGCACAAAGACAATATTCTTATATTTCGGTTCGTATTTACAACTTGTTACAAAAACAGAATATAAATTTAAACATTAGTACCCTCAGAAATTATGAATTTAAAAAGCTACTGATAGTATGGCTAAATAGTTTAGACTATACAACATTGGAGAATATTCTGTAATCTATTGATTATAGAATACTCTCTAGTGTGAGTTATAGTTATTTTTGTTTTTAAATTATGCCTTAACTTTGACTTTGCCTTTGTAAGTAATTAACTAAGAAAGTAATTAACAACAATGTTCCTACATAGCTATAAACACTAAACTATGTTCCGTATGGCCTCTAGCTCCTGACACACAGCTCGCCCTAGTTTGGGAGTTAGAGCCACAATTATAATTAGGAAATAAGATACAATACAATAAATATATTTCATTTCATTTCATTTCATTTCATCGTATGATCTAATATAAAGAACCCTAAGAAAAATAGCACAACTCAAGGTCCCTAAAAAGCTTCATAATGAAAGCACATTACTGAAAGCCTTCTTGCTAATCCGACGAAAGCTGGAATGGAGGGAGAAAAAACTTTTCAGTAAACTTAATTTCGTGCTTGGCATAATCGCTCTCCCATTTGTCAATGGGGGTTTGTCAGGAAAAAGGTATCAACCTTCATGAATGCTTAATATGATTACGAATAGGTACGACGGTCCCGGCAACTGAAATTCATCAATCTGGAGCGATTTATTCCGTGATTTTGCTTGTAATATGAATTTGCCATAGCCATAATTAATTATCATAATTGATATAACTGTACTTATCTCTTGATACAATAGGGGGCTATTTGGAAGGAAATTGCACAAAACTAAAAAGGCAACTAAAACCTTTAAACGTCATAATGACGACATTTTAGTTGTTATCAACAACTAAGATGACGTCATTATGACGTTTAGAGGGCTTAGTGGCCTTTTTAGTTTATTAACTACCTAAACTACCTAACTACTGTACCTGCTAGCTCGTTCGATCGTAAAGGAACCAGTAACGCAACTACGATACTAAAATCATCGTTGTTATCAATAAATAAGATGACGTCATAGATGACGTCATTATGACGTTTAGGGGCTTAGTGGCCTTTTTAATTTAGTGCATTTCCTTCCACATAGCCCCCATTATATGCTCATTAAATTGCTTGCTTGCTTGCACCCATCGCACTCATGGCGTGACTTCAGGAATGCTGAAGGAAACTGCCAGAAATCTTATTTTATTAACTAGTACTAAGGTCTTCACAAAATAAAAGGCCCGTTTTGACAGTTCACGCCCATGAAGTCTTAACCCCTAATGCGTAGGTGTCACGTGGTACACGGAGCGCCGTCGCGGCCGCGCGACATAAAGACAAGCATTCGTAATAAAAGCCAACTGTTGCGTACAAGCAAAGCTTACAGCGCACTTAGGAAAACCGCTTCTATTATCTACGCGTTAGGGGTTAAAAGTTCATGGGCGTGTACTATCAAAACAGGCCTTTAATTTGTGAAAACTTTAGTACTAGTTAATAAAATAAGATTTCTGGCAGTTTCCTTCAGCATTCCTGAAGTCACGCCATGAGTGCGATGGGTGCAAGCAAGCAATTTAATGAGCATATACTGGGGGCTATGTGGAAGGAAAATGCACAAAACTAAAAAGGCCACTAAGCCCTCTAAACGTCATAATGACGTCATCTATGACGTCATCTTAGTTGTTGATAACAACGATGATTTTAGTATCGTAGTTGCGTTACTGGTTCCTTAACGATCGAACGAGCTAGCAGGTGCAACTTAACAAAAGCTTTAAAAAAAGATGCGCTCTCCGCGGGCTTTTCTTGCACATTTCTAACATCCGTTGGACTTTCGCCGATTTCGCCAAAGCTTTTGCATTCATCTTTCTATCACCGATCCTGGCGGTTGACCGCATCCGTCCGTAGTACAAACGCCCGCCCTCAAATGTTTTTTACGGTATAAGTACTTTTAATTCTTTGATATCATGGATATCGATTATGTGTGTGTGTTAGGGTGTGTGCGCGTGTGTGTGAGGGTGTGTGAGGGTGTACACGCGTGTTTTAAGTAAATAATATACTCAATATATTGTGAACATTTTAAGTGTCTATCTGTCAATATCAATATCGAGCAAAAATGAGCAAAAAAAATCACGTTTCTTGTATGGGAGCCCCCCTTAATATTAAATTTCTTTTGATTTTTAGTATTTTTTGTTAAAGCGGCAACAGAAATACATCATCTGTGAAAATTTCAACTGTCTAGCTACCACGGTTCATGAGATACATCCTGGTGACAGACGGACGGACGGACGGACGGACGGACAGACAGCGAAGTCTCAGTAATAGGGTCCCGTTTGGCACCCTTCGGTACGGAACCCTATAAAAGAAGAAAAAAAAAACATTTATTTCTTTAACACACACTATTTCAATTGCATAAGTGGAGTCCTTCTTTTAAGTAAAAAATCGGTTAAGTGCGGGTCGGTATCGCACACGAAGGGTACCGTACCATCGTACAACAAATCAAAAGCACTCAAAACAATAAAAAATAAACAAAAAGAAAATTTAAAAAGTGTATGCCTTCACGAGATTTGAACCGACGACCTCCGGATTGAGAGTCTACATCATACCGGCTGAGCTACAACAACCATGTGGGTTGACGCGAAATATGCTATCATATTTAAATGTGTCTATGACATGGTTGCTATGACAATAAGTAAACAGTTTCAGTCAAGATCTCCATTTTGAAATGCGTAAGTGTATCTAAAGACGTCTCTTGTATCGGGGCCCCCTTTAATTTGCAATATCTCTCTATTTCAGTATTTGTGGCTGGTGCGGCAACAGATATACACATTCTGTGAAAATTTCAGCTTTCTAGCTATTACGGTTCGTGCAGACGGTCCCGGTGACAGACAGGACGGACGGACGGACGGACGGACGGACGGACGGACAGACGGACAGCGAAGTCTCAGTAATAGGGTCCCGTTTGGCACCCTTCGGGTACGGTACCCTAAAAAATACCTGTGCCAGGAGAACCCGCTCTTCCGTTAATACATTAAAATTTAGTGCGTAACATAAAAAGTAGGTACCTAAAAATACTGTAAGTACTAAGAAGAAACAATATAATGTTAGAGTCACGACACAAAAGTCATCCATCCTGTATATTTCAAAACAGTTTCGTGCAACTCGGGTAAAGTCTTCTGCTCTAGCTCTCATATCAGACCAGTCAATGTCCGCCATCGCACAGTCCGGGCGGTTGCTCCGTGAATCTACCACCGGGCGTCGCATTGCGGGCTTGTAGAGCTAGTAAAGTGGAGCTACGGTCGTTGTGCTGCTAAACTATCTTCGTTTAACACGTAGGTGTATTTGCTTTATTGTCTTTCGTCGCGCGGTCGCGTCGCGACGGCGCGGCGCTCCGTGATGTGACACCTCCCGCCTATGACGCGTTGTCCCTACGGGCCCTACGGCATCGGTTCTGATAGTAATCGAGGCGTATGCGGCTTCCACTGTTTTTTGTGTTCCGTGGCCGCAGCTATGCGAGTAATGAAGATTTCTTCACGATGTTTTCTATTACCGTTAGAACGTCCGTATAACAACAGAGTGCTCATCCCATACAAATTAAAATTAGTAACCCTTCATAAAAAAGAGATGGCGTGAGGAGTAAGTTTTTAGGGTACCGTACCCGAAGGGTGCCAAACGGGACCCTATTACTGAGACTTCGCTGTCCGTCTGTCCGTCCGTCCGTCCGTCCGTCCTGTCTGTCACCGGGTCCGTCTGCACGAACCGTAATAGCTAGAAAGCTGAAATTTTCAAAGAATGTGTATATCTGTTGCCGCACCAACCACAAATACTGAAATACGAGAGATATTGCAAATTAAAGGGGGCGCCGATACAAGAGACGTGTTTAGATACACTTACGCATTTCAAAATGGAAATCTTGACTGAAACTGTTTATTTATTGTCATAGCAACCATGTCATAGACACATATACTACACATTTAAATATGATAGCATATTTCGCGTCAACCCACATGGTTGTGGTAGCTCAGCCGGTATGATGTAGACTCTCAATCCGGAGGTCGTCGGTTCAAATCTCGTGAAGGCATAAACTTATTAAATTTTCTTTTTGTTTATTTTTTTATTGTTTTGAGTGCTTGTTGTACGATGGTACGGTACCCTTCGTGTGCGATACCGACCCGCACTTAACCGATTTTTTTTTCCTTTAAACGCCATGGTTTCAGTTATCATCATAATAATCTTAGAAGAAATCCTATATACCTTAGCGCCATCTCGTGGTATTTGCAATTTTTAGATGGTGCTGCACCAAGCGATAAAACTCTCGAACTATAGAAGCTTTCGTAGCATCTCAGTTTACGCCGGTCACATATTTTGTTCTGCGTGGTCTATCTGTATTAGTATTATATTATAATATCTGTGGTATAACCTAAGATAAATAATAATTATCTCATTGGTACATGGTCAGCACCGGGATTCAAACCTGCATCTCCAGTGTAAGAAGCAGGCGTGAATCCTACAGACCACTCTACATATTGAACCACGGACCTGAATTGGATGCCGATGCATAAACGTTGTAGCTGCAGTGTTGAAAAGGTTGTATTTCAGACTATTTTCCTTGCCTCTTCAGATAAGTAAAGTGCCTGTGAGAGCCATCTCTTACCTGGTCCCGGTGACTTATGAATAGTTTTCCGATTTAAAAGCTACTCAAATGGCGTGAAATTGGATAAGTGTGACTTTCGATAGCATTAGGGGTTCCGGGTCCAGGCAATGCGTCAAGCGTGTTATGTGTTTTTGAGAATAGGTTGTTTTTGAGGAATGCTTGTCTTTACGTCGCTCGGCCGCGACGGCGCTCCGTGTACCACGTGACACCTCCCGCCTATGACGCGTTGTCCCTACGGCGCTCGATGCTTTTCAAACTTAAGGGGAAGCTTGAAAAACCGCGGTCGGCAAAATTAAATATAAAAAATTTAAAGTCGTTTTATTCTTAAACAACCTTTAAACAACACACTCATCAATGTACATCAATAAATTAGACAAAAAATCCAAACTGACCAACTTTGCTTCGTAAATATACCAGGAGTGCAGAGCTATCTAAGAGGTCTAATATAGGCGCTTAGGATGTTATGTACAATTTTTGAACTTAACTATATTTTATCCTTTAGGGATGTGCAAATTTATTAAAAATAAGAAAAAAGCCACACCGAGAGATCTGTTAGTAGTTGCAAATGTATTATATCTGTTGTGTTCCTCTCCCCCTCTGGACCCCGTCGAGTACGGACGTGAAATTACCAAATCGCTATTCATTTATCTTCTCACATTTAAATCAAATAACATCAAATTGTGTCGCTTTAAATACCCCTTTAAAATATCACCTCCCCACACATCCTGTATGTTGATCGATCAGAGTCAACCAGTCCTGGCCCCAAATTCTCGCACTACCATCATCTCCATTGTTGAGATATCGGTTGCAATACCGCAAAACTCCGTCGAAAATGATCTCTATTTATATTTATTTCGATCGAAAACGTGTCGAGTTGGTTGTAAGGCGGGTCGTGAGAATAGCGGGTCGTATTTTTTTGTTTTCGATAAAGAGGAATTTAATTAAATTCGGTATCTCGAATGGATATTTCAACCACGGAGATGATTACGGTGCGAGAATTCCCCCCTAGCTTACCGCGATATTTTAAATTCCGAACATAATGTTCTTCTAGCCATCTGACGTTCCCATCAGATGTTCCAAGTGGTCCAGTCTCAGTAAAAGAAACATTCGGAAAAATCTGTTCAAATTAAGAACACATCCCCGTTCATATTTTCTGAGCTCTAGGATTTATATAACAAACAAAAGTAAAATACGATTATCATGCCAAGTAATAGAGCATATAATCAAATGACTCCCCCGTGACTCTCCATACAAACTTTAGAGGTCTTTTTGACCCACTTAGGGTCCGAATTGACTAAAAGCCGTTCTTAGCGAGCGGTTTTGTAATAAAAAGAAGAAATTCCCATCAATAGAATCTTTCTATCAGCAGCCGTTTCGCCGGTTTTTTGATCAGTCAGGACTTAGGTACTCTTTTATATAAAGAGATAACTGGGCCAATTAAGGATTTCACTATGTAAATAGTCAAATAAGGACGATGAGAGTACATTCAAGAGACAGGTAGGCAAGTAACTTAGAAAGTAAGTTAGAAAAGTAAGAGAAATATAACTCAAAAGTAACTTGAAATTGCAGTATACTTGTATCCGAGTAAAAAACTTCGCACCTCGATGTGGACAAAAATGGGCCACATTGATTCTTTAAATATTACATTAATCAGTCTAAGCCGGTCAAAAGTCATGTTCGCGATCGACATGTGCGACAATTCTTAGTATGTGAAGAAACATCTGTATAATGGATGTATAAAGCATATACGCTCCAAGGGCGTAGTCGGTGTTATTCAATTCCATGGATTTCCCGCCAAAAATCATTTGCAGCTCAATTACGAACATCTGGAACAAAAGAAGTTATTTTAATAATATTATGGTCCGTGATTGATAATTCTCTAGGGCACATTCACAAAAATTACTTGACAATATTAGCTCCGACGCTCTTACGCAGTTGCCATAGATTCTATTTTTAACCGACTTCCCAAAGGAGGATGTTTACAATTCGTCCGGATGTTTTTTTTTTTTAATTTATTTTTTATGTATGTGCCCCGATAGCGCCTAAACGGATGGACCGATTTGGAAAATTTTTTTTTTTTGTTTGAAAGGGTTTACCTTCCCATTGGTCCCATTGACACTAGGTCAGGATCTGATGATGGGATCCTGGAGAAATCGAGGGATTTCTTCAAATATTATAGGCAGACCTATAGTGATTTTTGTGTTTTTCATATTAACTCGTGCAAATGCACATGGTAAGCATAATATTGTGATGCGGAACTGCTGATGAAGACCACATGTGGCCACCAGATCTGCTCAATACTAGGTACAAATACAATGCGTGGCTGACGGGCAGGCAACGCATAGCCTAAACCGGTGGACCTAGAGCCATGAAACTTTGTACAGAGGTTCCTTAGTAGCGTGTGGTAGCACTGAGATGGGATTTAACAAAATTAATTCTCCAAGAGGGGGGGGGGGGGGGATAAGGGGTTACAGTTTTTATTAAACACAATCTAATCAAATAGGGTTTGTGGAAGTCGATTTTTTCTAAAGTTTACTTTATGTTTCAATTATCGAACTCTATTTTGAATTAGTTCCTCAGTACGTCATTACATCAAAATATTTCAAAAGTGAGTTCAAAAATGGAATCTATGCCAACCGCATAAGAGCTGTGGGAGCTAATATTGTCAAGTAATTTTAGTGAGTGTGCCCTAGAGAATTGGCCCCAGTAGATAGTTTAAAAACTAAACTAAGTGGTCTTAACTTTATAAGGTCCCGAATAAAGTAAAAGTAAAAAGTAAAAGTAAAAATTTTCGTTTATTTGCAAGCAAATGTACCTACATCATAGATGGAATGCCCTGTCCCTCAAATTAGCGTGAGCTGTGTCTTGAGAGACAGTTTCTTCCCAATAGTAGGTTATCAATAAATATTACATTTTTGAGTACGGTTCTCACTTTAAGGCTAAATTAGAATTTTAATGAAATTAAGGTAAGAAAGAGAAAAAGATATTTTATTACAATTCAAAGCAATATAGCACTTATCTGTTTAGTGTGTGTTTGTGCATGTAGAGTATTATTATGGTAGTGTAGTGGATGAAAAGGTTGTGTGATTGTGCGTTTAGTGTGTGTAGGTGTATGAAGTGTGGTGAATGTGTGTGTATAATATAGTTAAACTAGACAAAAATGTTTGAAACTAAGCCAAAAAAATAAATAATGAAACTAAGCTTGAAGTTTCTATTGCTTTCTGTGAAGTAGTTTGTAGATTTAGGTAATAGAAATTAGCAAGTTTTCGGTTTGATCATAGTCAAATGCACGGAGCCAACCTTTAATTTTACTTCTAACAATGTAATTGTTAAACTTTTTTATGCCAATTTCAGAGTTGATTATATTGTAGAGAGTATAATCTAGCGGTTTCCGATTGTTTTTAACCTGTATTGTTGGGTGTAGAGTAACGCGCAGAGGATTGTGTATTGAAAAGTGTTAATTTACGGACGATAACCTAGAAATACAACACCACCTTGCGAAGACTGTGTCGGGCTTGGGTCTTCACGGCTGACCTGTCCTGTCAGGATTGAAGATCTTCAGGGCGCGCGCGCCCGAGGGCTGGAGATACAGGATTAGGTGACACCAGGACGACACAGCAAGGTATTTGGAATATTTAGGTTAAGTCATTTCCCATACGCGCGGTGCGAACGCCGCTAGTTCAGGTTTCCCGACACGGTGCTGGTTAGAATCATCGTACACCTGATGGGCCCGTGTCCATGACGGCACCGTGGCGAGAGACTGAACTATCGGTTTCACTATTTTTAAAGCCGTTACTATTTTGACAGGTGTCACTGATTTGACAGGTGTCAATATTTCGACAGGTGTCGATATTTGTACAGGTGTCAATATTTTGACAGGTGTCAATATTTTGACAGGTGTCAATATTTTTACAGGTGTCAATATTTTGACTTTGAAAAATATAACTATTTTGGCAGGTACTGACAACAGATCACGTTAACAAGAGAACGGCCGAGACCGGTTTGTATGGAGATGTGACACCTCTTGATAAGATCTTCATTTCGGATGACAGCTGTCAAACTAAAAACTGTCATAACTCGAACACTACTGATCCCAGACCACTGGTTTGTATGGAGATGTGACAGCTCTCGGTGAGATTTTTCAAACACACGATTTTAATTAGTTTAGGTAGTATAGTTCGTGTCGCCTTCGGAATCGCAGGCATTGTAAGAAATTATTCATAAAAATTAGTTTGTTGACATAAATACCAAGAATAACCTATCAATATGGACTATCCACAGTGGTGACATCTGAAGTGAGCAATAGGCAATTTATAACCTCATTGTAAATCCTCCTTTTGTGAAGTCTAATTTATTATTTTATTTTATTTATTCAGGTAAACCAGGTATTTAGTATTATACAAGTGAGATTATAAAATGTTACGCCAATTAAAAACTGTTAACTTACAATCGACTGCACCAAAAGTCCGACAACAGTTAAACCGAGCCTGACTAGCGGAATGTGGATCCTCAGTACAAAACGAACGAACGTAAGCACCATGCCGGCGATACATAAAACCATCATCGCCATCACTATGTAGAGATAGAACGAAGTGAAGTCAAACTGAAAGTAAATAAGTAGGTATATTACTTTAGGAACTAAACACCGTGACTTTTGAGACACTCTGTCTAAAGCCGAAGCCTGGTTAGTGTAGACAGTCGACACTAAGTGGTGGCACAAATTTCCAAATCGGGTGAAAAAAAATCATGTCCATGGTCGAAATATTGATTTTGAGATACCGAAATCTCAATCAAAAACAAGAAAAAGCTATTCTTACGACTAGCCTTTCGACCAACCGAGATATCTCGACCCGTTTTCGTACGAAATAAATATAAAGCGAGATCGTTTTCTACGGATTTAGGCCGTATCAAAAGAGATATCTCGACTGGGGTGATTGATAATCAAGATAGCGCGAAAATCGGGGGCCATATCTAGATATTCTCGGTTCGAAAACATTTGTGGGCGGGAAGCACGACTCACGCACGTGCATCACGCACGCGCACGGCGGTTAATCGGAAGCGAGCGACTGCGGCGGATGTCAAAGAAAGGGGGTGGGGTTTGCGCGTGGGCAATAGCCAATAGGGTCGTACGGTCTGTGATTGGTGCGGCATCTTGTGTTATTGCCGACACAGTCCCTAAGCCCACAACTTCCGAACGGGCGGTAGTATACAAAAATATTAATATTATATTGACGTTGACTAAGTAATATGTATGATTTTATGGTCAATAAAAATTTTGAACTTGAACAGTAGTACCACAGAAGAGATAATAGTACTCCGTACAGAACGGCCACTCCCTTCCCTGCGCTGGTTCAGATACCTCACCCCACCCCTGGCGTTAAAGGATTGGTTAAAGGATCAATAGACAGGGTTGAACGCCGGACGAGTGACGAGAAGTATACTTAATATCGCTGCATTTGCCGCGCCACCAGCCCTAGCAAAGTTTACGCACACATTTGCACGTATACAAACATCATTTGGTTATGTAGTAGTAATAGGTGATTATTTTACGAGCGTTCTATGTAGTTTCCGAGGTGTGGTAGTACTCTACTCTACGCTACGATGATGGTTCATTGCTCATCATGGTATCGCGATTATTAAATTGCATTATAAATACAAATTACAAATTAAGTGCTCCAATTTGAAAATATATAGTGCCATTCGATAGAGCTTTTTGTGTAGAAAAACCATGTTTCGGTTTTAGAGTTTCTTAAAAGTTACGGTGAATAATCGGTCAAGAGCGAGACGGAATCACACAAGAAGGGTACCGTACCATCGTACAACACAGCTTAAGCACTTAAAATAATAAAACAAAAAGAAAATTAAAAACACGTCTCTTGTATGGCGACCCCCTTTAGTTTGTAATATCTCTCGTATTTCAGTATTTGTTGTTGTTGCGGCAACAGATATTCAGTGAATATTGCAACTTTCTAGCTATAACGGTTCGTTCTCTAGGACCTGCTGACGGACAGACAGACAGACGGACAGCGTGGGCTTAGCAATAGGGTCCCGTTTGGCACCCTTCGGGTACGGTACCCTAAAATGTACAGTGAACGCAAAGATGCTATAAAGAAGATGATGAAACTAAAAACGCCCTTTAGAAAACAGAGGTCTCACTAAGACCTTTTGATCCCGAAAGGTTGTTTTTAGAGAATTCAATGGGAACTTTTCAAAGATCATTAAAAAGTTAAAAATTAGTACCAATCTGCTCGATAGGTGGCGCACAGGCGCAGCCTGCGCAAGCGGTGTCAAAAATTACCCAGATTTATTTGTTTCTTGTTCTGTGCCAAAGACCAATACGGCCTCTTCTGAGCGTACTTAGTTACTTACCTAGGTTCTGAGCTCAGATCAATGTAACTTTTTATTTCGCTTCTAATCTGGGTAGTTTTTTGAGACTCTTGCGCAGGCTGCGCTACCTATCAAGTCGTTTCGTACCCTATCTTTTTATTTTATTTTTTTGAAATGGCATCATTATCCTAAAGTCGATAAGATCACGAGTAAGGTTCCCGGGTTCCCGTGTCTACCGTCCGGCAACAACAGCAGGTGAATAAAGATTTGATACAATGATGATAGGACTTGTCGCGATGAATTAAATAGCCAGGATTCGAACCTGGGACATCTCGTTTGGGAAGCACAGCCTGGACGGCAGCACCACAGAGGTTATCGTTAATAACAGGGCCAAATGATGATGATGATGATGATGATAATTGGAAGATCCCACTTACCTTCGTACATGATAGAATGGCACAAAACAACATTAAGAGGACCAAACAAGCCAAAGCTATTATGACAACTATGACTTTGTATCTTACAGTAACCGCACCACAAAGTAAGATTGTGAAGACAACCTAGAAAAAAAAATGGTCATTCGTCATTATTCTTCGTTAATTTTCATTGCTTCAATATTGAGGCGATTATGGGCTAGCTGTTTGTTGATTTGTTTAATTGGTGCGTTGCGTTGCATAGCGTTGCGTTGCATAGCGTTGCGTTTGGTTGCACATTTTATGATAATCCATAGCTGTGCGTTGCATTGACGCACATTGATCACTTAAAATATTACCTATGACGACTGATGACGCAACACATTGTTGTGGCATATCATGAAAATTATTTGAAACAACGCGATGCAACGCAACGCACAAAAATTGTAAGGGGTTATTAGAATATATAGGGTGACATTTAATTAGCTAACCGTATTTTGGGGAATGATTGTACCCATTATTTTTGATTGGTTCCAAAACATAATATAACTTGTAGTAGTACGCATTCTTCGCCGAATGTCACGATTTTAAAGCGCAATTAAGAGAAAAAAAACACTTTTTTCTGCAATCAGACCGCGCTCACTCTGCAACGAACCGCACTCGCTCCTGTCAACCATATACGTTTTCGTGCCGAACGCCACAAGATCGTTTTCGTTCCGCGAAGTAAAATTTAGAAAATCCAGTGTTATTTCCCATTTTAGTACAATGGGGAAAAGAAAGAAAGATGATAGTGATACTAGAATCATGAAAAAACTGAAAAGATTGGAAAGGAAGCTGGAAAAAAGAAGAAAAATACGAGAGGTCTCGTCTGAGTCCGACTCCAACAATGAACAGCTTCCAGCCCAGCCTGTGGCTCCACATTCTGGTCTTTCCGGCCATGACATGAGCCCGATTCCTAATCCCAGTCCAAACATTGAAATTACAGAAGGTATGTTTTTTTGCTACCTAGTTTATTCTTTTTAGGTTATAAACACGTGTGCTAAGAAGAATTGAAACTATCAACAAGTTTACTATATATACTATGCTTTTTCTGAGGATTAACTCTAGCGGGTGTGAGTTTTTTGTCACATCACAAGTGGTTTTTCCCTTGAAATACAGCATATAGAGTAAAAAATTACAAGGCCCAGTTGGGCCATCCATACCTATCTTGCGAATTTACTCTTGAAACTCCGTTTTAGTTTTATTTTATATATATTTAATATTTTTACATATCTGTGTATACATTTGAGTAGGTACATAAATAGTTTTAAGCTTCCTTTTCAGGTTCTTCAGTGAGCGTGGTATGTGTCATTAACACCTTCTTTAGGTCAAGACCTGAAATTTGTTCCGCTCAAACTATGATAGACTACATAGATAGGACAAAACGATTTAGAAACAATAATAATAATGATAAGTTAATAATAAGTTTTAAGAAACCATACTCTAACATAGATTCACAAACAATGAGCCGTTGGATAAAGGAAGTAATGACTAATAGCGGCATTGATACTTCAATATTCAGCTCACATAGCACTAGACATGCTTCTACCTCAAAGGCAAAATCTGTGGGTTTGAACATTGATATCATAAAGAAGACTGCTGGATGGAGTAAATCCACTACAACTTTCGATAGATTCTACAATTCTTTATATAAAAGAGTTAGTCCCCTGACTGATCAAAAAACTGGCAAAACGGCTGCAGCTAGAAAGATTCTGTTGATGGGAATATCATCTTATTGTTACAAAACCGCTCGCTAAGAACGGATTTTGCTTAATTCGGACCCTAAGTGGGTCAAAAAGACCTTTAAAGTTTGTATGAAGAGTCATGGAGGAGTCATTTGATTATATGCTCTATTACTTGGCAGATAGTCGAATTTTACTTTTGTTGTCACATAAATCCCAGAGCTCAGAAAATATGAACGGAGATGTGTTCTTAATTTGAACCGATTTTTTCGAATGTTTCTTTTACTGAGACTTGACCACTTGGATGGAACATGTGATGAGAACGTCACATGGCTAGAAGAACATTATGTTCGGGATTTAAAATATCTCGGTAAGGTTGGGGGGAATTCTCGCGCCGTGATCATCTCCGTGGTTGAAATATCCATTCGAGATACCGAATTTAATTTAATTACTCTATCGAAAACAAAAAAAGCTATTCTCACGACTCGCCATCTAACCAACTCGACACGTTTTGGATCGAAATAAATATAAATAGAGATCGTTTTCGATTGAGTTATGCGGTATTGCAACCGATATCTCAACAATGGAGATGATGGTAGTGCGAGAATTGGGGCCAGGACTGGTTGACTCTGATCGATCAACATACAGGGTGTGTGGTGAGGTGATATTTTAAAGGGGTATTTAAAGGGGGTATTTGGGACATGAGATTTGATATATGAGAAAATCTTTATTTTTACTACATAGCTGCGGTGATTGGCTGTCACGCAAAATGGAGTATTGAATAACTGGCTTAAAGTGGGCACAGTTGTGCCTCTGCCACCCCGTATGGTAAAAGGCGTGACGCCCTGTTATGTTATTACCTATTATTAGTACGGAAGAGGGGCATGGATATATTTTTTTTACTAAACAACAAAGAAATTCTTTTTAAGTAAGTAGGTAATTTAAATACAAACATGCTCGAATATTTTCACAACACTTTAATTGTATTGATTAATGGTACTCCAGATCTTTAAGTAAATTATCCAATCAACCATGTTTTGTAAGTGACTGTTTGTTACCTGAATAAAATAAAATAAATAAAATAAATAAAAACTGTCTCCACTTTCAGCCATGGTGGTAATGGTACAACACAAACGCAATAATTTGATCTCTTAACAAAATCTCTGTTTTCTTTTCAAGTGCCAATAATATTAAAATGAGACTGAAAACCTTGGTTTATGATACCATTTTAGAATCTCCATTAAGTATGTAAGTTTTTAAAATAATGAGCACCTGGGGTGTTGTACGTTTTTTTGCATAAATACTAATCAAACATTGTACTCCAATAATTTCACCCAACTTTTTTGTGTTTGTTGTTTGATAATTAAATTTCTAAAGACGGTTGATGATTTTAAGCGATTGTGAATAATAGTGTAACTATTTTTGTCAAACAAGACCCAAAAATTATGAAGAAATCTGACCATTTGTAGAAATGGTATGGGAAAAACCACGCAAAAATGGAGAATTTTCAAAAAACCAAAAAACTTTAAAAATCTTTTTGTGTATAGAGAGGTCATGTTAAGGCCTATCAGTGGTTTTCGGCTCGACCATTGTTTTCAGGACACCCTGTATAGTCGCAAATGAAAAAAAAAATTCATCCCCTGGTCAGCTGATTTCAAATTACTATGGGAGACCCAACCGTTTTTTGTTTGCGACGTTAGTAATATGTTCCTTGGGGAAAGTTCTTCATAATGATGGGTGCTATCATTCCCCAAAACATGGTCGGCTAATTAAATGTCACCGAATATAGGAACATAATACTGAAAAACTTTTACACTGAAACAGATTTGATCATACATACCTCTAAAAGTAATAGTATATAAGCACACGGGCCTCCACTTCCACCAGGTATGCATCCCCAAATATAGCCGAGACCGATCAAACAGATACTGTCAGAGAGACCGAAAGATAATATACTTAGGCGTGGTTCACACGGCATAGTCCTGCACGTTTTTTTGCAGTATACTTCTTAACGGATAAACAGTGGCCTAGGTTCACACGACGTATACTGCAAAAAAACGTGCAGGACAATGCCGTGTGAACCACGCCTTAGAAGTAAAGGGCTCTACTCACGATGCAATCTGTCTCGCGGTTTGTTGCTGCAACTTGTTGCCTTGCAACAGATTGCAGGTAGATTGCATCGAGAGTAGGCAGGTTGCAGGTTGCATGCAACAAGTTGAAAGACAGATTGCACCGTGAGTAGAGCCCCCTATTGCTCCTGTGACTACCAAGACGTCAATTAATGTCTATTGCAAATGGATGAGAACTTAATTTCCCCTAATAATAATAATAATAAAAATAAAATTCTTTATTTCAGTCCAATAGGTCCAAATTACTCTAAAACATGTAAAAATATCATAAAATTACATTAAAATTATACTAAACTAATAATAAATAAATGTCAAGCACAAGACTCGTATTTTCTATTTCCCTCTCGGTGCACGGAGGCCCAGTGTTGCAGGATATTATTTCTGTGGATGTTATTCACTATAATCCCCAAGATACCGTTGTCGGACCGTCTGAGGGCTTCCCAGAAAACTGCAATCCTGGACCTCAGAAACGCGAAAAAGTCTGGAACCCTGGCATTTGCGAACATGCCCGACGTGCTACAGTGTCTCGAACATGCCCGACGTGCTACAGTGTCTCGAACATGCCCGACGTGCTACAGTGTCTCGAACATGCCCGACGTGCTACAGTGTCTCGAACATGCCCGACGTGCTACAGTGTCTCGAACATGCCCGACGTGCTACAGTGTCTCGAACATGCCCGACGTGCTACAGTGTCTCGAACATGCCCGACGTGCTACAGTGTCTCGAACATGCCCGACGTGCTACAGTGTCTCGAACATGCCCGACGTGCTACAGTGTCTCGAACATGCCCGACGTGCTACAGTGTCTCGAACATGCCCGACGTGCTACAGTGTCTCGAACATGCCCGACGTGCTACAGTGTCTCGAACATGCCCGACGTGCTACAGTGTCTCGAACATGCCCGACGTGCTACAGTGTCTCGAACATGCCCGACGTGCTACAGTGTCTCGAACATGCCCGACGTGCTACAGTGTCTCGAACATGCCCGACGTGCTACAGTGTCTCGGTAGTGTTAATAACTATTGCCATAAACCTATTCGTTGGGGGTCAAAATTATCGAAAAGTAAAAAAACTGTATACTTCCTGGTTTTTTAAATTTTGCAATCATTATTTGAGTAGCAGTATCATAGATACTATTTGGCCTACCAAATCTAAATTATTACACTGGTCGACAAAAAAAAATACTTTCGATTTTTTCCTCAGTTTCTTTTTGGTTTCTAGCTTATTTTGGTGCTTTAATTTCAAATCTGGCAACAGTTTTTCTCTAACAGCTTTTGTTTCTGAGATATAGCTTTCCTAGCTATTTTGTAAATTTTATTTAAATGTTGTATTTTGACGGACTTTAAAGTAAACAATTTAGTAGTTTTTGCTAGGCTTTGATGAAAAGACGGTGAATACATAATCCTCATTGGTTTTCATTCATATATGTGGCAAATAAGTCGACAGAAAAATTCGAGAAAACCAGGTCCAAAACATTGCTAATGGAATTTTTAAGGTTATTAAATTGTGTGAATCCAAGTAAGCTGAACTTATCCAGTAACCTGGCAGCAAGATTCTGAATATCTATGGCGCCTTTTCTCTGTATTAAAGGGCCATTGTTGGTCCACTGTATACACGATAAATTAAAGTCGTCTAAGATGAGGAAAGAACTGTTCACGTTCTCTATGACTGCCGCAGATGTCTTAGCAATGATAGAATCAATATCCTCAATCTGTGTCCGTGTATTCCTGACATCTCTGCGTACGTACACAACCGCTATGTGGAGGTCTGACATGGAGCTGAGGGACTTACTAGGAACGGTGATCCAAATAGATTCAGTGGTGGAACAGCACCATTCTGCCCGTACGCGGGCGCATAATTCTCGTTTTGCACATATCATAACTCCGCCACCTGAGAGTTTATTTGACAATGAAAAGTCCCTATCAGAGCGAAAGACGTACCGTTGGTCACAAAGTTCAGAGTCAAGAATGCCTGCGTGAAGCCAAGTTTCAGTGATTGTAATTTGTAATTTGTAATTTCTTTATTGTACTCACATGATAGTAAAAATAGCTTAATATAGAAAAATATGTACAAAGGTGAGCTTATCTCTAATAAGAGATTTCTTCCAGTAAACCATTGCTATGACATCGTAGTTGTTCTGCAGGATTTTGTCGTATAGTGTGTGGTGACACTTTGTGCGCAAACGCCGTAAATTTTGGTAATAAATTGATAGTTTGTTAAGCATAGCAAGGATTTGTTTTTATTAAGCCGTTAGTTATTATGCCTTTACCACAGTGAAACCGGCGCCAGTCCGCCTGTATAGGTATAGCTACACGAGCGGACTGCAAAACGCAGGCTGAGTTATCATGGTAAAACAAATGTATAATGCAAAAAATGAGCAGTACATTCATTCTTGTGTTAGTACAATAAATTACAAATTACGAATATGTCTTCCACATAGTTAAAGCTTGTTTAGTATTGGCTAAATCTTGAAAATTAGTTCAAAAAGCATTTTCAGATAACCACTTTGTTCCTCTTGATTTTTTCTACAGGATTACAGTTTTTACATACCTATATTCCTCGTGATTTTATTGGTAACAGATCTTGTATTTGTCATTCGCGTTTGTTGTTATATCATCTGGAGTTAAATACTCACTTTCACTCATATTCTTTACTCATATGCGCAAACGAAATTGAAATAATTACGGCATTCAGATTTGGCGCGCATTGTTTACAATTTTTCAACAACTTTTTAATTATTTGGTCCGTGTTTCGATATCAATTCTGTACGGTTGTTTCTCTGTTTTCACCAATCGATGTCAATCCATTCGGTCGATCGGATTATCTAATCTGTGTCGAGTACGCATTTTAGTACAATTTTTTTTTTTATTGGCTGCTAACTTATAATTGGGTCTGTCAGCCTGAGTGGCAGTGAAACTGATTAGTGACGGCATTTTTTTTCCTTTGTACTGGCAACAAAATTAAAAAGCTACTTTTAGTCCCTAGGGACTAAATGACCTACTTTAGTCCCTGTTTGCCGGGACTAAAGTAGCTCCTTTTGAATAGATGTGATGAAGGTGACATGACACTCAACTAAGATCTGGAAAACCAAGCCAAAACTCACGTACCTAGATCCAACGACGATGTACAATCCATATTCTCTGAATAACTCGTGAAGACTGAAACAAAACGTAAAAGAAATAACCGGCCAAGTCCGAGTCGGACTCGCGCACGAAGGGTTCCGTACCATTATCTATAAAAAAACCTCAAAAAAATCACGTTAGTTGTATGGGGGCCCCCCCTTAATATTGAACTTATTTTGTTTTTTAGTATTTTTTGTTATAGCGGCAACAGAAATACATCATCTGTGAAAATTTCAACTGTCTAGCTACCACGGTTCATGAGATACAGCCTGGTGACAGACAGACAGACAGACAGACGGTCGGACGGACGAACGGACGGACGGACGGACGGACAGACAGACAGACGGACAGGGTCTCAGTAATAGGGTTCCGTACCCGAAGGGTGCCAAACGGGTGTCAAAATAATATTGAGGGTTGAGTGCGAGACGCACTCTCACACGAGGATCCCTCGTACACATTCGCACATAATTTTTATGTTGGGAGTCCATAAGTCGAGATGTGGGCTGTCAGGTGCATTGCGGCCAATTGCGGGGCGCGGTGCGGGTGGCGGGGGGCGTCTGCGCAGGCGCTGGTGACACGTACATGCACTATTATCGCACAAGAAAAAGTACAAAGGAAACCCGTTTATCGTATGGGGGACACCATACATTTTTAGGGTTCCGATCACTTAAAAGGAAAAAAAGGTCAAGTGCGAGTAGGCCTCGCGCACCAAGAGTTCCGTCCGATCACACTTGTGTGTGTGAATACGAGTGTGATTAGGTTTATACACAAAAAAGTATGATGTCATCCATGTAAACCAAATTATATATTTTTGCAGCAAGACAGAGAGCCGTTTTTAGATTTTTCCTTCTACTTTTGGTTTTTTGTGCTTATTATTATTACTATTACTATAAAAACGAAGTAAACTGACAACATCAAACGTCACTTCTTGAAATAATGTTGCCATGTTCAGTTTGATAGTGATGTTCTCATTCATTCTAAACAAAATGGTCATGGATCTCCTGGCCCCCCTCTCGAGGTACAGAGAGGTTTTTTATAAACAATGGGTACACATTTGCTTACATTTTAGTGAACAAAATATAAGAAGAGTGGGTAGGTACTCAATTTAGAAAATATAAAACATACATTATTTAATAAACAATATGATGGGTTTTGATATTTGCGGAGAGAGTGCGTGACTGCTCGTGCGTGAGTTTGAGCATGTGTGCGTACGTGTGTGTGAGGGTGTCTGCCTGTTGTGAGAGGGTGTGTGTGTATGTGTGAGGGAGGGTGTGTGTGTGTATGTTTGAGGGTATATGTGTGTCTTCGCGGCTTTAACATTGTGCGGTCTTTAGATGGTTCACAGTCCTCATTGTGCGGTCCGACCGACCTCTTTGCGGGGACGTCCGCACAATATTTTTACGTAGCTTCAAATATAGCTATCGAATTCTCGCGTTCTGATTGGTCAACTGGTGAAGTTTGAGCAAATTTTTGAGGGGCCCGTATAATCGGTATTTTTGAGGGGCCCCGCATAATCGGTATTTTTGAAGGGGCCGCATAATCGGTATTTTTGAGGGGGCCGCATAATCGGTATTTTTGAAGGGGCCGCATAATCGGTATTTTTGAGGGGGCCGCATAATCGGTATTTTTGAGGGGGCCGCATAATCGGTATTTTTTAGGGGGCCGCATAATCGGTATTTTTGAGGGGGCCGCATAATCGGTATTTTTGAGGGGGCCGCATAATCGGTATTTTTTAGGGGGCCGCATATTCGGTATTTTTGAGGGGGCCGCATAATCGGTATTTTTGTTTAGTTAGGTTAATTAACACACGCCGAAAATCAGTTCAGATGTGTCACCAGTCACCGCCACTTGGCGACACCAGTCATCTATATTGAGTTATCAATATCATTCTATATTCAGTTGAGACATTAGAATGAACTTAATCATTCTCGAACCCATCACTATTTATTTTCTACCAAAAACGGGTAGGTAACATTTTACTTCGTTATTATAATAATCAGGGTATAATAGGATGACGACAAACAAATGCTGCCAATGTATTTGTCTTCTGATCGGCTATTTTGGAACTTCTCCAAAATTTGCATTCCCATTGCAGGTTTATGCACGAGTTGATAATCTCGTAGCAAATAGGTAAACAAAAGCCAGTACAACATCGACAGCCGCAGTGACAGAGACATGTAAAAGGCTTGATAGCACCTACCAGGGGGGTTTCACTTCGCTGACTAGGTATCTGCGGCCGGCTATACGCGCCAGTCGCTCTTTGTCACATGGTTGTCGCTCAGCTCTCGGTGCGCGCGCTGGCCGCGTGAAAACAATGACGCCGAAAACAACTGAGTGCGATTCGCAACCCTACGTGATCGGCATCGTGTCAGCGGTGTCTAATGGAATATGAACGCTCGTGTCATACGATAAGTTTCAATTTGCATATGCAGTAGCATGGACAATTATTTTTTTTCCCTAATCTTGACTTTTGTTCGGGAGTGAACCTTCTGTACGTAGTACTATTAGTTATTATGTGATAGTGCCCTAGAATAACTAATTTAATATCACAACATACAGAAGGTTCACTCCTAAACAAAAGTCAAGTTTAAGTACAAAAAAATGCCTACTGAAAGACCTTTATTTGCTTGCAAGCGAAATTGAAACTTATCGTTTGAAACGAGCGTCCATAATCCATTAAACAGACACGATGCCGAACACGTGACAGAAAAGCAGGATAGCGACTTGCACTCGGTTGTTTTCGGCGTCATTGTTTTCACGCGGCTAGCGCGCGCACCCAGAGCCGAGCGGCAAAATTTTGACAAATTCCCCGCGGCTGGGCACGCCGCCGCCGCCGGGGCCGTTGATACCTATTTAGCGGAGTGACACCCCCTGATAGTACCTTCAAATAGACTCGACTTCTCAAGTCAAGGAAAGTATGAGGACCTCTGTGGCGGTGCGGTCGAGGCTGCGCTTCCCAAGCGAAAAATCCAAGGTTCTTCCGGATTATGTATCCTTGTGTGCGTTCAGATAGTTCAGAAGCAATGTTAGTATGTATGTACGTATGTAAATATTTACTTACAAATGATTGATACAGAACACTCCAGAGCATGTTACCAGCATCATCGCCGAAAGTATCATGAATACTATGCGAACAAAATGTCTGCGATCTTCCGGGTCAGCGAACTCTTCCTGTGTATGTTCACTGATTTCCGTTTGTCCCCCACCACGGAGTTTTTTCGCTATTTTCGCTATCTCACCCATTTTCCCTAAATCTAAAAAAAAAAGAAACAAAATTAGAGCATTGAATATTTTGTAACTTCTTTATTGCACTCACATGACATATTATACAGATAGCTTAAGTTAGAAAAAAAACTGTACAAAGGCAAGCTTATATCTTATAAAAGATTTCTTCCAGCAAACCATGTTGTGTAAGAGACGGAGATGATAGGAGGTAAGGGGAATCCCCACGGGCACCCTTTATGGCTCTTGTTAACGACAACGGCTATTTTCCCGATTTTTATAACGTGGCACGTGGGCTAAGGGTCAGAACTAACGCAGTCAATCCAATCGATCAATCGATCAATGTTGCAGTGGCGCCCCCTGTCAGTGTCATCTAAGTGCCAAAACATCCATGTACCTAGATGTAGAACTGTACTCTAAGTACCCCCTAATCTCAGCTCAAGAATGGAAACCGACTTTTCTGTTGAAATTGGGCACACCGTTTAAGCCGTTTTTCGTCGAATATTAATCAGCCCACTGCTAGATATTAGGGCTCTTTCACCTATCTATATAGGATATTGATCCCACCTCATAAAAGATCAGATAAAAAGCAAAATGAAGATAATACTCACTAAAATAGCATTGAAAAGTATCTTTGTGAATCTCTCTATTTTCAGCCGAAGCTTTAAAGACAAAGGACGTGGGTTTTTTATACTTTGGGCCGTAAATTTGAAGTAATGTTTCATCTTTTGCGGATAAATCACCCAGAACTTTGTGTGATCCTTCAAAAACTGATAGTGATTCTTCTATAACTAAGTGAGACTCTTCCATAGCTATGTTTGATTCTTCTGTAGACTTTGCTTTGTATTTACTTTCATTTCTTTCATGCTGCTTCGAAAGTTCAATTCGGCTTAGCTCTTGAAGTGGTTTGACTTTTGATTCTTCTATTAGCTGTACTTTAGTTTCGCTCATTTTTATGAAAATGCGTGTAATTGTAAATCATTTAGAAAATAATAGAAAATAAGTTATTATCAAACAGAAGAAAATATGAAATAGAAAAGAAATTACATTCAATGATGATCACAGATTTCTGCTGATCAATAAACTTTTTCTCATAAAACTCTATGACCTGAGCATAGAGTTTAAACCATGTTTAAACAAAAAGTTAGCACTAAAGCTAAAGTGGCTTTTTAAGACTGCACGAGCGACAGCGGAGCGGAGCGACCCGACGACGCGACAGTTTTCAATGCGGCAGTTTTGAACAACTGCGGCGCGACAGTTTCACGTTTCATTCGACCATGGAACGAAACAGAAAGAGAGAGGAGAGAGGGGCGGTAGGCGTGAGGTAGCGACACTCTGCGACATTTTTGCCTTGTAGCCCAACTTTGTCGCGCAGGGTCGTGTCGCTGTGCTCCGCTGTCACATCTGTTTGCTCCATATGTTTTTGTCTTCTTCATCTTCTTCGTGTGGAAACTTAGGTTAGCGTAGGATGAATCAAAGTAGATCCTTCCAGTAGTCAACCACCGCGCTGGAATAATATTTTTCAACACGCCTGCTCGTTCTTGGTGATGTCCTTTTGTAAAAGTTATTCTCAATAATATGACCGATTGAAATGCTATCAAAACCTCGATGGTACTTCCAGAAGTCCTAAAAATCCCAAAAATCTATGAAATCTACTACTTTAACACCCCAACTGCATTTACTCACGGTAAGCATAATACTGTGATGCGGAACTGCTGATGAAAGCCACATATGGCCTCCAGAACTGCTCAATACTAGGTACAAATACAATGCGTGGCTGACAGGCAGGCAACGCATAGCCTAAACCGGTGGACCTAGAGCCATGAAACTTTGTACAGGGGTTCCTTAATCGCGTTGGGTAGCACTGATATAGGATTTGACAAAATTAATTCCCCAAGGGGGGGGGGGGGATAAGGGGTTACAGTTAGTATTAAACTCAATCTAATCAAATAGGGTTTGTGGAAGTCGGTTTTTTCTAAAGTTTACTTTTTGTTTCAATTATAAGTTTCAGACGTCCGATTATTCTAGTAGAAAATAGTGTAACGTATAGTAAAAACACTAGGATTTATGTGTTCTATCCGAATATTAAACTTATTTTTCTGGCCGGCACTTTCACTTTTGACCCAAAATTAATGATGTCCTTTCGTTTTTTCGTGTACAGCTAAAAAACATAAATGTCCATAGATTGAGAATTTAATTAGGTACAAACAACAAAAATATTCTTTGACAAAATGTCGTAAATCCGTTTCTGAGATAATTTAGTATGCATGATGTCCTTTCTGTTTTTCGTGTACAGTACGGGGTCATTGTTTTGGCACGTCGGGTCTTTTTGACCCACTTAGGGTCCGAATTAATTAAAAGCCGTTCTTAGCGAGTGGTTTTGTAACAATAAGAAGATATTCCCATCAATAGAATCTTTCTAGCTGCAGCCGTTGCTCCGATTTTTGGATCAGTCAGGACCAGGACTAAATTGTGACAAACCGCTGACTGGTACGTCAAATTAAAAACGTACGAGAAACCGGCCGTAAGAGTAGCCCAGGGCCCGAATTCTACTGTTCACAAGCATACCACAAGCCTGGCACAAACTTGAATACGAGGCATTTTGATAGTTGGAAAGCTGTATCTACACTATTTTTACGACTATTTAAATTCTGTCTATATAGCATTTTACAGATGTCAATGAAACAAGATTACGTAGTATTATTATTAGTATACTGGGGGCTACTTGGAAGGAAAATGCACTAAATTAATAACCGGCCAAGTGCGAATCGGACTCGCGCACGTAGGGTTCCGTACCATTATCTATAAAAAACAGCAAAAAAAAAAACATGTATGGGAGCCCCCTAAATATTAATTTAATTGAAATTTAATTACTTATTTTTTAAGTAAATAATCAACTCAATATATTGTGAACATTTTAAGCGTCTACCTGCTACCATTATCAATATCGAGCAAAAATGAGCAAAAAAAATCACATTTGTTGTATGGGAGCCCCCCTTAATATTAAATTTCTTTTGATTTTTATTATTTGTTGTTATAGCGGCAACAGAAATACATCATCTGTGAAAATTTCAGCTGTCTAGCTACCACGGTTCATGAGATACAGCCTGGTGACAGACAGACGGACGGACGGATGGACAGCGAAGTCTCAGTAATAGGGTCCCGTTTGGCACCCTTCAGGTACGGAACCCTAAAAAGGCAACTAAAGCCTCTAAACGTCATAATAACGTCTTCTGAGTTGTTGATAACAACTAAAATGACGTCACGTCAGTATCTGTGGTAGTGTTAACACTTTGTGAATATTGGTCGAAACAAAACGGTCCCGGTGGTGATACTGTAGGCTATTCTTGAGGTGTCAAAACCACTAAACTGGAGGAACTAAAGGCACTAAACTGACAACCTTCAAATCCGACAGCTCTTGCGCGGTGGCCACAGATTCCATTTTCAAACAAACCATTTTAATTAGTTTAGTTAGTATAGTTCGTGTCGCCTTCGGAATCGCAGGCATCGTCTCCATTGTTAATGCTACTTATTTTTCGTTGTTTTTCTATCTTCTACACCGTTAATCACTCCAATTCATTATTATTTTAAATATTCCGGCTGCGCCATGGCAATGAAACAAGATAACGTGATAAACTGATTTATTTCCCATGCCGGTACAAGTATAACCTCACAACCAGACGTGCTAGGTCTCAAGTTCCGATACGAAACATTAAATATATACGTTTATGAAAACATCATGAGGGAACTATTATAATATTTTTTCATAAACATTTTATTATAACAACACAGACTCGAACAGCCATATTTGAAAGCATACATACCATGCTATGCCATTTTTTTCCAAAGTACCTATATGTACATTTCTACATCCTTTACTATTTGCTATCGTTAAAGCCCTACGCAGACCGGAACGGCATGGCGCAATTTACCAATAGACATTCAAACGTATTGATATTGTAGAAATAAGATATAAATTGCTATGGTTTAAAAAAGCATATCAATTTATGTCTTATTTCTGTAGGGATACGTTTGAATGTCTATTGGTAAAAACTTAAAATCCTTTACCATGCCGTCCCAGTGTGCGTAGGCCATAAGTTAGTTTTCAGTTAGAATGCGCTTTACTGAGAAATTTGTTCAGTTGTCCCATTACATAAACAAATTGTCATTTGTCATTCTTCTTTACCACACAGGGTGGCAGAGGTGCTTCCATCAAAAGTCATCGCCGAACGAAAATCCAACTAATCGCAATATTTGAAGGAACATATTTACTATTGAGGTGTAGAGTAAGTATGCTGCAAAGGGAAAGTCGTTTTCGTTTAGTTCGACTGATTTCCCGCCAAACACCATTTGCAGCTCTATGACGAATAGCTGAAAGAACACAATAATCAATCACTGAACGGAATAGGTAGAAAAAGTTGATAATCTGGAGCCGCCTGCTGTGTGCGCTAGGAGTGGTGTGCTCACACACAGGAGGAGGCTCCAGTTTATCACCTCTTTACACCCTAGATCGCCACCGTTATCACGTCGTGAGTAGCCCGTTTTACAGCATTCTTATCACGAATAGACTATAGGGGAAGCGCAGAAATAGAGGCAGGGTGCGCGCGCCGAAATATAATTCCAGTCATGCGTCCAAACTTACTGGTCGAGTAGTATGACCAGGGAGCACTTATCCAGTGGAGAGCGCATAGATACATTTTCCTTTGAAACTCAACTCACCAATTTACGGGGGCGGCGGGGCACGAGGTAAGAGAGCTGTGATTGGTCGGCCGCTGCGAAACTGTCTGGCGGCCCGTCATCGTACATAGGTTGCGTATGCGAAAGTTTGTTGAATACAACAAACGTTTGGCGAGCCGCATTCCCCCGCAGGCGCAGTCAATTGGATATAGTCTCTGTTCTAAACTTACTGGTCGAGTAGTTTGATAAACTATCTGAAGAAAGAGCGGGCCAGTGCTTGAAATGTTTAAAATAGAAAACACTCACTATACTTTGCAGCACAAGTGAGGCTACAGTAATAGCTATCATGACAACAGTCAGTTTGATCTTGAACACCAGAACGACGATGGAGACTGCCATAGAAGCGACTATCATTGCTAAAAAAGCCATTACCACATAGAGATACCACGAAGTGAAATCAAACTGAAAGGAAATATTTTTTTAAACATTTTAATTAACACGCTTTTCTAGTCAATAAAACTAATAACCGGCCAAGTGGGAGTCGGACTCGCGCACGAAGGGTTCCGTACTATTCCGTCTATCTATAAAAAAAACTGCAAAATATGCCCCCCTTAATTATGTTTTTGTTTTTTAGTATTTTTTGTTATAGCGGCTACAGAAATACATCAACTGTCTAGCTACCACGGTTCATGAGATACAGCCTGGTGACAGACAGACAGAAAGACATACGGACGGACGGACAGCGAAATCTCAGTAATAGAGTCCCGTTAGGCACCCTTCGGGTACGGAACCCTAAGAATTAAAATGTAACATGCGGGACCAAAGTACATTGTCATGTCGAATTGTGAGCCCAAACTCGATATGGTTGCGTCGTTTGGTAAAAAAGTTGCAATAGCGAGGGAGCGGGTTTTGTGCATGCTTTTCACGCCAATGAAATAAGTAATTTATCTTAAGGGCGGGCCCAAGGCAATCAGAACTTAGAATTTCATCCTTAACTTATTTTTAGAGGAGATTAAATAAAAAAAATAAAAAGGTTAAAGCCAAGCTAAGCTAGTCTACTGTGCCATTTTTATATGGATTAGATAAATAACAAGAACACAAATTCAGATGCGGTACGAAATTGCAAAATAAAACATTGTGACAGACAGATTTTCTGGCATCTTGAGGGGACTTTTCTATCGAGCAAAATTAATAAAATTACGTTTATGGGAAAGCGAAGTCACGCTGACACTCGTGACAAACAAGCTAGTGAAAAAACGTACAGCAGTATACTCATCATTCCGAGCGATTTTTGTGTGTTTGCGGTTGTTTTTGCCTAGGGCGCCGTCTTAACACTAGAGTAGGCGCGCTTTTTATTTTATGAAGAAACTTCTTTATTTATATCGTTTAACTGGTTCTCTCTCAGAAGCACACCGGTCTTACGACCGTTTGTTCAAACGAACAATGGAGAACAATAGATAGATAAGATGTGTCGACGAAAGGGTTAAGAACGAAAAAAAATACAATTCCTAATATCCTACTACCTGTAGATACACAAAAAATCAAATAGGGTCTTTAGGAAAGAGTACCCGTAATTTTGGTGTTTCAAAGCTGCCTAGCACTTGGGCACGTCAAAAATGGCTACTTTCAGTATTTGAAATGTCTTTAATTTTATAATTTGAAGCTTATTTTGTAAAATATCGTTATAAATTTAATATATGTAGATAGCTATAAAATATAAAAGAAAATAAAAATATTCACAATAAAGTCACAATAAATCTTAAGATTTGTGGGCCATCGTAAAAGTGGGGGTAAGTTCTTAAAAAAGAGCCCTTATACTGATTGTACTGATGATACTGATGATACTAATGATACTGATTATACTGATGATACTGTTGATACTGTTTATACTGATGATACTGACTATACTGATGATACTGATGATGTTACACCTAATTTACTTACGCTGGTGCATGCAAGACAAACACAAATCAAGCAAATGATGACTAGACACACGAGGGCGATCATGATGATGATAGCATCATACAACACTGTGATGGCACCCAGTAGAATTGATGTTAGGATTACCTAGAAACATAAGAATGATTTAGTTACACTTTGTAAGCTGTATACCTCACGAGCAAAATCAGCATCATATTTATATAAGCGAAATAGGCTGCGTTTTTTTATATCATCATCAACTCACCTGTACAAGTAATAGAAAATATCCACAGGGTGGTTGACGGCAGTATGGAATACATGCCCAAACGTAAGACAAAAGAAAAATTAAGATTCTGGAAAAGAAAATATTAAGATATAATATAATTGAAACAAAAAGTAAACTTTAGAAAAAACCGACTTCCACAAACCCTATTTGATTAGATTGAGTTTAATACAAACTGTAACCCCTTATCCCCCCCCCTTGGGGAATTAATTTTGTCAAATCCCATATCAGTGCTACCCCACGCTACTAAGGAACCCCTGTACAAAGTTTCATGGCTCTAGGTCCACCGGTTTAGGCTATGCGTTGCCTGCCCGTCAGCCACGCATTGTATTTGTACCTAGTATTGAGCAGATCTGGTGGCCATATGTGGTCTTCATCAGCAGTTCCCCATCACAATATTATACTTACCATGTGCACGAGTTATTATGAAAAACACAAAAATCACTATAGGTCTGCCTATAATATTTGAAGAGTTCTCTCGATTTCTCCAGGATCCCATCATCAGATCCTGACCTGCTGTCAATGGGACCAATGGGAAGATAAACCCTTTCAAACAAAAAATAATTTTCCAAATCGGTCCATCCGTTTAGGCGCTATCGGGGCACATACATAAAAAAAACAAACATCCGGACGAATTGTAAACCTCCGACTTTGGGAAGTCGGTTAATAAAACAAACATCCGGATGAATTGTAAACCTCCTCCTTTGGGAAGTCGGTTAAAAAGACAGATGTGGTCATATTTTAACACGTTGAATGCCTTTACGACGTACGTGCGTTTGTTACATACCTATGTGTTTGGAAAATTATACTACATATCCTAGTTGACATTAAATTTATGTTAGGACGTTGAGAAACGGACGCACTTCAATCATCTTGTCTCGCCATGTATAATGAGTCCAAACCCGCTTTGAGCCAAAAACACTCATTCGAGATAAAGACTTTATCAAGACAAATTAAATGATCCTAAGTCGATGGTTTTACAAGTATGAACCCCATGGTTCCATTTACCATTCATCATCAGATGGTGGTAATGAGAACTTCATTGCCTGAATGTCCCCACTTATTTGCCTGAAAGTCCCCAACGCGCACCTTAGACAAGCGCGCCGTAATCAATTATTTTCTCTTCCACTGTGCAGAACTAACATATTAAAATTTTCCCCATTGACTGAGTAGCCCTTCGCACTTTGAATTATATTGCAATAGAAATTGACATATTTAATTGTTCACTGGCAAAGTTACAAGAAAATGCTTATAATTATTTGAGTAAATGACTGATTTAAATTTTATTATATCGACATGTAATTAGAATAGGTATAATTAGATTGGATGGAGATATTTTTATAGTTACGAATAAATCTACATACTTAGTTGGTAATGCTTGTGATAATTATTTGTGATAATTGTGTCGTAAGATGGTATTTAATAATAATATATTATAATTGGTAGAAATCTCAACTTAATTTACTATGTATATAAGACCTAGCAATGTATGTGCCTGTACATAAAGGTTTTGTTTTTAATAGTTTCATTAAAATATATGATATTGAATTGGGTTAGACACCTGTAATGATATCACCAATTGTTATTGTAATGAATAAATAAATTAATTCACTAAACTATACGAATAGGACTAGTCTGAGGAATCAAATGAGCCCAAACTCGATGGGTATACATGTGAAGGTCCTAGGGTTCCCTCTCCCACTTTCGAGCTTCTTCATCATACCAGCAGGATGATTCCTACCATATTATTGTTCTGTCATCTGAACTACATACACATACTAAATGACGTAATGACAGAAGAATAAAATATGGGCGAAAGGATGATGGGCAAAAAAAAAAGTAGGAATGCATCATCTTAAAGCACTAATCAATAACATCTACTTGTACGAGCCGCCAGCCGCCGCTAGAAGACAGCGAAATTGGTCCACGGAAAAAAATATAGGCTTCATTGACTCCTAATTTATTTTTTCACGAGACTTTACTTAGTTCAGATGTTTTGTTTTAGTAAATACAGGGTGTATGGTAGACCGATGCAAATACTTAAATCGAAGCTAGTACAGACCATTCAGAACCATTTGAGCCAAGCCGAGCCGAGCCCAACCAGCTTGTTGCGAGATTTACTTGTGTAGACTTAATTAGGTGGGTAGGCACCTATTTGCACAGACTTGGAGATAAATTCCGCAACAAGCTTTTATATCGTATAAATTGTGTTATGACGCTTTTATTTTCTTCTTTTAAGGGCATTAAATAAAAGCTTTGTTTAAAAATGCTTTTTACTTTTAATTTATTTTTAACTTTTTAGTATTTATCATTACAGGACAAAACATCTAATCTGGAATTAGAGTGCTTGTCAAGACGAATGAGACGCGGTTACATCAAACCAGTATAACTAGTAGAGCTCGTCTAAGCTGAAATGACGCGCCCCACTCCTTGGTTTTGTATGACAAGTAAATACAAAACCAAGGAGTGGGGCGCGTCATTTCAGCTTAGACGAGCTCTAGTAAGTAGTTTTTTTTTCATTTATGACTGAAAGATCTGTGGTAGTGAGTAAATTCATTGTTTTATTACATATATCTTAGATTACTACTAAAAACAATAAAATAAAATAATTGTATCGAAATAATGTAATGAAATTAATCATGATTGACAGCAATGGCAATAAGTGACCCGTTTCATCAAAATGATAAATCATGTGATTTTTCATTCAGTTTCAGATATCAAAATCATAAAATAAGTCCTACTTCTTTTATGATTAAGTATGATATTAAAATAATTAATGATGCATGAACAAAAACTAAGAAGGCACTTCTTTTATGATTGAGAAATCTGACTTATTGTATTGAAATAGTAAATCATGCGTTCAAAAGTCGCTCTTTACTTAATTATTATGATATCCGACTAATTGCATTGAAATAATGTAATGAACCACGTGTTCAATTTTTTTTCCACGTACGATTTTTTTAGGCGTCTTTACAAAATTGAATGACAAGTGCCCAATCTCAATTTATTCCTGCACAGTGACCTTTTTTTGGAGCCCAACTGACAAGGCAAGATTTACATTGTCCTTTCTATTCCTAGATTTGTTGCACGGTGATATTTAGATAATTTGCTTTATTTTTAACCGACTTCAAAAAAATAGGTGGGTGTTATTTAGTTGAAACTAAACCTGATAAAAGAGTGTTAAAATATTCATCTTACGCGGCTGGCATAGCGAATATGAATCCATGACTTCTGAACAATTCGTATAAACTGAAAAAAATAAGTATATAATTTATAGGTGCTTGTAACTGAAAAAAATAAGTATATAATTTATAATTTATATATTTATATAGCTTGCTTCTTCTTGCGAATTTTCTTGTTTTAGGTGGGATCGCAAGATCTTTCAATACCCAGATAAACAGTCGGGAAACTTTGAAGAATATTGTAACTGTAGCTTGTCAGAAATAAATATCGACCAATCAGTAGGGTTACCCTTGGTTTGCAAGGTTACCCTTGGTTTGCAAAGTTACCCTTGGTTTGCAAGGCAAGATCTCAAGCTTGCCTTGCCGTCATTTTCACAGAACACAGTTACTTACTCTGACGAGTAGAATGACGACTTCATATAGAAAACGATTTACCAGCGCCACCTAGCGTATCCTAGTGTGGGGCTGTAACGGGTTCCTTATTTGGTGATAAAGAATAGAGTCTTTGCGGTTAAATGAAGTAATGTATTTCGTGGTATACACATGTAACAGTGACACGGGTACTAATTAAGAGGTGTAAGAGACGACTGGTTAGTCGCCGCTATAGCTGTTCGCTCGTAGGCGACAATATGCTATGCAAGCACAATGTGATACCCTACAGGGCCAGAAGCAATTTATGTGCCTGTATGTAAATGTTTATGTTTATGTTTACCCTCAGGGATTTTTTGTATGAAGTTGTCATTGTACTCGTGCAAGCTTTACAGACTGTCTAGTAAAAGTTGGCGTTCCTGTGGCGGCGCCTCCTACAAGCCACCAAGCTTTGAGAACTGTCAGACACAACTGGCAAAATTAGTACCCTACGTTTTTTGCCACACGCCAACTTACAGGATGGCGCGCGGGTTTTTTGCTGTTCAGTTAGCGTAGAGGTGGGGCGCCTCGCTGTTCAGTTAGCGTAGATGGTGGGGCGCCTCGCTGTTCAGTTAGCGTAGATGGTGGGGCGCCTCGCTGTTCAGTTAGCGTAGATGGTGGGGCGCCTCGCTCTCTCTAGATTAAGTGATGGCACTGTACCTACACGCAGATTTTTTCCCGTGCTGACAAGACAAAACGCGTACCGCGCTTTACCTTTTGCACAAAAGTAGCAAAAAAAAAACAGCCAATTGCGAGTCGGACTGGCGCACGAAGGGTTCCGTACCATTATCTATAAAAACAGCAAAAAAAATACTGTTGTATGGGAGCCCCCTTTAATATTTATCATAATCTGTTTTTTAGTATTTGTTGTTGGAGCAGCTACAGAAATACATCATCTGTGAAATTTCAACTAACTATCACGGTTCATGAGATACAGCCTGGTGGCAGACGGACAGTCCCATTTGGCACCCTTCGGGTACGGAACCCTAAAAAACAATCACGCACCCACGATTGAGTGAACGATTTCGCGAATGCGCTTTCCCGCGCGCAGTCCTGTGCGATAGAACGTTGGTGTTAAGGCAGCTATTGCCTTGCATACCAAGGGTAACTCTACAGGATTATTTGACACAAGCTCACTTTTATTGCGACTTTTCTTGCTTGCGATTGCGGCTGTTGCTTGTCAGAAAATTAGATTGATATCAGAAACGCTTCAGGCTATACGACTAGGTTAAAACACGTTGAAAAACAGGCCTGTTCCCGGCATTACGTTCATATGGGCTGGTCGATTGATTGATACTTACAAAATATGAATTAGGAATACAATCACTGCTGTAAGTAGCAATATGATACTTAGTAGAATGAACACTATTCGAACGAATGCATTTCTTGAGTCTTGATCATCAAAGTCGGCTGGATCGTCACTGTCTCCTGAAAGAACGTGCCTGAAGATTTATGTTTAGTGTTGATCAGTGATCAATGTAACACTCCTCTATCCTCATCAGTCAGACCAACTAACCTTCTGTTCCGCGACGGGCTATCAGCGCTATCATCGCTCACGTGACGTCACGACCATCATGACCGTTCCGAATGGGAAATCAGGACCACCAGCGTCTATCACAGATATCCATTCGGAACGATAAAACGCGACGGTAGACGTTGACACTGACAGATGCCAAACCATTAGAACCAAACTTTTGATATATTTTTTAATTTTGAGTCGTAGACGTAGTAGTTAAATTTTCTTTGTATTGAGTGATTGAGTGAGGAAATCAACAATTATGGAGCTTCAGGAGTGTCTGCTGGTTGCTGTTCTTAGTTTGATTGTCAGCTGTCAGAGTGAAAGCTGTCACTTTTTAGATCGATCTATCAGCTCACGTTCTCGACGATGGTCACTGATATCTCAACATGGCGGAGATGATGATGTCATTCATGACGTATGGCGTCCATTTTGAGATATCGTTGTCACGTCAAAACTGATTCGGTGGCATTGTAGACGCTAAATCGATTACAGCGCTGACAGCGTTGTCGCGGAACGCACCGTAAGTATACGGCACAACATGGCGCAAAGTTACTAACCAAAGTAAACAAAGGTATTCTTATTATATCGATTATTTTCAAGCGTCTTTCTATCCACGGGTCGTCTCTTTTTGCGATCTTGATTATGAAATTCAGGGCCGCAAATATGATATAATATTTCGTCCTTTGCATCATCCTACGAACACAATATAAATACTTATAACAACAGTCACGTTCAAAAATATTTTCCCACCGGTTCGGTGAAACAGTTTCACTTCCCAAAATTTATTATCACGTAATGGTAGCTTGCCCAACGCTGCAATTTACCCTAGTTTCTTCATTATTCTGCGTAGGTTTTTCCGAAGACCGTTCTTCTTCTTCAATTTGTAAATATTCATTCTTATTTTGATTAAAAATATCTATTTCGATCTCTTCTTTGTGTGGTTTGGCTTCTACATCTTTTCTTGTTCCGTTCATCTTTTTCTAAACCATTTGGTGTATTAATTATTTCGTTTCTGAATCTTTCCTTTATCTCTACTATCGTTACAAGTAAATACAAATATTTATTTTTGTTGTGTAGGCACAGACTATATAGGGATACTATGTGTAGGCATGTGCACCCAAAGAGTGTGCAACAATTATTTTTTTTTTAATTCCTTCGTCCCTTCATTGGACAGGCAAAGGTTGTGAGACCATACAGCCAATTCTTCTTTAAATCTTGACTTCATGTAGAGGTTTACAAATACTGATGGGTCTCTGTGCTGCTGCATTTGTTTGAGAACAGCGTTTGAGCCACAGAGTACTCGTTGACAACCTCTTTACTTCCGTACTCCACGATATAAGCAGGTCTGTGGAGTTCGGACTTTGGGAGCACAGGGGAGCACAGTTTGGGAGTTTGGGATTAGTTGCTCTCACTCAGACCATTAAATTCCTCCGAGCTCTCATCAGCATTCCATATAAGAGAAGATCCCATAGCATGGAGGTACGAAGCCCAGCAAGCAAGTGACAGATCCCTGCCCCATAGCAAGATTAGCAAGCAAGTGATAGAAGACCCCTTGTCGTGAATAAAATGACATTTTCATTTTCTCTTGTATTTTATTTTTAATGTAGGCTTTCGAAGCGAGCGTCTATTATAGCAAGGATGCTCAAGCTTTTGATCAGTCGGGCCAAATGAACGATTCAGAAATTTTTCGCGGGTCACTGATGACGTTTTTTGATACTTATTTTAATACACTGAGGGGGCAAAGGTTAAAGTAAGAAAATTCGATAAATTATAGGAATCTCAAATACTATATATCGGCTAATAATTAAACAATAACTTGGGACTTATGTGGTAAATAAAACCTGATAAACAAATCGTTTTCTATTTTAGTTTGTGCTTCCTGAAACATTTACATAGAAAAGTAAACGTAAATTACAGGGTGACATTCAATTGGTTGACCCTATTTTGGGGAATGATAGTACCCATCTTCTTCTTCTTCTATCAGGGGGATGTTGTGCCTGCACCTGGTCCACGAGAGCGGGGCCTCTGTGCATTGCCCCCGCACCTGCACTCTAGTTCAGCCATCCCAACTCCAGCACATGCAAGTAGGAGGCCTGGATGTTCGAGGAGGGTCGACGCTCTGCTGTTTTCTCCCAGAATCGCAATTATGGTGGAGGGGCACGCAAGCAACATGTGCTCCACGGTCTCGTCCAGTTCCATGCATCCCCTGCAAAGGGAACTGTCTGTTGCACCTGTAATTTTCAAGTGTTTATTAAGTGTACAATGGCCTGTTATGAGGCCTATATTAGTATTTTTATTTTGCTGCGCGGCAGCCTCATCAAGTAATTCGTAAATTTATGTTTGTATTTATAAATAACTTGGAGTGTTTGCAGTCGTCACGGTTAACCCATTGGTCGTTGTGTTTCTCGGTTGTGGCTGCTTTGAGTTATAGTTAGATAGTACCCATCATTATGAACAACTTTCCCCTAGAAACATATAGTCGCCAATGAAAAAAAAAATCGTCTTCCTGTACATTGCCCTGATCCGATCAGCTGATTTCAAGCTACTATGGGAGACCAAAAAAAATTTTTCGTTTGCGACCATATGTTCCACGGGGAACGTTCTTCATAATTATGGGTACTATCATTCCCCAAAATATGGTCAGCTAATTAAATGTCACCCTGTAAGTTAGAGGAGGGTTCAGCTTAAAATTCAGGGGGACCATAGAAGCAATTTATCAAGCATTAACCAGGCATTAATGCGCTGTTGGTGTTTGTGTGACCCAGAAATTTGTATCCAATAATCGTGAAAATATGATTGTACCTACCAATCGTATTTTTTTTGACCAAAGCAAGATTATTAGAAGATTTATATCAGATAGACATAGTTCAACAACACACTCTGAACTGCTCGTAAGACTGGGCTCTAATCAACAGACAGTCGCGAACTTGTTAGTAAATGTTGCCCATTTGCATATGAATGCTTCAACTCCTCTTAAGTTGGGGTGACTATGCGTTTTATATGAAGGTTGAAACTTTCTGAGAAGCCTAAACCACTCAAAGGTCCGTCCAAAGTCCACGGCCCGTGATTTTCAACCTACCCACATCGAGAAACAGTTCTAAACCTATGAAAAAAATATAACAATAGATTAGGGGCTTTTGGGGACGCTGGACGTTTGAGTGGTTATTTTCATAATCCAATGGATAAATCTGCAGACAACACCTTTTTTTCGCGCATGTTGAATATTATGTAAGGAATATTTTGTTTTCGGGACTTTCAAGAATTTCAATCGAAAACCCATACGAAATTTGAAATTCCGGAGAATTTGCAATCACACTTACTATGTTAGGGATGCGTAAAATAAAGGCACTACCTTTATGGTATTGTGGTACTCTATTCAAGACCTTAGACAAAAGCAAAGTCATAATTTCTTCATTCATAATTTCTTTATTGCACGGAAAACAATGTGATACATAGTCTTCAAACAAAGGTAAATAGGCAAAGGCGAGCTTATCTCTAAAAAGAGATTTCTTCCAGCAAACCTAGTCAAGATAGGACAGATTGTTCTGAGAGTCATTATGCTAAATCATTATGCTAAGAATGTCACTGGCTTTCTGCACTTAACCTTTCAATTACCACGGTCAACTAGAGCTGTCATTTTTCCGTTATAGGTTTTTAATTTTATTACCATCATGCATGACATAAGTTTCAAAATCGCGATGCCTCAAAATGAAAGAATGCCCTGTGAAAGAAGGTATTAAATTTATCCTGGGTTTGCTGGAAGCAATCTGACTGATAGAATTGAATTCCACACACATCTTCCTCATGCATCCTCTACAAACATCTTACTGGTTGACTAACCAATTCCATGCGTAGTTGGTGACACCTCAGTTCATGACGAGCCCGGAATCGTTGTAGAGCCTTGCATTGATGTGGCACTTTGTGTCCGTCCATGGTAATTTTTATCGGAGAATACATGATCGACTTTGGATTTCACAATTTAGTTTGGCGAAACAAATAGAATCTACCTTGAAGCTCTATCAGTCTGTTCTGCCTTTCTGTTGCTACCCCTACTTCCTGTTTGCTGCCCAGTGGACCTCAGCTGCTACTCCTACGTCCCGGTTGCTGCCCAGTGGACCTCTGCTGCTACTCTTAGTTCCTGATTGATGCCCAGTTGATCTCCACGACCACTCTACATCCAGATTGTTGCCCGGTGGGTCTCTGCGGCCACTAAAGCTCCGGAATCACCGTCCGACGGGTCTCTGCTGTTACCCCACTACTCCACCGTCCTACATACCCTGACTCCGTCACCGTTTCATACTCTTGTTGTGTCAGTGATAGTGTAAAGTGATATTACTATACATATTTAAGTAGCTTTAGCTTTGATCATAATTCTAGTTAAAACATATGTTTTAGTACGAATACATTTTAGGTAGGTTTGTTAAGATACTCTGTGAAATAAAAAGACTCCTTCTTTCCTCACGACCTTATTTCTCTTTTTCAACTCTTTTGCTAAATTACCTATTCATCTAAATTTTCTTTCTTTTCTTTTTAACTTAAACTTCCGCTACAGGGGTTAGTAACTTTCATAACGTGACAAGCTATGGATTAATGAAGGTTTCCTCACGATGTTTTCCATCATCTTTAGAAAGTCCGTCTAAAGTACTTATGATAAAGTGGCGTATCTCATTGGTACATGGTCAGCACCGGGATTCGAACTCGCATTTCCTGCATCTGCTCTAGAGATATTTGACTGTACGCTGTAATTTAAGATAATGTTTCTCAGAACAAAACTTTCCATGTTTATTATGTGACACTGTTTTTTGGAAAATAAATAAGCAATTTACATTTTTGATTTTGTATTCACCAAAAGCCGAAACCCATGGCCACCCGATCGCATACGAAGTAAAAGCAAGCGCGGCAAAATTGATCACACAGAGACTTGATCTGTGGCTTATTCTCTCGCATGCACATTCAGAATGCAGATTAAACTGGATTTGAGATTGAGACTGTTAAACATCTTATGTGAATGTGGTCTTAACTTTAGCGCACACATTGTGAGCCCGGGGCGCTCCGCCTTAAGGTCCGCGAAGGTTGGTTGCATTGGTACTAAAATCCTAAACCTCTGGAAGAATCAAGAATAAAATGTTAGACATCTTTCCGATTCACAAATGTTTAAAGGGTGTATCAATTCTTATGATTAATCGATTTTTATGAGCAATATCCCCTCACTCACAGGCTAAGATTGACATCTGTCAAGTTTCCTGTTATATTGGATAAGGTATAGAGCGTATAGAGGGGTTACACATCAGGTTATTTCATATTTCTCAAATAAACTATTTACGAGGCATGGACTTTTATTTACCTCAAAGTCTCAAAGTACAAAAACCTTCTGTTTCAACCAAAGGGAAAGTAAATTACGAAAACTCCCCGCTCTCTACCGAAGGGATATACCGATGTACATAAGTATGTCATCTGGGGGCGCGGTAGCGCCCCCAAGCCAAGTCGAGCAAAACATACGGGCGCAGCAGTAACATCCTTTACAGGAAGCCATTCAGAGCATATTTGACCTACCTGTTACTCCGTTGTGGATAAAGATAGAAACCTGAATTCCCGGCGGCTAAAAGGCACCATGTCATAAGACATATTCTCAAAATTTCAATAAATTTGAACCAGTAGAGTTGAAGGTACAGCAATTCAAAGTTCCTCAATTTTGACACTCACTGACTCACTGATTCACGATCATGAAAACTCTAAAGGTTACTTCTAGCGAACCCACAAGCTTAAAATTTTGAGCATGGTTAAAGTTTAGCCTGCAAAGCCAAGGAAAACTCAAACATTGCGCAATTTTAGCCCCAATTTCATAATATATTAATTATCAATAAGCTCAGTACACGACTACTTCGATTCATCGCTATTCCCCATTAGATGTCGCTAGGTGTGCATTTCCTGATTCGCGGTATGGTTTGGTTTGAGGTATGATTTATATTTATATAATTCACCGCCCAGACTTGTCACAAATCGTAACATCAAAGCCACAGAGAAGAGCCCATAGAGATAGGGAGTGGGCTTTGAGAAAGTCGGTAGCTAACGCACAAGAAATAGTACCCGAAAAGAAAAAAAGGAAAGTTACTTACAAAAAGAAATGAGATCCCAACAAAACATGCATACGCATATACAAAAACGCCAGTCTCGCAGCCTGCGCAGTTTATTCTACCGTAAAAAGTTGTGAGATCTAATTTTAAACCAAGTCGGATAATTTAACCAGTATCTGTGTATGGTAGAATCTTTCCAACAACTTTATTATCGTATTCTGTTAAGTAACTACCTAATAAGTTAACTAATAACATTTATAGTGATCGGATCAATATAAGACATCTTTATTTATTCAATAATAATTAGAATAACTTGGCAATCGCGCTCAACTGACCACTCTATAGCACCCAGAGCACAAATGAATATTATTACTCAACACAACACATCTCTAAATAAAGATAAACTTGACTAATAAGAAAACAACGAATTATTTCGGAGCGAGAGCAATAGGTAAATTTACGTTGCACACACGGTCCTATAGTCGACAACTTTTCTACGTGCGATTGCCAAGTCATTCTAATTATTATTGAAGAAATAAAGATGTCTTATATTGATCCGATCACTATAAATGTTATTAGTTAACTAATCAGGTAGTTACTTAACAGAATACGATAATAAAGTTGTTGGAAAGATTCTACCATACACAGATACTGGTTAAATTATCCGACTTGGTTTAAAATTAGATCTCACAACTTTTTACGGTAGAATAAACTGCGCAGGCTGCGAGACTGGCGTTTTTGTATATGCGTATGCATGTTTTGTTGGGATACATTATTCATGACAACAGTCGCACTAGGTCCAAAGGAAGACGATATGGTCACGTTATGCGATGTCATGCGTATACTAGTGTTGCCGAATAATCGATTATTAAATAATCTAACAAATTGATCTAGTATCTAACAAATCGATACTATCGATTCTTATACTTGTACCAACATAATCGATTATAATTGCTGTTTCTGATAATTAAATCGATTATATCGATAGTATCGATGGTGAGAAGCCAAACAATATAATCGATTAAACCGATACTATCGACACAATCGATTAAATCGAGGTATCGGTTTAGATTATATTGTTACGTTACAAATTACACAACGATATAATCTAAACGATACCTTGATTAAATCGATTGTGTCGATAGTATCGATTTAATTGATTCTATCGTATTGCTTCTCACCATCGATACTATCGATATAATCGATATAATTATCAGAAACAGCAATTATAATCGATTATAATCGATTATATTGGTACAATTATGAGAATCGATAGTATCGATCCAATCGATTATATCAATAGAATCGATCCACTCCAGACGCAGCCGCAATCAGCGTGGCTCCGCCCCCACCGCCGAGTGCCGCTGCAGCTGCCGCTCCCACGACGCAGATATACCTCTCCAGGCTTGATGTTAATATGACCAAAGAGGACATTCAGCGTCACATCCAGGAAAGGATTAAAAAAGTCCAGGTTCCGCCGTGCAGTCAGAAGACAATGACGCTGCAGATAGAGAGACAAAAGGACTTCCTGTCATTCAAACTTCGGGTGCTAGCGGAACTCAAGAAGATGTTCTTGGCCAAGGATTACTGGCCAGAGGGCATAGTCTACCGACGCTTTAGGGAAGCGAAACCGTCCAGGAAGAAAATCCCTAGTTAGGCTTTTAGTTAATAATGTAATTGTCATATATATGTATGTCTTTAGTTTTAAGGTATTTATCAATATGGGTTTCTTTATTAACTGAAATAAAAAGATTATTATTATTATTATTTGTTTATGAATTTTTAATTTCACTCTTTTTAAAGAGGTTCTGACACACGGGCTTACGCCAAGTGCTATGAGACTATCTATCTATAGATCATGGTCTTTGCCCAAGAATTTTTATTATTATTATATCCAGTAGACTGCACCTGCGGGGGAATGCGGCTCGCCAAACATTCTTTGTAACATAGAGCAAGTTTTTGCTCTATGGTTGTATGCAACGTATTATACAACAAATGTACAGTACAATGACGGGCCGCCAATTGCCTTAGTGACAGTTTGCAGCTACCTCCGCAGCAGCTGATCAATCGCAGCTCTCCAAGTTACCTCGTCCCCGTGAATTGGTGGGTTGTGTATATCTGCGCTCTCCACTGGATAAGTGCGCACTGAGTGGTACGTACAAGCTGTGTCAGAGGTGGTAATAAGGCTGCTTGAAAACTTCTGATAGTCGGGTTGGCCACTGGCAGGCACTGAGCCAGCGTGGTGGAGTATGTCCCAATCTTACTCGTGTCCGAGTAAAGGCCCGTGTCCCTCGGTGGGGAGATTAATGGGCTACATATTATTATAATAATCCCTGCCTCCCGCATCTGCCGCCGGAAAATATTAGCAAAGACAGAAACATTGGATATGAATTAGATTGTTTCTGGGACAGTTTCCCTAAAAATCCAACAGAGGACTCTGAAAGTGAACAGATTTTTAGAATATCCTATACTCTGTGGTAATTGTCAAAGTCAGCTCTCTAATTGTTTCACCGCGCTCTGAGGTTCTTGTAACAAGAACCACAGAGCAGAGAAACAATCGGTGTCGCGTTCTGTGTCTCTGTTCTATGTTTCACTGCTCTGTGGTTCTTGCTACAAGAACCACAGAGCAGTGAAACAATTAGAGAGCTGACTTTGACAATTACCACAGAGCATAGGATATTCTAAAAATCTGTTCACTTTCAGAGTCCTCTGTTGGGTTTTTAGGGAAACTGTCCCAGAAACAACCTAATTGCGTTGCTGCCTACATTTCGTGTTGGTTAATGTACGTCTAGCTTTAGCAAGTGTTGACGTACTGAAATCGATTCCGATTTCCCTGATAACAGTACTTTGAAATTCCGGCATTGAACACCACTACAGCCTGTATATGTTTGCACATGATGTATGCAACCGGTGTCACATTATTGACATAAATATTTGGCGTTCGCCTTTTGCTTGCGGATTTATTCGCTTGTGAATTGAAAATGTCCGTGTTAGGGGCGATTTACTAGACCGGGCACGGGCTGAGTCACATCCGGATGCACGACAGCAACTGAATATTAAACAAACACTTTATTTATTTTTAAACGACTTCAAAAAAGGAGGGGGTTATCAATGCAGTTGTATTTCTTTTGTCATATTTGTTTTAAAGTTTGTTACATCGAAACTATTGTTACTTCGTATTCTACTGTCGGACAGTAGGCTGGCGTCACGCTGGCGCTTGTGAATTGCGATTCCGGTTTTAGTAGAATACCAAAATGCGTCGTATTGAAGTCGCTCTGATCAAGTCGATCCCACAGTGAAAGTTGTTCAGAATGATGTCCCTAACAATCCTCTTTCGGCTTGCACACCCCTATCTGTTACAACCTGTATTTAACATTCATGTTTGTCGTAATAGGAAATGATTAAATACGCCCCAACCACCCCATCGGACACGGCGGATTCAGATTCAAACTTTAAAGTGAGATTTACAGAATCATACGAGAGTTTCCGGTTTCGAATTCCAACTGAGAAGGAAGAATACAATCTTACATCTATGTTTTTAGTTCCCAGGACAAAGGATGTCCCAATATGGAGCCAGAATCAATAAATTTATATATGTAAATAAATATTTACGTTCTGTGCGTTCTGTTTATTTAACTGACCTAAAGCAGGTTGCAGACCAAAAGCACACCTCGGACACTCCATAGAACGCTCGTAAAATAATCACCTATTACTACTACATAACCAAATGATGTTTGTATACGTGCAAATGTATGCATAAACTTTGCTAGGGCTGGTGGCGCGCGGCAAATGCAGCGATATTAAGGTATACGCGTCGTCTCGTCACTCGTCCGGCGTTCAGCCCTGTCTATTGATTCTATAACCAATCTTTTGACGCCAGGGGTGGGGTGCGGTATCTGAATCAGCGCGGGGAAGGGAGTGGCCGTTCTGTACGGAGTACTAATATCTCTTCTGTGCCCCAACAGAAATGTTGTCGAAATGGAGTACAAAATTGACCTAAAGGAACCATGCGAGCAAAACAACATTCTAAATGAAAATTTCTATTTTCTATTTACCCTCTAACGTCGCCCTCACGTCCTGTTAACATTTTATATATGACATAAAATGCAATCAGACTGAGCAGTGGTCCAAGTGGGAAAACCCAACTATCTGAATAGTCTGGTACACGATTACTGGTCTTAGGTACTTGGGAATAAGGGCTGTATTTCCACTGTAGAAAGGCCGTATGGAATACTGGCCTAGTTCTTATGTCATGATACAAAAGTTGGAAATGTACCCTTAGGGTCTTGTGAATAGATGTGAAAATAAACTTATTGTGATGTACAGTCGCCGTCATGGGGCCACGCAAGCTATTTTATGTACTCAAATACATCCTCAAATCAGAATAACCGGCCAAGTGCGAGTCGGACTCGCGCACGAAGGGTTCCGTAGCATTATCTATAAAAAACCGCAAAAAAAATAATGTATGGGAGCCCCCCCTAAATATTAATTTAATTTTAATTTAGTTATTTATTTTGTAAGTAAATAATACACTCAATATATTGTGAACATTTTAAGCGTCTACCTGTAACCATTATCAATATTGAGCAAAAATGAGCAAAAACATCACGTTTGTTGTATGGGAGCCCCCCTTAATATAAAATTTCTTTTGATTTTTTGGTATTTGTTGTTATAGCGGCAACAGAAATACGTCATCTGTGAAAAATTTCAACTGTCTAGCTACCACGGTTCATGAGATACAGCCTGGTGACAGACAGACGGACGGACGGACGGACGGACGGACGGACAGACAGCGAAGTCTCAGTAATAGGGTCCCGTTTGGCATCCTTCGGGTACAGAACCCTAAAAATTACACAGCCAGGAAGTGTCAAAATCCTCTGTGTTATCATTTCGACACTTGCCTGTGTAGAGTGTAGTCCCACCAGTCCTAACGAGGTAAAATATAGGGAAATAATAAAATTTAATTCGTGTATTATAATTGAATTTACTTCGTTGTTATTTTAACAACGTACTAAAAGTAGTGTAGATATTTGTGGTTTTTTTCTCTGGTCTATTTTGTGAAACTTGCACGCTCATATATCTTAAGTCTTCACAAAATAAAAGGCCCGTTATGACTGTTCACGCCCATGAAGTTTTAACCCCTAATGCGTAGGTAATCAATGGATTTAGAATCTAGATTGACTTAGTTTAGGCTAACAAGTCAGCATTAGCATTTCATTAAGTAATTACTAAGCCGGTGGCAGGGGTACCCAAAGCCAAGTTACCTTAGTTTAGCGTATACCGTACCTAAAGGGTAAAACGGAACCCTATTACTGTGACTTCGCTGTCCGTCCGTCCGTCCGTCCGTCTGTCACCAGGCTGTATCTCATGAACCGTGATATAATAGTTAGATAGACAGTTGAAATTTTCAAATATGATGTAAGTATTTCTGTTGCCGCTATAACAACAAATACTAAATTACAGAATAAAAAAATAAAAAGGGGGCTTCGATACAACATACATGATATTTTTGCTGTTTTTATAGATAATGGTACGGAACCCTTCGTGCGCGATTCCGACTCGCACTTAGCCGGGTTTTGTTATATCTGTGTGTACACTGCAAACTATGTTGTGTTTGTAAAACTGCGTCAGCTGTGCGGGCTTATCAACTAACTTAGCTTATCTTTTTGTCTGCAACCTGCTTTAGGTCAGTTAAAAAAACAGAACTTAAATATTTATTTACATTTACTACTAAATTAAAAAGTTAATGGTAAATTACTCTCATCTAACGAGGACGTTGCTAACGCATTTGAAAAGTTCTTCAGTACTATACCCATAATAACAACAGAAGCACTACCATCATCTTCTGAAAAGTCTCTAGATTACTTGGTTGAAAATGTTCCCCAACACAAGAGTGGCTTCAACTTCAAACCAATAAACTCTCTAACTATATTTAAAACATTCAAACTTCTAAACGTTAAAAAGACTGAAGATCTATGGGGCATGTCGGTTAAAGTAGTTAAATCTGTAATTGATGTGATTGCTCCGTACATGGCAATCATGTTCAATAGTTGTATAGCAGAAGGTATTTTTCCTGACCTCATGAAAATGAGCAGATTAATACCACTTTTCAAATCCGGTAGCAAGGAAGACCCTGCGAACTTCAGACCTGTATCTGTTTTGCCAGTGTTGAGCAAAGTGTTTGAAAAGGTGATACTGAATCAACTACAATCTCACTTTAACGCATCAGGGCTACTCCACAAAAAACAATTTGGTTTCACTAAAGGCAGATCAACAACTGACGCCGGAGTAGCACTAGTACAAAATATCTATAGTGCGTGGGAGGGATCACAGGATGCTGTTGGTGTATTCTGTGATCTTTCCAAGGCCTTTGACTGTGTGGATCATCAAACCCTTCTGCTCAAACTGCAACACTATGGTATTAAAGACAATGCTTTAAAATTAATGGAATCATATCTTGGAGACAGAGTACTAAAAGTAGATATAAATAGAAATAAGTCTACCGGAACGCATATGAATATTGGTGTCCCCCAAGGCTCTATTCTGGGTCCGTTCCTTTTCTTGGTTTACGTGAATGACCTGCCGTATATGGTGGAGAAAATGACTCAGATTGTACTATTTGCTGATGACACATCCATTATCTTTAAGGTGAAAAGACAACAAGAAATTCTAGACGATGCAAATAGTACGCTCTCTCATGTGTTAAGTTGGTTTAATGTAAACAACCTTTTATTAAACTCGAAGAAGACAAAATGTATCAAATTCTGTTTACCGAATGTGCGGCAGGTGGACACGAGTGTAAGCATAGGAACGGAAAGACTAGACCTCGTTGAAGAAACAATTTTCCTTGGAATCACTATAGACTCGAAACTTCAATGGGGTCCTCATGTAACTAGTCTCTCACGAAGACTTAGCTCAGCTGCTTATGCGGTCAGGCAAATCAGACACATCACAGATGTAGGAACTGCCAGATTGGTTTACTTTAGTTATTTCCATAGTATTATGTCTTACGGAATACTTCTTTGGGGGAGAGCGGCAGATATAAACACAATATTTGTCTTACAAAAAAGGGCCATTCGGGCTATCTATCAACTAGATGCTAGGCAATCACTAAGGGACAAATTCAAAAATATCAATATACTTACTGTTACCTGTCAATACATTTATGAAAATATCATGTATACCAGAAAAAACATAGGTTTATTTAAGACTTTAGGTCATAATCATAGTATTGGCACTAGAAATAGAAATAAGATTGCTATGCCCGCGTTCAGACTCAGTAAGGTTGCTCACTCTTTTATGGGAGTATGTGTTAGTTTTTATAATAAAATACCTAATGAAGCAACGGACCTACCAGAAAGGAGGTTCAAAAACTATGTCAAAAACGGCCTATTGAAGAAGTCATATTACAGTGTAAAAGAATATTTAGATGACAACACTGCATGGTCTTTACCATCTCAGCGCACAGAAATCCAAAGAGGGGCGATGGACTGAGTCAGTACGTCTCTCCTCGGTGTATTTCCTTAGACTTAAGTAGAAATACATAACATTGTATTTTTAAGGCTCTGATATTTTAAAAGAGGTACGGGGGAGGTTTCTTGCCCTTCTTTGCTCCATCCCTAAGCCCACAACTTCCGAACGGGCGGTAGTATACAAAAATATTAATATTATATTGACGTTGACTAAGTAATATGTATGATTTTATGGTCAATAAAAATTTTGAACTGAACTGACTAATATTGCGCTGTGTATATTTTAAAAGTGTAAAATATTTTAAATGTGTATATTTTGAATTTTTTAAATGTTTCTAAGTACCTATCTTAACTTTTATTTTTTGGTTGTAAATTACGCACAACATTTCCCACTCTGCTAAGCATACTATGGCACCCACGATACAGGCTCAGCCTAGTGTGGGGCCGCAGTCTAACTCCTGTATAAATTGTATTTGCACAAACGATAACTTATAATAAACCTAGCTTTAAGTCTTGCCTTCTAAATAAATATATTCTTATTCTTACATACATATAAATTTATTGATTCTGGCTCCATATTAGGACATCCTTTGTCCTGGGAACTAAAAACAGAGATGTAAGATTGTATTCTTCCTTCTCAGTTGGAATTTGAAACCGGAAACTCTCGTATGATTCTGTAAACCTCACTTTAGAGTTTGAATCTGAATCCGCCGTGAGTTTCTTGATTGGCTTTCTAAAAATTCGGTTGATAATAAATTCTTATTTGCCCTAGCGCTGCACTTGCGAGCGTGGCAGCAAGTTGAACTAAATTAAACGTAAGTTTTTGACACATACAATATAGTATGAGATGACGTACAGTCTTCACAAAATAAAAGGCCCTTTTTGACAGTTCACGCCCATGAAGTTTTAACCCCAAACGCGTAGGTAATAGAAGCGGCTTTACTGTGCAACTTGTACGCTTTGCTTGTACGCAACAGTTGGCTTTTATTACCTACGCATTAGGGGTTAAAACTTCATGGGCGTGAACTGTCAAAACGGGCCTTTTATTTTGTGAAGACTTTAAGAAGTAGCATTCGGTAAGGGCACGGATACTATAATATCCGGTTGACTCGAGCCATTTTTTTTAATTTTTTTTATAAAAATAAAATACATTAAAATTAGTTTGACAGTGGGTACCAACGTCAAAAATTAGACATTCATTGACGTCTTGGTACCCACTGTCAAAATAATTTTAATGTCGTTTTTTTTTTTTATAATTTTAATGTCAATATTGTTCCAAGGACTCTTTTGTCCTTACCCTACCGTGGGTGATATTGTAAGGGTCACTTCGACGCTCACTTTGTACTCGAGCACGATTCAAAGTGTCAATCAAACAAATACGAAGTCAGTGTGATGAAGGGAGATTTAGTAAATAACTAAAGACTCTATATACCTGGACATAAAACCTGTATTACAATTTTGTCGGCAGCTGCAATAGCATCAAAGAACTTACAGTTGAAGTGAGCTGGGCGTTAATTCCACTGACAAAATCTTTACACAAAAAAAATAAAAAATTGCCCAGTATTTTTTCCACCGAAGGGTACGGGTATTGATGAGACGTTGCCGGCAATATTGCTATTTGTGGGAATATATTGTATGGGGCAATATTTCCGCCATGGCAATGGCAGTGTGGCCGGACAAATGGCAATTTTGCCGACAACAATATAGGTACGGGCCTTTACCCGAAGACGAGTAAGATTGAGCCATACTCCACCACGCTGGCTCAGTGCGGGTCAAAGAGGGGTATCGAGCTAGTACCCAACCCGACTGACAGAAATTATCAAGCTGCCCTATGGCGGCAAAAAAAATCGGACAAGTGCGGGTCGGAATCGCACACGAAGGGTACCGTACTATCGTATAACAAAACTTAAGCACCCAAAAGAATAAAAAAAAGAAAAGATTTTGCCCTCACCAGGATTTGAACCCACGACCTACGGATTAAGAGCCTACTTCATACTCGCTGAGCTACCTCAACATTGACGCGAAATATACCATCATATTGAAATGCGTGCGTGTATCAAAACAAGTCTCTTGTATGGGGACCGCCTTTCATTTGTAATATCTCTCGTATTTCAGTATTTGTTTTTGTTGCGGCAACAGATATACACATTCTTTGAACATTTCAACTTTCTAGCTATTACGGTTCGTGCTCTAGGACCCGCTGACGGACGGACGGACGGACAGATGGACAGCGGAGCCTTAGTAATAGGGTCCCGTTTGGCCCCCTTCGGGTACGGTACCCTTAAAACATGTAATCATCTTGTAGGAGAGAGAAATCCCTTGTAAAACGCGCCTGGTTTTTAGGGTTCCGTACCCGAAGGGTGCCAAACGGGACCCTATTACTGAGACTTCGCTGTCCGTCTGTCCGTCCGTTCGTCCGTCCGTCCGTCCGTCTGTCACCAGGCTGTATCTCATGAACCGTGGTAGCTAGACAGTTGAAATTTTCACAGATGATGTATTTCTGTTGCCGCTATAAGAACAAATACTAAAAATCAAAAGAAATTTAATATTAAGGGGGGCTCCCATACAACAAACGTGATTTTTTTGCTCGATATTGATAATGGTAGCAGGTAGACGCCTAAAATGTTCACAATATATTGAGTATATTATTTACTTCAAAAATAAATAATTAAATTAAAATTAAATTAATATTTAGGGGGGGCTCCCATACATTTTTTTGCGGTTTTTTATAGATAATGGCACGGAACCCTTCGTGCGCGAGTCCGACTCGCACTTGGCCGGTTATTTATTTTTTCGTTAAAGACCTCTGTGATAGATAACTTCTGCTTCTGCAGGATGTCACTTTCTCAATACAAATTCCAGAGCAGAATCATTGATGTGTCGAGGATTCAAACTTTAATTATTTTAAGGCGCAACAAATGGCGTAATGAAGAGGACTGGTGCATGATTCTCGCGCCTTCGATATACGGATATCGAGACCTATATTGACAGATTCCCATACAAAATCACTCGATATAGGTGTAGGTATCATATATCAAATGCGCGAGAATCATGCCGCTGGAGCATGATGAATAATGAATTTATTTTCATGATTCTCGCGCATTCGATATACGATATCTACAACTATATCGAGTGATTTCGTATGGGAATCTGTCAATATTGGTCTCGATATCCGTATATCGAAGGCGCAAGAATCGACCAGCTGACCTTTACTCAACAGTGGGTGTTGGATAGATAGATAGATTAGATAATTATTATTAGAGATTATTTGAGAATTATCTAGAATTATTAGAGAATTATTTTATAGTACATGCCTAATCAATACCCATTGTACTATGGCAATCAAGACCCAAGATGCAGAGCGTAAATTAAAGGAATCTCCACATTTTCAAGGGCTTCTGAAAAAGGGCTTGAGAAGATTCTTTTGCAGTGACTTTTCCTCCTTTAGATTTCTTCACTTGACTTTAACTTTTGAAATCTCTTGCGAGAAATCTCCAGACGCTGCTATAGATGTCAGCAGAGTGTATAAGCATAGGTACGCTGGCAGAATTTTAAGTGGGTAAGAAATGGAACCTCGGCGGCCTAGCGGTTAAACGCTCGTTTGTTACGCAGTGGGTAAATTTTGTATGGGCTATGAATGTTTACAGTGACATTATGTGAACAATGATTCCTCTGCCACCCCGTATGTGAAAAGGCGTGATTCTATGTTTGTTTGATATTTTGTAATATCACTTTTTATTCCAAGTATGTATCTTGTATCTTCTTTAAGGAGCTCAAAACGCCTGCCGCTCAAAGTGGCCTACATGTGCGGGGCCTTTGTGCATTTCCCCTCCTCCCGCTCATTTAGTTCAGCCAACCCAACTCCTGCAAAAGCTGGAGCAGGAGGCCTGGATGTTCAAGGAGCTCATGGGTCGTTGTAGGTTCTCCCAGAATCGCCATCCTGGTTTCAATTGTGGATGGACATGCCAGCAACATGTGCGCGACCATTCCAAGTATTTTTACATAATTTTTAACTTGTTGAAATGAAACTGCAATTTCAAAAAGTCGCGGGCAGCTGTGTTAGTCGACGAATCCCAAATGCAGTATGCCAGCTTAGCCCCTGCTTATTCCACCCTCACGAACCAGCGCACCCGGAAATTGAGCTGCCACTAACAGCTCCTGGCACTGGACCAACATTCCCCGATTAGTATTGGCAAGACATACACACACATTTAGGCCCCGAAGTATCGAGAAAATAATTTAGGTTGTTCTTGTCGTGGCTGTTCTATCATCACCATCAGCCAAGTGCGAGTAGGACTACCACACGAAGGATACCGCACCATCGTTCAAGAAAAAGTAAAAAAAACACGGTTGTAGGGGAACGGAACACGAACATTTCCTGTCTCTTCCGTATTAGGTAGGTACCATTATATGTATGTATATATATTATATAAGTATATATGTAGGTCTAAGCATATTTAATATAGTTTCTATTTATTTGCCCATGTTATGTATTGTTATTTTATAAAGTTTCGTAATTTCGTAATTTCTTTATTGTACTCACATGACAGTAAATAAATTAAAAGTAAAAAACATTTTAAACAAAGCTTTTATTTAATGCCCTAAAAAGAAGAAAATAAAATTTCGATTCAATCAAATGCGTTATTTTATTAAATTACACAATTAATACGATAACAAAGCTTGTTGCGAGATTTACTTGTGTAGACTTAATCAGGTGGTAGGGACTATTTGCACAGACTTGGAGATAAATCCCGCAACAAGCTTTTATATCGTATTAATTGTGTAATTTAATAAAATAACGCATTTGATTGAATCGAAATTTTATTTTCTTCTTTTTAGGGCATTAAATAAAAGCTTTGTTTAAAATGTTTTTTTACTTTTAATTTATTTTTAACTTTTTAGTCTTTATCATTACAGCGAGGCAATTCTGGCGCTAGCGAGATCATGTCCATGGTCGAAATATCGATTTTGAGATACCGAAATCTCTATCAAAAACAAGAAAAAGCTATTCTTACGACTAGCCTTTCGACGAACCGAGATATCTCGACCCGTTTTCGATCATAATAAATATAAATCGAGATAATTTTCGACGGATTTAGGCGGTATCAAAACAGACATCTTGACTGGGGAGATGATCTTGATAGCGCGAGAATCGGGGGCCTGGACAAAACATCTAATCTAGAATTAGAGTGCTTGTGAAGACGAATCAAATGAGACCAAACACGATAAGATTGCGTCGTTTGGTAACAGAGTTCCCATGGCCACCTTCCGGCTCCAGCATCAGATCAGCTCCATGTCATAAAAAATATTTTAGGATCAAAGTACTTGTCAATATAAATCAAATGAGCCGAAACACAATAGGATTGTGTCGTTTGGTAACAGGGTTCCCATGGCCAGCTTCAGGCTGCAGCATCAGATCAACTCCATGTCATAAAAAATATTCTAGGATCAAAGTACTTGTCAATATAAATCAAATGACCCCAAACACAATAGGATTGCGTCGTTTGGTAACAGGGTTCCCATGGCCATCTTCAGGCTCCAGCATCTGATCAGCTCCATGTCATAAAAAATATTCTAGGATCAAAGTACTTGTCAATATAAATCAAATGAGACCAAACACAATAGGATTGCGTCGTTTGGTAACAGGGTTCCCATGGCCACCTTCCGGCTCCAGCATCAGATCAGCTCCAAGTCAAAAAAATATTGCATTGTCATCCGACTTATACACGTATGCAAAATTTCAGCTCAATCGGATAACGGGAAGTGGGTCAAATTCAAGCCGACATTTTTGACGCGAACCGTGATACCCACAAACAAACAAACAAACAAACAAACAAACAAACATACATACAGTGCAAGTTAAATAAAAGCTTTTAAAATAGCTTAAAATAGAAAAAAATTGTACAAAGGCGAGCTTATCTCCAATAAGAGATTTCTTCCAGGAAACCATGTTGGGTAGGAGACGGAGATGATAGGTCAGTTTATATAAGTATAAGTACTGCATTTTATATTTATGCTGTAATTTCCGTGTTGTTATGTAGTTTTATTGCGCACCAGGACGTCCTCATGCATCCACATTCCTGTCCTGCCTAGGTTTGCTGGTAGAAATCTCTTTTTAGAGATAAGCTCGCCTTTGCGTATAATATTTCTTGTAAATGTATTTTTTTAAGTTTCTGTGCAATAAAGAATATATGAATATATGGAACATCCTTATTCTTTATATTTCGTAGAGAGTTCGTTATTTGTTGCTACAGTGGCAACAACACACATTCTATGTTTTAACCTTGACGGACAGACGGACGGCAGAGGCTTAGTAAGAGGGTCCTAAAAATAGATCACTCAATGTGTTGGTACATTATTTACCGATGATATACCTATCATTGGATGCGGGAGTCGCAGGATCGGTAGGGAAGAGGCCTATACTCAGCATCGAAATCGGTCCAGTATTTTCCCAGGAGGTAATTAGGTTTCCAAATAAAAAATAAAGTTGATTTCATCCATCTTAACTCTATGTGACATTTGATCTGTAAGAACGGATGTAAACCTATATTCATACAAATAAATAATACTTTACTTTACTTATAAATAGAGCTCAGCCACCGGACGCTGAGTTGTTCCCAGATTCATCCAAACGTGCTTCCCAAAGTAATCCACAGAAAATTGGTAACTGCATATAAAGTATGGAGTTGTCAACGTTTACTCATACGTTACGTCGTTAACGTATAGGTAATTTTGTTACAACTTGAACTAACATGGCAGTGCAGGTAAAAGGTTATGCGATGCAAGAAGTTTTAATTGTGTTAGGTACTGTGTATAGGTCAACTCAACTAAGGATACGAGATGTATATGGATAGTCGAGTTTATTAAATGAGCAATGCCAAGGCTTCAAATATAAAGCATGCATGGAAGGGTACATAAATATCTGAGCAGATTCATCACTAAAACATAATGTGGATATGCGAGTCGGAATCGCACAAGAAGGGTACCGTAACATCGTACCACACCTCGGACACTCCACAGAAGGCTCGTAAAATAATCACCTATTACTATACTACATTACCAAATGATGTTTGTATACGTGCAAATGTGTGCGTAAACTTTACTAGGGCTGGTGGCGCGCGGCAAATGCAGCGATATCGTCACTCGCTCGTCCGGCGTTCAGCCCTGTCTATACTTTAACCAATTCTTTGACGCCAGGGGTGGGATGCGGTATCTGAAACAGACGGACAGACGGACAGACGGACAGACGGACGGCATGGACTTAGTAACAGGGTCCCGTTTGGCACCCTTCGGGTACGGTACCCTAAAAAGGCCTGACTACTGTTTCTCACTTGAAGTTATGACGAACGAACGAACGAACACAGGACGAACTATACAGCGGTTAGGTTAAATTAAGTTTAAAGACGAGAAGTCGTCGAACCACAAAACAATTATTTGTAAAACAAATGTCTCTCCAAATATGATGATAGCCTGTTGATTTAAATTTCAAATTTGTTTAGTTATTTGTTAACTCGAAAAGGTCCGAAACTTTCGTAGGTAAAGTCCTGTGAATACGTGTGTACGATTAATTGTCTGGACGACGAACTTTCTTCGAGTTTAATTCAATTTAGGTGATTGCTAATCTCATAATGTCCATCTTTGAAGAGTTACGGCGTGGACAGATGATGACGCGCTCGCTCCGCGCCGGCTCCGCGCCCGCTCCGCGCCCGCTCCGTGCCCGCCCCGCGCCCGCTAAGCCGCGCTCTCACCGCCTTGCACCGATTTGTGTCCTATTGCTCATTAATAAGTCTCTTATTAGATCGGGTGGTTTTCATCGCACCCGCCCCACGCCCGCCCCGACGACGCCGCGCCGCGAAATTCACACAAAAAGGTTTCGTTCAAATAAGGTCGAATCTAAGTTCATCATCTGCTATTCAACCTTCTTGCTTGCTACTATGTTTGCTTAGTAGTACTTTGTTTTCTACGTGTAGGCTGAAAGTTTTAATTCTGTGCCTAACACTCACGAGGAAAACAAAATGCCTGTTTGCTTCTCGTTTGCAGCTGTTCAAAAACAGAGCAGCATATTAATCGATGTTAATGCAGTCTGACGATATGAAATACAATGTTTTATTGTGTTTGTACCACCAACCGCAACCAGATATTTTAAATGATGTTTGCTCAACTGTTGAATGCAACTATTTGCTTACTGAGTGAAAGGATCCAGACGTCTTCCATAGGTTGATGTTTGATGTATAGGTATGAATAATTGAAACAAAAAGTAAACATTACAAAAAACCGACTTCCACAAACACTATTTGATAAGATTGAGTTTAATACAAACTGTAACCCCTTATCCCCCCCCCCATTGGGGACTTAATTTTGTCAAATCCCATCTCAGTGATACCCCACGCTACTAGGAACCTCTGTACAAAGTTTCATGGCTCTAGGTCCACCGGTTTAGGCTATGCGTTGCCTGCCCGTCAGCCACGCATTGTATTTATTGAGCAGTATTGGTGGCCATATGTGGTCTTCATCAGCAGTTTCGCATCACAATATTATGCTTACCGTGAGTAAATGCACGAGTTATTACTAAAAATACAAAAATCACTATAGGTCTGCCTATAATTTTTTAAGAGTTCCCTCAATTTCTCCAGGATCCCATCATCAGATCCTGACTTGGTGGTCCATAGTACCAATGGGAAGGTAAACCCTTTCAAACAAAAAATAATTTTCCAAATCGGTCCATCCGTCTAGGCGCAATCATATACATAAAAAACATACGGACGAATTGTAAACCTCCTCCTTTGGTAAGTCGGTTAAAAAGGGATAAAATCTGAGGATGATATACATCTTTGAATTTTAAACTGAATTTAAACTTAAGGACAAACCTAAATCTAACTTATTAAAGTTTGACTCATCAAAATTATTTCTCATTCAATTACTCTGCATAAGTCTGTAAAGTTTTCAATTGTTAATCTTATGCCTTTGTGGCTTACTTCAAAGTTATTAAAACATTCGATAAAACTATTAAGCAAACGCTAACCAAACGCTTGATATTCGGCAAGTGTCAAATTTATTTTAGCTCGTTTACTTTAAGATACGCTTACACTGGCAACTTAAATTGCACAATTCCGAGCAACTATGACGTCCCTCCACTCATCGCTACATCAATCTAATTTACGGCAAAAATATCAAACAAACTAATAGCACAGATACTATAATATTATACAAAATTAAATACAGATAGACCACCTAGAACAAAATATGACACCGGCGTTAACTGAGATGCTACGAAAGCTTCTTTAGTTAGAGGCCATTATCGCTTGGTGCAGCACCATCGAAAAATTGCAAATACCACGAGATGGCGCTAAGTCTTATAGAATTTATTCTAACATTAGCGCCACCTAGAAGTATGTCAACTGAAACCATGGCATTTTAAGTACAAATCTTACTCCTCGCGCCATCTCTTTTTTATGAAGGGTTACTAATAGCACACTGGTAATACTGCTACACCATATGGATCAAAATGGAATATATGGAGCAATAATAATCAATATCTCGGAAACAATCACTCCAGATAGTTAAATTACAATAAATTGCCGGGTAAATGTTTCTCGAAAAATTGCCCGTGTAAGCGTTTCTTTACATCGAATGATTTGCCAATCAATTCTGAGTGAGCCATTAGACCACTTAAGATTGTGGCTTAGGACATTAAACTACGCCCAGATACTACATATCCAATAGGCTTGTGGCCCAGGTAATCCAATAAATCTAGGAGCAAGTTTTGAGTTGAAGCATTATGTACAAAATGGCTTGACATTCTCAGAATTGTATATTTCCAGCAGATATATTTTATAAAGTCAATTTTGTGCAAAAAAGACAGCATTTTGATGGCACTTGACGTCATTCTGTTGTTATTTCATAGAACTCAGGAACAAAAGTGTCGTTTTGACAGTTCATAAAAAGTATCTATTTTCACTTGACAGGCCACAAGCCTATTGACTGCGCCTGCGGGGGAATGCGGCTCGCCAAACGTTTGCATACGCAACCTATGTACTTACTTACTTACTTACTTACTTATACTTTATTGCACAAAATAACACATTTTACAATTGAAAGTGGACAACACATGACAAAGGCGAGCTTATCTCTATTAAGAGACGATGTACGATGACGGGCCCCCAGACAGTTGCGCAGCGGCTGACCAATCACAGCTCTCTTATCTCGTACCCCGCCGCCTGTAAATTGGTGAGTTGTGTTTCAAAGGAAAATGTATCTATGCGCTCTCTACTGGATAAGTGCTCCCTGACTACGCCCAATTTTGCAGACGACCATTCAATGTCAGTTCGAGGATCCAATCAATAGATCACTATTCATCACAAGTCATACTTTATTTGTAACGACGACGACGGACAGAACGGAATGAAGGAGGTATACAGGGTGACATTTAATTAGCTGACCATATTTCGGGGAATGATAGTACCCATCATTATGAACAACTTTCCCCATGGAATATGTGGTTGCAAACGAAAAAAATGTTTGTGTCTCCCATACTAACTTGAAATCAGCTGATCGGGGCAATGTCCTGGGGGACGAATTTTTTTTTCATTTGCGACTATATGTTTCTTTGGGAAAGTTGTTCATAATGATGGGTACTATCATTCCCCAAAATATGGTCAGCTAATTAAATATCTTAGGTAAGAGTATTTATTGAGCAGTTCTGGTGGCCATATGTGATCTTCATCAGCAGTTCCGCATCACAACATTATGCTTACCGTGAGTAGATGCACGAGTTATTACTAAAAACAAAAAAATCACTATAGGTCTGCCTATAATATTTGAAGAGTTCCCTCGATTTCTCCAGGATCCCATCATCAGATCCTGGTGTCAATGGGACCAATGGGAAGGCAAACCCTTTCAAACAAAAAAAATAAATTCCAAATCGGCCCATCCGTCTAGGCGCTATCGGGACACATACATAAAAAAAAACATCAGACGAATTGTAAACCCCCTCCTTGGGGAAGTCGGTTAAAAGCGGCTTTTATTGCCCTCGCTGCATCTATTGCTATGCGATTCCTTACGTGACTCCCGCCCCCGGTCCTGAAGGAAAAATAATACAATAAATTACCTACAGCCTTCCTTCCGGAGCGTTCCCTCACGCCACCCGCCGCGCCGATATATCAAGCGATATTCGGACAATGGGCTTGGTTCTGTTAACCACATTTCTATCAGAAAATATCTCTCCTGCTTAATTATTAAACTCTCTTATCGGAACTTGGTTTACTGGAAGAAACTCAGGAACAAAAGTTCCGTTGATAGAACTCAGGAACAATATAATTAATAGGCTTGTGGCCTGTCAAGTCAAAAAAGATGCTTTTTATGAACTGTCAAAACGGAACTTTTGTTCCTGAGTTCTATGAAATAATAACAGAATGACGTCATGTAAAAGTGCCATCAAATGCTGTCTTTTTTTGCACAAAATTGACTTTATAAAATATATCCGCTGGAAATATACAATTCTGAGAATGTCAAGCCATTTTGTACATAATGCTTCAACTTAAGACTTGCTCCTAGTGTGTTCCTAGTTTTTTTGTTCAATTAATATTGTGTGCAATATTTTTTATTATTTTATTAGCCGACTTCAAAAAAGGAGGGGGTTCTCAATTGGGTTGTATGTTTTTTTATCATTATAATGTATCCAATGTGTGTTACATCAAAACTGAACAGATTTCAAAAAATATATTTTTGTTTGAAAGTGTTACTCATAAGCATGGTCCCATTATTTTTTAATTAGGAATCGGTCCAGCAGTTTGTTTACAACATGAAAATATCTGAAAAGTTTAATGTCATAACGTATTTACGGTAAACTAAATAACGTATTGTTTCCTTTCTGTAACTGTGGGCTGACCTAAGCCACAGATTAATAACTAAGGGACCAATATTCGTCCATATTTCATTTCATTTCATTTCATTTATTATTATTCACATTCACGATTATTACATCATATTTGAATGTCATATTTAAAACTAAAACACAATAACAACATAACATAAAAACAATAATACAATACTATACTATAAAAGATTATTACACAAAAAATATAAGTATTAAGGTAATTAAATTGTGTAAGTACTTGAGCCACTGTTGTGCGTCCGCTTTGGCCCTGGCAGAATACCAGCGTCACAGATTCGTCTGTGACATTGCTGAGTCAGGGCCATTTCACTGCCGTGGTACAGTCACATAACCACACAGCTGTAGGTACCTACTGTTTTTTGTTGTTATCAATTATGTGTGTGTACCATGTCAAATGAATAAATGAATTATCTATCTATCTATCTATCTATCTAATTTCCAATAAATTAAATGTCAATAAGTTTACCATACTAAATAAACTAAAATTTCCTAATACATTAATGCCGATCTTATTGATTTATGAACTCCTCAAGAGTGTGTGTACCATTGTGTACCATTCGCAACGCGAGCAGAGAGGATTGAATAATAGGTCTCGAAGTCGCTTTTTTAAGTTTTTGCAATTAAAGATTTCGCGATCTTTAATTGCAAACATTCAAACATGGCTTCAAGAGTCAGAAATATAATCTAAAATAAGCTGTTTAAAACGTGTGGGACAGAACTACCCCGAACAGTGCCCTACAGTTAATATTTCACAGGGATAGTCTCTTTGTACTACCCTCCTTTGTAGGCACCTGCCGCGGCTGAAATTAAGATATTTCTATTGAGCGGTAGTCGTGAATGGCCGAACGTTTATTGGCTGATAAATCGTTAGCGGGTCTATTGTTTTGGGGATATTATGCCTGAGATAAAGACGCTATTTTCCTTGTTTTATGGCGATAAGTGAAATCTTCTTCTTCAGTATATTTGTATTCATTGCTGGATATTACCCGAACAAACTGCATGCACAATATCAAAATCGTATATTTCTAGCAGTTGTACAACCTTATCTACACAACCGTTCGGTCCAATATCACAGCCCGCGATTTTCAACCTGACCACATCGAAATAAAGCTCAAAACCTATGAAAAAACAAAACAGAACAGTTGGGTCATTTGGAGTCGATGGACGTTTGAGCAGGTAAGCTAGTATTAACGACACAAAACTAGAAAGCTTGTAAGCACATTTTGTTTATTTCTTGTTCTATTCCGTGTCTTCTGTCTTTGTTCTTCGTGTCTTGTCTCTGCCTTGTCTGTCAAGTGGGTATCAAGCTTAATCGGTTCGCTCGCGTTAAGACACACGCGGGCGGGCCAAACTAACTCTAGTGAACATTAGATGTGCGAGCGAAAGAGTTAAGATTAAGCACAAAAATACTATTATAAGAGTTCAGAGAAGAGCCCTGGGTTCAGAGATGGGATTATCATCCTCCATTCTGTTCAGGGACGCTACCACAATGTCTTATGCCAATATTGTTATATTTTTAATCTATTAAAGTGCAATCATCGAATAATTGGCTAAATAATTCACCAAGTAACAATTAACAGTAACAATTCACAATATTACACAAAATAAACGAAATCGGTCCTTACAGCCAGAATTCATCTACACCACATAGTCACAGAAAGGCGAAAATATGTCATTTTGGGTACCTGGATGACAGTTTTTTCTATGTAGATACCTAAATACTGGACCGATTCGTAATTTTTACAAAATGGGACCAACCTGAAGGTCCATTCTTTCATAAAAAAAGAAGGATTTTTGAAATCGTTTAACAAATAATGCCAATTTCGAGGTAACACATAAAAAAATATATAAGAAAGCATAACACAACCGAATTGATAACCCCCTCCTTTTTTGAAGTCGGTTAAAAAGTGGGCACAATTGTGCCTCCTCTGCCGTCTGCCACTTAATACGGGAAAAGGCGGGACTAAATGACCCTCAAAACATGAATATAATAATAAAAATTCACCAAATTAAAAACTTAAAAAAAACCACTTCATGGCCTCACTAGTCCTTCCCAGTCGATATACAAAATGTCGTCTATATACCCGAAAACGAGCCTATGAAATCTGTCTCCTGACAGTGAAGCCCATACGTATTACATAGTATAAATGAATACGATCCTAAAAGCCAGAATTTATCTCGTGACAATGACTATACACCGAAAACACTGGATGTATAATGTCATCAAGGTAAAAAAAAACTTCACAGATTTTTCATGTAGAAACCTTACTACTGGACCGAATCCTGATTTTCAAAAAATGAGATCAAACTATTGGGCTTCCCTTTCGAACAAAGAAAGAATTTTTGAAATCGGTTCGATGTAACAAACCTTTAAAAAAAATGATGAAAAAAAGAAATATACAACTGAATTGATAACCTCCTCCTATTTTGAAGTCAGTTAAAAAGGGTTTGCGACTATTTTGTAGATTTCAAAAAGAGCAATAGAACTTAAGAGACCGCCGACCACGTGTATTTCCCATACCAACTGACTGTTAATCGGATTAATACAGTGTTTACGCAGGTTCCTGGTCGTATACCAAGGTTCTTATTCAAATTACTTAAAAATATTTTTAAATTGGTTGAAGAGGAACCCTGGTATGCACACCAGGAACCTGCGTAAACAGTGTATAAATCTGATTAACAGTCTAAATACGTTAAACTATTTCTCAAATTCACATCATTTTTGTATTACGTTTGTATGGGAAATTCACGCGGTCACCGCGCATTCGCCAAAGTAGAGCTCTCTGTCAGAAAAACACACTTCCATCTGCCCATTATCGCTATGGCGACGAGTAGTTCGCTGGAATTAGGTCGCGCGCATTTCCACTGCTTGCTTCCGCACTGGGTATTACGCAAAGGGCTCTTCCTGAAGGGTTACTTGTTGGACATCGCCGATGTCGGGAGCGGCGCGGGTATAAAAAATAAACTATAATAACCGGCCAAGTGCGAGTCGGACTCGTTCGCATCTATAAAAAACCGCAAAAAAAAAAACATGTTAGTTGTATGGGAATATAAAATATATAAAATTTCCTTTGCCCCCTTTATATAAAATTTCTTTCGTTTTTTAGTATTTTTAGGGTTCCGTACCCGAAGGGTGCCAAACGGGACCCTATTACTGAGACTTCGCTGTCCGTCTGTCCGTCCGTCCGTCCGTCCGTCCTGTCTGTCACCAGGCTGTAACTCATGAACCGTGGTAGCTAGACAGGTGAAATTTTCACAGATGATGTATTTCTGTTGCCGCTATAACAACAAATACTAAAAATCAAAAGAAATTTAATATTAAGATACAACAAACGTGATTTTTTTTGCTCATTTTTGCTGGATATTGATAATGGCAGGTAGACGCTTAAAATGTTCACAATATATTGAGTATATTATTTACTTAAAAAATAAATAATTAAATTAAAATTAAATTAATATTTAGGGGGGGCCCCCATACTTTCTTTTTTTTTGCGGTTTTTTATAGATAATAGTACGGAACCCTTCGTGCGCGAGTCCGACTCGCAATTGGCCGGTTATTTGTTATAGCGGCCACAGAAATACATAATCTGTGTTTCAACTGTCTAGCTACCACGGTTCATGAGATACAGCCTGGTGACAGACAGACGGACAGACACACGGATGGTATATGGTAGCTCAGCCCGGTATGTTGTAGGCCCTCAATCCGTAGGTCGTGAGTTCAAATCACCGTGAGGACATAAACTTTTTATTTATTTTCTTTTTCTTTTTATTTTATTATTTTGAGTTAAGTATTGTTGTACGACGATGGTACGGTACCCTTCGTGTGCGATTCCGACCCACACTTGACCGATTTTTGATTACCTTTTCCAGATTACCATGCATAGCCGGTGTTAGACAAATGTTTAGTGTGTGTTTTGGAAGTGCCCGTATATGCGAAGTTGCAAGAGTGGTATAAATTACTGTCATAAGTGAGACAAACGACTGCACATTTCATTTTCAGGACAGAATTATTTACAAATAAATGCTCGAACTCACAGGTAGAGTGAAAATTGTAGCGATTTTTTCACTGGTTGTTACATTGTGTAAAAAAAGTATTTATTTACAGTCAATATACAGGGTGACATTATATTCTTCTATTCTTCTTTAAGGGGGTTGAAGTGCCTGCACGTGGCCCACTTCTCCCGCTCTCTTATTTCAGCCAACCCAACTCATCCACAAGTTGGAGTAGGAGGCCTGGATGTTCAAGGAGCTCCCGGGTCGATGATGCTTCTCCCAGAATCGCCACCCTGGTTTCAATTGTGGATGGACATGCCAGCAACATGTGCTCGACCGTCTCTTCCACTTCCATGCAACCCATTAGGGGGCTGTCGGTTGTACCTGTAATTGTAAAGTGTTTGTTTAGTGTACAGTACAATGGCCTGTTATACAGGGTAACATTTAATTTTAATGGAATACGTTAAATCAACGTGCATTCACGACGATTGTCAGTATTACACGTCATTTAACATCTATCCATGATTTTCAACTATTATAGAGTTAAATTAGACAGTTGCGTTATAGAACTTATGTCAAAGTCCCTATCTATCTGCAGATAGAGGATACAGTTGTCCAATCTTCTCTGGCGGCCCGTCATCATATGATCATACATAGGTTGCGTATGCGAACGTTTGTTCAATACAACATACGTTTGGCGAGCCACATTCCCCCGCATGCGCAGTCAATTGGATATATAGTCTCTGGTCGTGAGCAACTGCCCCATCTATGAATCAAATAGGTAAAAGTTCACGTTAAAATAATTATCATACAGATAACAATAAATTATTCTCTTTTGTAGCGCTCATAATAAACGCAGTCAACACTCGAGAATGTAAAAATAATTCTCGATAAGCCGAACACAATAAAATCGTCGCCAAAAATGCGAGCAATAAACGAAAAACTAATTGGTTTCCGATTTAACGAGGGCCGGCGATCGCGACTGAGTTTTGTATTTACGGGTGTTGCGAAACAATTATATACGGAGCCGCATGTATCTGCTGCCGAAGTATTTTGTTATGAAGTTTAGAGATTTTGGCGTGGTGTTTAACGAGGGCCGGCGATCGCGACTGAGTTTTGTATTTACGGGTGTTGCGAAACAATTATATACGGAGCCGCATGTATCTGCTGCCGAAGTATTTTGTTATAAAGATTAGAGATTTTGGCGTGGTGTGTAGGTAAAGTCAAAGTCAAAGTCAAAAGTCTTTATTTGTAAAACATAATCATCTTAAATATTTAGAATAACGTATCTCTATGTTTGGCACAGTGGCATACAAATATTCGAAATGTTTTTGTACTTGAACTTATAGTGTTGTGTCATCTAGATATTCTCTTATGGAATAGTATATTTTATTCAATAGTAGCTTGCGGTTTTCTGTCTTAAATTTTATTATATTGTCTAAATTTCTTATACTATCAGGAATGTGATTAAAAATTGTGGGTGCCTTGCCGAGAATGTTATTTTTATATAATGCTGTTTTGTGACTAGGCATGATAATCTTTGTCTGGTGACGCTTACTAGAAAAGTTAATAAATAGTTGTTTATTGGTTTTGACAAATATTGCTACCTCATAAATTTATATAGTGAAGGGACTGTCAAAATATTTAGTCGTTTGAAATTAGGCTTACAGCTGTCGGTGCGTCGGATCCTACAAATAGCTTTATGCATCTGCAACACGGTTTCTTCAGACACAGTTTTTGAAAGTTTGTTCAGCACATAAGAGTATTTATTAAGTTTATTACATATTTCTACTATCTGCGTCTTCCATTTCATATTGTTGTCAATATGTATTCCCAAAAACTTTGATACCTGGGTTTGTTCAATGTCTTTACCTAAATAGTAAAGGTAGTTAGGTATGATTTCTGCGTAATGATGCAGTTGATTCGATAATGTATGTATGACAGGGTAGTATAGACTTAGTTGTAATATAGTTAAGTTAAGTATAGTTAAGTTATTTATTTACTTATCATCTTGAGCATCTATATTTGCAAATAAACATACAGTCAGCTGACCCACTCAGGCCAAAATGTACTGGGAATTTAAAAATAAAGTTGCTCTGATCAAATCGGTTTCATAATGAAAGTTGCTCAGAAAGATGTCGCTAAAAAAGTAGTTTCTCATTTTTGTGTTAGTTCATTTACACCTTGTATTTTGCGCCAGTTGCAGTCTTCATAGGCCATTTATCTTTGGGTTAGCTAACGCTTGAAGGAACACTATCTTTCTCAACCTTAATATACCTTAGTATATGTATATTTTATATTTTGCTTTTTGGTTTTATCCGTATTTATGTATTTATTAGTAAGTAGTCTATTATTATAATATTTATCGTTGTGCACTTATGTAGGTCTACCTTTTATAAAATTATCCTCTCCATCCTAGGTTTGCTAGAAGAGATCTCTTATTAGAGATAAGCTCGCCTTTGTACATGTTTTTTTCTAATATTAAGTGTCTGTATTATGTTTTCTGTGCAATAAAGTATGCTCTTACATGATCTGATCACGTCATATTTTACTTCTGAAAGTCGGATTGGCAACTAGCCTGGCACCCCTGCATCAACCCTCACTGAGAACGTTTGGTGGAGAATGTCTCAATCTCACTCATATCCGAGTAAAGATCCGTGCCCTCGTTGAGAACATTAGTGGACTCAATTACATATTTTATTGAGGAACCATTCAAACATCAGCGTAACTGTACTTCTGCTAACCCATTTATTTATTTATTTATTTATTTATTAAGGTTTACCAACAGATCTTACACAATACACACAAATAGAAAAAACAGTACATCTTGCTATGTGTAGACCCAATTATAGGTGAACACAACATACCTACATTAAAAAAATAAAACGGTTCAAACTACCTACATACTACTACTACAACTACCATAAAGGAAAAGATTGTTTTGATCCCAAAGGCGGCTCCAGCGATAACCGCTGTTTATTTTATATTTATGAATGCCACAATAAAGTTATTTGCCACAAGTTCGGTGAGGTGGATCATTTTACTGCATGCGGCAACGGGATGATCACCTAGGTCTGTATTACTAAACAACTCTCAGCTTTGAAGGTGGCCAAAGCTTTATCGGCAGACCACCTAACCTAACAAATGGTCCGATAATATAGCGAGGATAGCAGGAAAGTCGCGGGTTGCACAGGATCGAGTTGAATGGCGTGTACAAGATTGAGGCTCATACTCAACAATTGGTTCCCTGATAGGCTGATGATGATGATGATGATGCGTTCTGCTGGCTTCAGTACATCGTGTGGACGTGAGCCTGACATCCCCTCAGCTATGTCGCAATGATGGTTACGCCGTTTCGCCTGTCAGAAAGTATGTAAAGACGCACATGAAAAAGTAAAGACGCACATGAAAAAGTAAAGACGCACATGAAAAAGTAAAGACGCACATGAAAAAGTAAAGACGCACTTGAAAAAGTCTGATAGATATCCAGTAGTAGAAAGTCACAATAAGAAGAAGATGAAGATCGATATCAGAGCTAAGAGTGGATTATTCATACGGTAGGGGCACAATAATTGTGCCCACTTTTAGCCAGTTATCGAATACTCAATTTGTCACAGTCTAACCACAGATTACTAAATAGTTACTACGTAACAGATACTTCACTCAGTAGGAAATTTCCAATACCTACTGATATAATAGCCTACTCCGTCGCGTCAGCAACCGCTGCATGCTAAAATGTGCCTAAATGCTCAAGCGTACAGTTGTGATCGCTTCGCACCGCGCGATCTCACACTAATCGCAGGGCTGGCAGACATCGCAGATACTCGTACGATACAAACACAGTTCAAAACGTGCGTGCGCTTGGCTTGCGACAACCATATTGACGTTGGGCGCCGGGCCATAGCCGGGCGCTCCGAGAGCTCGGGCGGGTGGTAGGTAATTATAGCGCGCGAATACATTCAGTGACGGAGGCCTGGTATAACTCACAAACTTCGCACTGAATTTCTGTGCTGAATTTCATAATTCTTTATTGCACGGAAAAGAATGAGTGTGTGTACTTGATAATATTGTATCATTAAAAGTTATTCCCGATTTCACCGACGGTTAGGGGTCACTTAGCTCTTTCTCTTAGCTGTCTAGCGACTGTTTCGGAGGCAGGCCTTTTAAATTTAGGGGTCCCCTAGCAGCCTTGATGACCCTTAAACTTAGCTCAAAGCGAAACAACCGGTAAGTGGCCCCTGAAAAGAAATAAAGTGTCCCCTAAAGATAGGGATTGTAAGTGAAATGAACCATATTAGTTCTCTATACAGGGTGACATTTAATTAGCTGACCATATTTGGGGAATGATAGTCCCCATCATTATGAACAACTTTCCCCAAGAAACATATAGTCGCAAATAAAAAATATATCGTCCCCCAGGACATTGCCCCGATCAGCTGATTTCAAGTTACTATTGGGAGACCCAAAGATTGTTTTCGTTTGCGAACATTATGTTCCTTGGGGAAAGTTTTTCATAATGATGGGTACTATCATTCCCCAAAATATGGTCAGCTAATTAAATGTCACCTTGTTATATTTTTTACTCTTGAATGCCTCTTAATCTAAAAGAAAGCTAAAGCACAGAAGAGATAATAGTATGTACTCCCCGTACAGAACGGCCACTCCCTTCCCCGCGATGATTCAGATACCGCACCCCACCCCTGGCGTCAAAGAATCGGTATAAGGATCAATAGACAGGGCTGGACGCCAGACGAGTGATGACGACGCGTATACTTTAATATCGCTGCATTTGCCGCGCCATCGCCACCAGCCCTATAGCAAAGTTCACGCACACATTTGCACGTATATAAACATCATTTGTTTTTGTAGTAGTAATAGGTGATTATTTTACGAGAGCGTTCTATGGAGTGTCCGACGTGTGGCTAAAGTTGAAATCCTAAGTCTAAACAGAGCGGCCTACCTAATGTGTTGCTTGTAGCGTTCTCACACTCACAAACACATTACCTACACGTTACACCGACCCCGACCACTTGATTTCCCCAACATGACGTCTCACACAATGAGTTAAGACATGACATGACATCTCAATGAAACAGGGCACGTCAGGCTGTCTCATACAGCCAAGCAGGCTGTTATGAGGCACATTAGGCTTTGTTTCTGTTACCATAGACAATATTTGTCTATGCTATTACACATAGCATTACGTATTTTTCCCACACGGGGTCGCAAAAGCACAATTTATCCAGACGGTCTCTGGGGATGAAGAAAACAAATAACCGGCCAAGTGCGAGTCGGACTCGCGCACGAAGGGTTCCGTACCATTATCTATAAAAAACCGCAAAAAAAAAACATGTTTTAATAATTTAATTTAAATTTAATTATTTATTTTTTAAGTAAATAATGTACTCAATATATTGTGAACATTTTAAGCGTCTACCTGCTACCATTATCAATATCGAGCAAAAATGAGCAAAAAAATCACGTTTGTTGTATGGGAGCCCCCCTTAATATTAAATTTCTTTTGTTTTTTAGTATTTGTTGTTATAGCGGCAACAGAAATACATCATCTGTGAAAATTTCAACTGTCTAGCTACCACGGTTCATTAGATACAGCCTGGTGACAGATAGACAGACAGACAGACGGACAGCGAAGTCTCAGTAATAGGGTCCCATTTGGCACCCTTCGGGTACGGAACCCTAGAGATAACTTGGAAGTTTACATGTTTGTGATGTCTCAGATCGGCTCAGCAAAGAGTTTCGAATCAGAGAAGCATATTGTTAATATCCATAGAAGTTTCCAATCGTGTCGAAATGATGGCAGCACTAAAACAAGAACGCCATATTGATCCACCTTTGGGCCACCACATTGTTTTATTGTCTGTGCATAATTTACTGGCCGTTAAGAGTAATGCAAAATGCTGAATGGTGAAACAGTTCGTAACGAAACGACTATTTGCCATACTGTTCCATTTTTAAATGTTGAAATGTTCACGAAAGATTTTGAAATCCTCTGCCATAATGTGGGTACACATTTACTATTTACGAAAAAACTTTATTCCGGTAATAAACTAAAGTTTAACGAAGTTTAAAGCCATTTTTCTAATATTTTGTAATAGTGCGCGAAAAAAGCTCTCAGGTGTCATGGCGTCGGCTTTGATGTCACGCATAATTTAAGTAAACATGTCAATGTCCAAATGAGTAACCAGCATAAATCAGATGATGTTTACATTGTCATGACGTCATGCAGCGTCATGCGTTATGGTTATGATTCCTGTTTCGATCAAAATGGCCGAATGCAGTATTTTAAATTTTCGTTTTATTGAAAATCATATTAATCTCAATGTTTTTAATCAAATTAAATTAGTGTTTTAAATACTTTTAATATGTATATTCCCTTGGAATCATTAAATTTTTGATTTTATTTATTTGATACAGTCGTCAGGCCTATTGTTTCATGTATTGAACGTATTTTTAGCGACTTCAAAAAAGGATGTTCTAAAATAAAGAGGTGGGTAACACTTGATTTCACTGTACAAACATACATAGCCAGCGTGGTGGAGTATGGCTCAATCTTACTAGTATCCGGGTAAAGGCCTATACCAGTGGAGATAATGGGCTGCATTTATTATTAGTCCTTTCTGTAGGTATCTGTGCGAATGTAGTCACATTATCAAGTCATTTTTGCATTTGCATTGCACAACTATCGCATAACAAACTCTGCTGAGCTGTCACTAGTGGTGGTCATAAAAGCTATATTTTGTTAACATGCTAAATGAAATATGCTTAATTTATTTAGCATGCTAATTTACACGCTAAGTTATAACGAAACGAACGCGTCGAACGCTTGTTGATTCGTCGAGAAAGCGCGCGAAATCACGCAAAATCAAGCGCGGTCGCGAGCAACCGGTCGACTGATCACGCCGCGCTGTGCTATTTTAACGTAACACTACAAAAAGTCCGCTGGCGCTAGCAGCGTCGGTCCGTTTCGTTATTATAACATAGCTCTATCTGATTCGACTAATAGCACGCGCTTTTCGTTACAAGTAAATAACGTGCTGCTTTTAACGGCTTTACGTTATATTAACCACCACTAGCTGTCACTAACGCTATTGCTGTCTCATATCATACCATATTAGCAGCGTAATGCCTGACAGCTAGCGTTGTGCATTGCTACGTTATTACATATTCCATTTTACATATGGGAATAGAATAGTGGATGCAAGATGGCGTAGATGCAGAGAGTTATTACAGAAAAGTAAGGTTCATGCTGTCGGACAGACCACGGAAAAGATTAATCGGTCAAGTGCGAGTCGGAATCGCACAAGAAGGGAACCGTACCATCGTACAACACAACTTAAGCACTAAAAACAATAAAACAAAAAGAAAATTAAAAACACGTCTCTTGTGCGGGGACCCCCTTTAATTTGCAATATCTCTCGTATTTCAGTATTTGTTGTTGTTGCGGCAACAGATACACATTCAGTGAAAATTTCAACTTTCTAGCTATTACGGTTCGTGCTCTAGACCCGCTGACGGACGGACGGACGCACGGACGGACGGATGGATGGACGGACAGACGGACAGCGGAGCCTTAGTAATAAGGTCCCGTTTGGCACCCTTTTGGGTACGCTACCCTAAAAAACATACACACATAGTTTTTCTGTTCCGTGGGTGGGACAGACGAACAGGGGCCCGATGCTGCTCTGAGAAACGCACTTATATTGGATCGCTATCGCATCTAAAACACCCAAAATGGCGTCATTTGGTATGCTCCTAAAGAATCGCAATTAGATCGTAAATAGATTGCAAGCAAAGCGTGTATAAGTCGATCTTTACCTCCAAATATCTCGGTAATGTGACGCTTTAGTGTGTTATTAAACATTTTTTGTTCGTCTATGTGTCCTCTATCCATACATACCACTTTCGTCGTGCCCTGCGATTTTGAAAAAAAAAACAAAATGGCGGCGGGTCGATATGCCAGAAAGTTTTAATGCCCTTTATCTGTTTCGGTACCTATTCAGCCTATACAATACATACAGTCTACTCGTGATAAGAATGCGGTGAAATTTAAATTTAAATCTGTTAACACACACTCACAGGACAGGACACAACCTTTGCATTCGAAAGTTTGTCTTCAACTGGTCACTGTGAACTTGGCTTGATAATTAGAAACGATTTGATTGGTTACGGGGCGTGGCTAGGCCGCCGGACAGTGATGACTTTACTGCATTCTTATCACGAATGTTGCCATCATTTAATGTCAAAGTATATTAGTATTACCTGGTAAATAAATGGGGTGATTCACATTTTGTTGTTTTTTTTTATTTGGGTCCAGATTCATATATTCGAGTTGCCAGTACCACTACCCATGTCATGTTTCACAGCTCGCTGAGCCATGAAATTGGAAGTCCTATCTATGCCATTTGTTCTTAATAAATAAAATACGAAAAGTCATTCTGTTTCATGTTTATTAGATAACTCTGGGCAGTATTGTTTTGAAACGATATGTGGAGAGTCGGATAATCTCGTATGTAGGTGCTTTTAAAATATAAATGCCAGTGTGTGGGTGGGTGAAGGAAAATGAATGATTGATATATTTTCTTTATTCAAGCTAGACTAGCAATACTAAAACCTTGATGTAAATGTCACACGTTGATATAGAAGTCGGTTAAAAAGACGTTTCTTCCAGCCTATTATATTTGTGCTATAGGTAAGACCTTGCATTTTGACAAGTTTTATTTATTTATTTCTCCACTTTACATCTAACTTTACAGGATTTACCTAATGCGATAGATGAACATACCCATACTTAAAATACCCTTAAATATAACAGATCGTTATTTATACTTTTCTATTAAAAAAAGAAGAGCCTGTATCTACTTATTATAATAACTTAATTATTATCATAGCAAATAGTGTCTAGTGCAGTTCGTATGAATTTACTCAGTGTACAAGAGAATAGATCTTCAGAGAAGTTTCATGACTGTAGTCCTACGGAAAGTACCCTATAGGTTTGAGTTTGAGTCCATTGCGATTAATATGAAAATCCAACGATTTTACCGCATAAACGGTCGTATCGTTCGATTGCGTTGATATAAATTTCAGCTTGATACGTCCACGCGTTCTTTATATAAAGACGGACAGACGGACCGACGGATAACAAAGTGATCCTATAAAGGTTCCTTTTTTTCCTTTAAAGGATCGGAACCCTAAAAACGGAAAAAAGTCCTAAATTTTCAAGATTTTAACTGTGATCCGGAGGGCTTTCGATGTGGAAAACTTGGATTTGTCATGACCCATTTCATCACTACCAACTAATAAAAAAATCAGAGCTAACTCATTAGATGCAAGGCACCAGTACTAGCTGGGTACCAATTCCATGGACTAATTAAATCTCCAGTTCAGTAGTGGCCTATAAACGGAAAAATAACCCACACAACCGTAGATCACTTAACTGTAATTCGTAGCAATGATGATACATTACACTACATACCGAAACAGAAATAATAATAATTCAGTTTTGAAATCCAATTGAAATGGAAATACATTTTACCGAGCGCGAAATAATTCAGTTTACACAAATCACAAAGGGTACAATTCCTAAATCAAATTCAATTTACGCAGGGCGACGTGGTTTCGACCATATTAGAGGTAGGATCTACTAATTAAAACTCAAAAACTCGTAGATTTTCAAATATACAGAAAAATTACATAAAAAGTATTATTTAACTGGCTATTCCTCCACCCAATTTACACCTGACTGACCTGACCAATGTTGTCAAATATTGCATTTAAATTGAACTCATTGATAGCGCCTTGACGTAAGACCTAAAAGTCAAGGAACTGTCAAGCAAATAAGCACACGCGTGCCAGGTCTTTTTCGTAAGAACTCAGTACAAATTATTAAAACGGATAATTTACTCATATTTATCTTTCCTTTCTCTTCCCCAACTCTACTCACGAGCTGACCCGAAATGGCCCGCACAAAAAAGCGCGCAACTTTAAAATTTTCCACATTTGCAGAGCAATTTTGCAGTAAAGGAAATACGTCATAACGTTCAACTATGTTACACGAATAGCGTTCATTGTTCGTCCGAAAATAGGGAGTAATATCAGGAGAATCGCGATATCACCGCAGCGTTGTTTCCGGGGCTGTGGTGTGAGGTTGGGGGCTGGAGAAGTCATATTGCTATAACTATCGTCATCATCAGCATCGTTAAACTTAAGGTAGGATACCTACCAGACAAGGTAGAACAGGTCTGGGCCCGACTTCTACTGTTCACAAGCATACGACAAGCCTGGCACAAACTTCAATACGAGGTATTTGGTATTCTACTAAAATCGGAATCCAATTCACAAGCGCCAGCGTGAAGCCAGAGTACTTCGTATTCTACTGTCCAAAACGTACTTACGCTGGCGTCAAACTGGCGCCAGCATAAGTTCCTTTTGGACAGTAGAACGAAGTACGCTGGCGTCAAACTAGCGCCAGCGTAAGTACGTTTTGGAAAATCTTAAATCCGCGCCTGATCTTGCACGGTGGCCGTAGATTCCATTTTCAAACACTCAATTTTTATTAGTTTGCTTAGTTTTGTTCGTGTTGCCACCCGAATGGCAGGCAAGTATCTCTTGCACAGTCAACTCAACCGCCACAAAACTGATTGCGAAAGCATACCGTACCATATTTCATTCTCCTCAGAGGCACCGGTGCCGTGTGATGGATTAAAAATATTAAGCTTAGCTGGCATAGGTGGGTTTATGATAGCGGAATTATATCGGCATTGGTGCCGGGTTGATAGGTATGTATGGGTTAAGCAACATCTCTGGCTGAGGTAACATAATGGGTGTTTCGCTATCATTGACCCGCCTTTACCAGCTAAGCTTAGGTAGGTTTTTGATTTTAGTAATACCCGTCCCGGTGACTATCGTTACTTGGTGGTAGTAGTCGTAAAGCTGTGTTAGAGGCAGCTGTGATAAACAAAAACGTGGCAGAGGGACAACTGTGCCCACTTTCAGCCCACCCTTCAGTTACGGATTAATTAAGATTTCCTCGCAATGGTTTCCATCACCGTTGATAAATGACTATATCCCATTGCTACCGGAATTTGACGCTGCACCTCCTGCGTGAGAAGCGAGCGTGAACCCATAGACCACGGATCTCGTCTATCTAATAAGACATACGGCGCAAATGGTTAGAATCATTAGTGGGCACGTTCATAGAATTACTAATGAAGCGGAGAGCGTGGCGTCTGCACTATAATTTACAGTAACCCTGATTCTGCAGTGCATTTCCTAAAATGAGAGACTATTATTCCTTGGTAAGAGCACAGATACTATAATATTATACTTATACAGATAGACCACCCAGAACAAATATGACACCGGCGTAAGCTGAGATGAGATGCTACGGAGGCTTCTTTAGTTCGAGGCCATTATCACTTGGTGCAGCACCAACGAAAAATTGCAAATACCACGAGCTAGCGCTAAGATGTATAGGATTTAGTCTAAGATTAGCGCCACCTAGAAGTATGCTAACTGAAACCATCAAATCTCACTCCACAAGCCATCTCTTTTTTACGAAGGGTTACTAATTCTAATTCGTATGGGATGGGCACCCTGTGGTAAGAGTCAAAGTCAAGGCATTTATTTGTAAATAACGGTAGGTAAGTTATGGTGTTATGTATGAAGGATTATGTTAAGAGTTAGTTAATAAGATTCGTTAAGAGCCCGTGGCCTAGTGGTTTCTTGCTTGCCTCTGACGCAGAAAATGCGGATTGAAATTCCGATGCTCACAAACATGTAAACATCCAAGATCAGCGGGGCAATTCCGGCGCTAGCGAGATCATGTCCATGGTCAAAATATCATTACACACATTACACATTACACATACATACAGGCACATACATTGCTCCTGGCCCCACACTAGGATACCCTGTGTCGTGGGAACCAGAAACAGCGACATCACAAACATGTAGGTAAACATCCAAGACATGGGTTTTTTTTGTCCCCATCCGGGATTCGAACCCGGGACCTCCCGCATGGTAGGCAGACGTGCAACCGCTGCGCCACAGAGGCCGTATTTGAGATACCGAAATCTCAATCAAAAACAAAAAAAAGCTTTTCTTACGACTAGCCTTTCAACCAACCGAGGTATCTAGACCCGTTTTCGATCGAAATAAATATAAATCGAGATCGTTTTCGACGGACTTAGGCGGTATCAAAACCGATATCTCGACTGGGAAGATGATCTCGATAGCGCGAGAATCGGGGGCCAGACGATTTGTTTGCCTTGCTCCCCAGTCGGGGATTCAAACCCGAGACCTCTCACCTGGGAAGCACAGCCTCGAGCACAACGCCACCGAGGTGCCACTGGCAACTCATTTTAAGCAGAGTTGACCCAACAATTAAAACCCAAACAATATAATTAAGATTACCTCAGAATAACGGCGCTGAACGAACATCGCTTTAAAATCGCTTTGATCGCTGTAGACGAAGCAGGATTTAATTTTAGTTTGCGAACAGAATAGCAATGATTCTTCTACGCTAGGAGAAACATAGTATTATGTGCTATTAGAAAGGTGTCACGAACTAAACTTACAAGCTAATTAATAATTGAAACAAAAAGTAAACTTTAGAAAAAACCGACTTCCACAAACCCTATTTGATAGTTTCTTCACAAAATAAAAGGCCAAACTAAATTAACCTTATTACGTCAGTGACACGGACGCTGTCACCGGGCCTTTTATTTTGTAAAGAGTACAAACTGTAACCCCTTATCCCCCCCCGCCCTTGGGGACTATTTTTGTCACATCCTATCTCAGTGCTACCCCACGCTACTAAGGAACCTCTGTACAAAGTTTCATGGCTCTAGGTCCACCGGTTTAGCCCATGCGTTGCCTGCCCGTCAGCCACGCATTGTATTTGTACCTAGTATTGAGCAGTTCTGGAGGCCATATGTGGCTTTCATCAGCAGTTCCGCATCACAGTATTATGCTTACCGTGAGTAAATGCACGAGTTATTACTAAGAACACAAAAATCACTATAGGTCTGCCTATAATATTTATTTTGAAGAGTTCCCTCGATTTCTCCAGGATCCCATCATCAGATCCTGACCTGGTGGTCGACAGTACCAATGGGAAGGTAAACCCTTTCAAAGAAAAAATAATAATTTCTAAATCGGTCCATCTGTCTAGGCGCAATCGGGGCACATACATAAAAAAAAACAACCGGATGAATTGTAAACCTCCTCCTTTGGGAAGTCGGTAAAAATTTAACCAGTAGTTGCTCACGTTTGCAGGAAATTATATCTCGTAAAATGATAAATTGATAATGCACCTGACAGCTCCATATATTTGATGGTTTTACATTTTTAAGGTACCGTACCCGAAGGGTTGCCAAACGGGACCCTAATACTAAGGCGCCGCTGTCCATCTGTCCGTCCGTCCGTCCGTCCGTCAGCGGGTCCTAGAGCACGAACCGTAATAGCTAGAAAGTTGAAATTTTCACAGAATGTGTATATCTGTTGCCAAAACAACAAAAAATACTGAAATACGAGAGATATTACAAATTAAAGGGGATCCCCATACAAGAGACTTGTTTTGATACACCCACGCATTGCAATATGATGGTATATTTCGCGTCGACTCACATCGTTGTTGTAGCTCAGCCGGTTTGTTGTAGGCCCTCAATCCGTAGGTCGTGAGTTCAAATCACCGTGAGGGCATAAGTCTTTTTAATTTTCTTTTTCTTTTTGTTTCATTGTTTTGAGTACTTCAGTTTTGTTAAACGATGGTGCGGTACCCTTCGTGTGCGATTCCGACCCGCACTTGACCGATTTTTATGTTTTAGGGCTATGTTTTCATAGTCCTAATTTCTGAATACATAATGCTCCTGATACCGTCAGGCTACTTATCGTAATACGCATTACCATGCATGCACCAGAAAATGCAAAGAGAAAGCGTGGCCGACCCAGGAAGAGATGGAGTGATGAGGACAATGAAGATGATGGGTCTACGGGACAAGGAGTGGGAGCAGGCCTGGGACACTCCGCAACGCTTCCTAACTCTTTATTAATCTGTGGTGGGAGGTAGACTGCTCAGGATCGGATAACTTGGAAGCGGGGAAGAGAAGCCTTTTAACAGCAGTGGGGCATAGCAGGCTCGTAATAATAAAACCCACAGATAAAAAGTTATATTTTTCACAATTTTATTTTTATTTTATTTATCGATCTTAAAAAATCCACAGCTAATACAGATAAGTAAGACAAGACAAATAATCTTAACATTGGCTAATGAAATGGCTAAATATCGGATTTACATTTTTTTGTTTAAATATTATAAGACAGACGTACTTAGCAATTATACTTACAAACATAAAAATTATAACAAAAGCTAGTTACAGCTAGTAACTAGTGTTGATTTAAGTTGATTTAAGTAGGTGGTTTTAAAAATTAAGTTGATGAGTTGAGATGTGTCGGTTGTGTAAGTAGTGTAGGATGTATGTGTTGTGTGGTGGTGTGTGTGTAAGTGTACCTGCTTAGCCCTACGACGACGGTGGTCTTGGGATCGGGACTGTGTATATTGAATTGCCACTAAGCAGGGTGAGTATTGAGTATAGTTTAGTAGGCTATTCCTAAGGCACGGCAGATACATCATCAATGTATCTGTCTGTCATAATAATTCAAATAGTAATAATAATATTTCAAATAATGTTTTTCTTAAAAACAATGATCAATTAAAAACACCCCACATGAAGCAGGGCCCGTACCTCACAAAGTTGACCTTGATGGACGTGCCCAGTGAGTAGCATCTCATCTTGCAGATGTTGGTAAAAGTCCTGTTATTATCACCGCACACCGGCTGGTAAATGCGGGGGCAATTATAGCATTCTGAGTACTCTATGTTGATTACGTCGTCTACGGATTGCTCAATGCAGTATACGATCGCGAAGAATATTGGTGGACCTGTGGGATACGCAAACATTTTCAATACAGTATTAGTTGTAAATTATATCTTATAATATAAGTTTGATGACCTTGGAAGATTCTTCTTGTGGTGCCTCTTTACTAATGGAGGTTGGCGGTCACCTCTCCATATTCCTCTCTGTTCTACGACAAGCGCATCAGCTATTTTACACAAGCCACTCCACTCCATTCCCTGATATTGGAGAAAATAGATACTGGAAGATTTTAATTAAATTAAGGAGCTTCATCACTACGATGGTTAATAATTATAAAAGGCATTTGTTGTGCAAGGGTCAATATAAGCTGAGCCCAGAGACTATATATCCAATTGACTGCGCCTGCGGGGAAATGCGGCTCGCCAAACATTAGTTGTATGTAACCAGGGAGCACTTATCCACTGGAGAGCGCATAGATACATTTTCCTTTGAAACACAACTCACCGCTTTATGGCGACACGAGCTGTGATTGGTCAGCCGCTGCGGAGGCAGCTAAAAAATGTCACGGCGGCGGTGGCGGCCCGTCATCGTACATAGGTTGCATACGTTGAATACAACTAATGTTTGGCGAGCCGCATTGCCCCGCAGGTGTAGTCAATCGGATCTCTGTATGCAACCTATATACGATGACGGGCCGCTGTTGCTTTAGTGACAGTTTTCAGCTGCCTCCGCAGCAGCTGACCAATCACAGCTCTCAAGTTACCTCGTCCCGCCGTAAATTGGCGAGTTGTGTTTCAAAGGAAAATGTATCTATGCGCTCTCCACTGGATAAGTGCTCCCTGGCTGATCCTGATAGTGATAATACTGAAATGAACTTACACAAATAAAATAATTTTAGAATAATTCCCATTATTGATATTGATATTATTGCAACCTCCAAATGTAACTTTGTTTAGTACCAACTACTTTGTAATGTAAAAATAAATTCTGTTGTATTCTAAGCGTAACTGCGTCAATGCCACCCCGTACGGAAAATGGCGTGACGCTTAGTTTTCTGTTTTTTTTTCAAAGTGATATTTTATCGGCTATCTAAGTCGTCTTCAATTGTAATTTAATTTTCCTTTTAGTAGCATGAAATTTGATTCGCTATGTATTTGGAAATCAATCAACCTATTTTGCGATTACTAAATTGCTGCTGTCTGATGGTGTTTGGATTTTTGTGCAATTTACATTCAATTGCTTAATCTGACTTTTGTTGAACTTGTAATAATAATAATAATAATTAGCGAAATGCCAAACACCACACGCGCCATCAAATATCATCATCATAGTCATCAATTCATCTCAAGACATTATAATTTCCAGGTTCTCAGACCACTTGACACTGGCAAAATTAACCTCAAAAGAGGTAAGGACGCCATTAATAAAAAGAAGAAGAAGAAGAAGAAGTCGGGCTCCACAGATGCGAGTTTTGACAGCCATCACGCATTGATGGCTCCACAGATGAGCGGGTATTATGATGTTTGCAGCCCTGATGAGAAGGCTTTAGTCACACCTCGGACACTCCATAGAACGCTCGTAAAATAATCACCTATTACTACTACATAACCAAATGATGTTTGTATACGTGCAAATGTGTGCGTAAACTTTGCTAGGGCTGGTGCAGCGTTATTAAGTATACGCGTCGTCACTCGTCAGGCGTTCAGCCCCGTCTATTGATCCTTTAACCAATCCTTTGACGCCAGGCGCGGGGTGCGGTATCTGCATCAGCACGGAGAAGGGAGTGGCCGTTCTGTACGGAGTACTATTATCTCTTCTGTGCTTTAGTAGAAGCGGCTTGCAGAGTGGGCGTGACATCTTATATTGTGTTTACCGTGGTGTTTACACATTAGTTGGTGACTACCTAGTTATTTAGGTAATCAAAAATCAAAATATTTTTATTTCAAAACAGGAAATGTACTTACAGCGAAAGTTAATACAACAGATTAGTAACAAAGGAATCAACTAAGTAAATATTTTAAGGGTGTACATTAATATGAGACATTATGAAGTACATTTAGGATGAGAGACGAGCTGGTATCCTAGCTAGACACAATAGTAAAACAATCGCTTTCTTGTAATACTACGAGTATCCTATTTTACGTAAGTTTGATGCATGAAATCTCTTGTTAGAGATAAACTCGCCTATCTATTTAAGTTCGCCTAAGTTTTCTGTATGTCATTCTTGTGTTAGTAAGTAAGAAGGTAAATAAGTACATACAAGTAATAGTTTTACCCGTTTATATACCTAGGTAAAGCAAGTGTGCATAGACGTACAGCCCGCAATTGCTAGTAAAAACAAAACAATTTTTGCGCGCGAAATATGCAAAAAGTTTGTCCATTCAACTCGGTACGACCAGACGAGGAAAAAACTAGTTAGCGCCTGACGCTTCGGGCGTACTAAACTTGTTGTTGCGACATGTTTCAATAGATGTGTTTTGAAGTGAAAACTTAATAGTGATTCGGTGATGAAAAGCAGTGAATCGGAACCCTTTTTATGTGAAAACTAAGCGGATTGAAGATATCGGTTTAAAACAAGAGGATATTTTTGTTAAAAATACGCTTTTTATTTTAATAAACATGTAAGGCTTTGGAATACCACAGACGATTACGGAGCGGGTATAGTCAAAAGGCATATGGGCCAGTCTACATTGGTCAAGGACAGTGGACAGTGGACAGTGGCGATATTATAATATGAAAGCCAAGTTGACTTGCCACTGTCAGATCGGTTTACACCACTGTACTGTCCACTGTCCACGGTCCACTGTCCTTGACCAATGTAAACAGCCCATAACAGTGCTGCCCCGCCCGCCGCCCGCCTGGTGTGACATGGTTCATATAGGGCGTCCACACTCAGCTCCTCGTCCTGCTACTCGTGCTGCTACTCGCCCTCGTCCTGCCGCGAGTACTCGCGGAGTGGTGTGGACGCGCATTTCTCTACTTCGCGAATATTTCGTAAATATTCGCGAAGTATGGATGCGCCGCCCACACGTAACCCAATGCTCCTCACTAGGTAACGAGGGTCCTTTTCCTTTGAATCGCACCAAAAAGCTGACAGGCGGCAGCGCGAGAACGAGGAGCAGGAGCAGGAGCAGGACGATGCTGGAAGAAATCTCTTGATAGAGATAAGCTCGCCTTTGTACATGTTTTTTCCATTTTAATTGTCGTAACGTATTGATTTGTGTGCAATAAAGTATATTGATACCTATCGATATTGATATTGACGATGTCCGTGTCCACACCACTTCCCTGCCTCCTTCCCTCGTCACTCGCCACGCGACTCGTCGAATAATGTGGACGCCAGAATAGAGTTCCTTGTATTCCACACCCGCCTGCAACCGACCAGCTGCAATGTAGAGAGGCACAAAAGGCGTGTGAATGAACGTGATTTGACTTTGGACCACTGTCGCGAAGAAATTCCCACAATATCAATCTGCTGGTCATGAAATTCCCTGGTGTCTCCCCACACCAGATGCACCAGCCGCCCCTCCACTTCCACATCAGCGTGCAGCAGCTGCCGCAGCTCTGTGTTGTGCCTTGCTTGACCATCAGCGGGCCCACCTTCGAACCGCTTCGAACTTGGTGTGATATGCTTTATATACCCCACTGTACCCCACCTTAAAGCTCATATCTATAACTATATTTTACTGTTTTTCTAAGTTACTTGCCTACCTGTCTCTTGAATGTTACTCTCACCGTCCTTATTTGACTATTTACATAGTGAAATCTTTAATTAGTCTAGTTATTTAATCTGTATTCTTGTTTAATTTTTATGTACGGCTGTGTATTTTTGTTCAATAAATAAAATAATAAATAAATATAGATTCTTGGATGTCACATCGACCCCGTTATCCGAAACGCCCGGTCTGCCGAAGCCTTACACCATCCCCATTCCCACTAATATTAGCGAAACCCATAACATCGAAGTGTGTAGTTTATCTGTCTAAATTCAATTCCAACTTCATTGTAGCTAGTTCCCACCCTTTGCTCATTCGTATGCCATACGAAGACAAACTTTCGACGGCCCGTAGCCAATTTTGTAGTTCCAACTTCTGGACTCGCGAGTTTTGTAATACCCTCAGGGGTTAAGACTTGACAACATCGTCGTGTCGAAGTCAAGAAGGGATAAACGAGGAAGAGAAGATGATATTAACTGCTGCCTAAATAAAGTGGTAGTTAAATATCATATCACTCGAGTAAGTAGGTATCATTACTCTGCCTGATTGAAACTATAGGCAATTAATAAATCATTCCCGAAACTTGTTCAGAACATGACCTTTATAACGGCATGCCACACTTTAGTTATCCTTCATTGCTCGGTGTCAAATCAAGGTCAGTCACCAATCGCCATAGTCACCAAGATAGGCTTCTCGGGTCCTATGTCTAGTACTAGTGAGAGAGCTACTTCGCTTATCTCTAGTAAGAGATCTCTTTTATTAGGTAAGCCAAGTTTTTTATAATAATAGTATTGTCATTAAATCATTACGCATTGTTAGTTAATTACATTTTGGCAAGTGAAACGGGAAAGCCGCAATCTTAGGATATTGTGGATTTATTTATTCTAAATGTACAGACGAGAAAATTAAATACCAACCAAATACCTCTCCTAAAAAGTATAAATTTTTAAACTGTCGTCCGCAATTCTATTTCAAACTCCGCATTCGCTATCAAACAAAGCTGAAAGCAATTCCAAAGCTTGTAAAAGCAAAAAAAAATGTAATAGACTACAAGAGGAGTGGCACTTGAAAAACATTGTTGCCTGTGAATTGTTGCTCTGGGCACATAATATCTCCCACTTGAGGTTTTTATTATTACGGAACCACGATAAGACTGTGTGGTCGGGAATTACGAATCGAGTCTTGGGTTTGTCCCTTTTTTGGGTCTTGCCCAGTTATGATTGACTAAGGGTCGTATTCTAGAACGAATCTCAAGATCAGTCTCAAGCTGAAATTACGTAAATCCGACTCAAATTTGAGTTTCACTCTCAAGCATCTCCTTTATTCTGAAACCTTACTCAAGAGTGCATCGCTGTGAATCGAGTCTTGAGACATTCACAGAGTAATAAACTACTTTAGGCCTGTTTTCATTTACAATTGGGAGGGAGGGAGGGAGGGAGGAAGGGGGGAGGGAGGGAGGGGGAGAGGGAGGGAGGGAGGGGGAGAGGGAGGGAGGGAGGGGGAGAGGGAGGGAGGGAGGGGGAGAGGGAGGGAGGGAGTGGAGAGAGAGAGAGAGATAAAGAAAGAGAGAAAGAGAGAGAGAAAGAAAGAGAGAGAAAGAAAGAGAGAGAAAGAAAGAGAGAGAGAAAGAGAGAGAGAGAGAAAGAAAGAGAGAGAAAGAGAAAGAAAGAGAGAGAGAGAAAGAAAGAGAGCGAGAAAGAAAGAGAGAGAAAGAAAGAGAGAGAAAGAGAGAGAAAGAAAGAGAGAGAAAGAGAGAGAGAAAGAGAGAGAGAAAGAAAGAGAGAGAGAAAGAAAGAGAGAAAGGGAGAGAGAGATAAAGAAAGAGAGAGAGAGAAAGAAAGAGAGAAAGAAAGAAAGAGAGAGAGAAAGAAAGAAAGAGAGAGAGAAAGAAAGAGAGAGACAGAGAGAGAAAGAAAGAAAGAGAGAGAGAAAGAGAGCGAGAAAGAAAGAGAGAGAAAGAAAGAGAGAGAAAGAGAGAGAGAAAGAAGGAGAGAGAAAGAAAGAGAGAAAGAAAGAAAGAGAGATAAAGAAAGAGAGAGAAAGAAAGAGAGAGAGAAAGAGAGAGAAAGAAAGAGAGAGAGAAAGAAAGAACATAGCATGAATGATCAACTTCACGAAATGGTTCCATTTTGCCGTCTAGCTAGCTGATATTTTCACCAATATCCACTGGTTTGTTTATTTTATGTACTAATATCACTCTCAAGCGTGGTCGAGACACCGCTCAAGCACAACAACACTGTCAAGAGAGGATCTCAACAAAAGTTTGACATCTGTAGTACAAAAAAGTTTTTTTTATTTGAATCTTGTTCAAGAATTAGTAAAATCTCTACTCACATCTGAGATTACTCAGATGAATTATGATTTTTGATACTAGTCTCAAGCATCAATTAAGAATAAGCGCGTACTCTTAAGACTACTCTTGAGTAGATCTCAGATTAGAGATTCGTTCTAGAATACGACCCTAACTGGCAAGGTAGCCATATTAGAATTTATCATTTTATGATGAGGCAATCATTTTCTTGAATAGTATTAAAAGTTAATAGCTTGGTAAAGGAGTGCCCACAAGGGGGAGTAGACGAAAAAGTGGAGAGCAGAAATGTTGACGTAGGAAACGTGTTTGGACTAGTTAGTAGATAAATACTACAGAATGTCAATGACAACATAGAGGTTAGGGGGGAGTCCTGACCCTTAATATTTAATATTAAGGACTGAAGAATTTTACTGTACATCCCACCAGATTCGACCTTCTGGGTTGTTACATGTACGAAAAACAATGAAAAATTCTCCATACTCATGGCCAATTAATGTTTAAAACTGTCAGTGTCGCTCAATAGAAGACTGCTAACTAAATCAAAACTCATCTAAAATGCCACAAAGTATACTTTGTCAAGAAATGCTAATATTAAATAACGGCAACATTTGAAGGCTACTGCGATTTTTCTTTAATGACATATTTGGTTTGTCAATCAAAAGCGCAGTGGTGCTCTAAAGGTGCGTACTGACTGACTTTACGTTACGCGTTGAGCAGCGAGCATTACACGTTACACAACGAGCAGTCATGCAGTCAGTACGTGGTGTCACGGGGAGACCAGCGAGCAACGAGCGTCAACTGTTCCTGGCTTCCTGCTCGATGCTCAACATGTCATGTAACTCGCTGTGTAACGCGTAACGTAACGTCAGTCAGTCAGTACGCACCTTAATATGTCCCATATTTTGCCATTATTTTTTAGTATCGCATTTCTTGACAAAGTATACCTAATTAATTAACAAGCTAGTCCAGTTTGCTCAGATGAGGTGGTAGGGGCATAGTTTGACTTTATTTTGTTCTTCCTATAGCAATGGAATTTTTCACACATTTCACAACATGATCAGTCAGTCAGTTTCATGATGAGTCAGTGAAAAGGGTTAAAAAAACGACTTTAAAATATCAAACTCGTAATAATATGATATGACTAATTGTAATTACAGTCATTAAAACTCCCACCAATTCTACAAATGACGTCACATCAGGCATATACTTCTAACCTGTATGCTACATCCTGTGTAAAGGTAAGCTTACACGGGCAATATTTCGAGCAATAATCGCCCGTGAGCTGTAATTGTTACATCTGGAGCGATTAGTGGAGCAATCTGGGACATTATAATAAATTACGGCAATTGTTCCGCGATATTGCTCCGTATATTCCGTGTATTGCCTTTGATTTCGTATCTCAAAAAAATTGCTATGTTCAGTTCAAGTTCAAAATTTTTATTGACCATAAAATCATACATATTACTTAGTCAACGTCAATATAATATTAATATTTTTGTATACTACCGCCCGTTCGGAAGTTGTGGGCTTAGGGATGGAGCAAAGAAGGGCAAGAAACTCCCCCGTACCTTTTTTAATGTTATGATGCCATTGCCGTCAATTGCTTGAAGTATCCATGAGTGGCGTGACGTCATAGTTGCTCGAAATTGCGCAATTTTAGTCGCCCGTGTAAGCGTGCCTTCTAAGATAAAATATATTACGGCCATCAAACCGCCTATCATGCGCGTAGAACCTCAGATTTTATTATCCCCAACCGCGATGTGTTTACTCCTATTTCCCCCATTTTATATTACGGCAACAAATATATTGCAGCCCAAAATTACTGGCTTGCTCACCAAATATCAGGAAAAAGTAGACGGTCGAGTAATCGGGTTTTGCTTCGCTCACCCATTTTATCCTTCACGTTAGGTTGACAAGTACGAACTACAAAAACCAACGCACCATCAAACAAAGTGAACTGCCATTGACTAAATTTTTTTTTTAATTCATTTATTTTCAGTTGTAACCTTACAGCTAAACCATTGCGTGCTTGGTTGCTGTTTTTGGTGAGCAAATACGTAAAATTTGGTATGCAATTAAATACAAGCCTTATATTTCTGTGATAGCAATAGACCTCCGTGGTCAATTGGTTCACGCTGACTTCTCACGCAGGAGATGCAGGTTTAAATTCAGTGCTGACCATGAACTGAGATTAGTAAAATATTCATATTCATAATCATATTCTTTATCTTACATTCTGTAATGCAATTAGCTAAGCAGCTATCAAGAGTTAGTTCAACCTGTCACCGCATTCCGAAAGATGGTTGGAATATTGTTTTTTTTAAATCTGTTTTTGAAAGAGGGGCTTTGTGCCTCTGCGAACTCATTTGGAAAAAGGCGTGGCGCTTTACCAAATTATTCTTTTTAATGCGTGTTTACTTTTTTGTGGAAAACAGATCCAACCCCCAACAATCCAAAGGGGGTGAAATACGTTTAATCTTCCCTTCATCTGCCAGGACACAGGTGCGGTCGTTCCATACAACACACAAAATGTATACAAACGCAAACGTTACTTTCACTCCTGTAGAAGAAAACTGCACCTTGTTACGGTGCTGTTGGAATTATTTTGGAATGGCAGAGCGGAATGACTGTGTTGATCGAATTGAAGATATCATTGTTACGCGAGGATTGGGAGTTTGCTAGTTGTTAGCCGCGGATTTGGTCGTGTTGACTGATAAGATTGTCGTGAAAAAAGGCAAATCAAAGTTATTTGCAGAATAACAGATACATTGTAATTATGTTTATGGTCCTCACAATACGTATGACCTGTGTCGTGGAGGCCTAAGTACACATTTTATTTTATGTTGCTGAGAGTTGGAAACAAACTAAACTAAACTGATATAAAAGAGCAATAATCTTAAGTAACAAAGGCGAGCTTATCTCTAGTAAGCCATCATTTAATGTCTAGACCAGCTTTTATTGCACAGCTGTAATCCACAGCACTACTATACTTTCAACGCACGTAGCGAAAGTCTGAGACCCAGAATAAGTCTCAGCTGACGTTGATAAAGGAGTGACTCGACCATTATTGATGAACCTTCTCACCTTTTAGATATTATTTCCAAAAGGGTTCTGATCTATGGAAAGTTATAAAGACGGCTCAGAAAATAAAATTTACTTCTATATATATATATATATATATATATATATTTAGATAATGGGTTATAGAAGCTCAGTTGGCAAGACAGGCTACAGCTAGGCTTCCAACAATCTTTGGGCTAATGAGTGAGTTGAGTGACGTTTACAAAGGGGTGCCAGCTCTACGCAACTTAATGCAACGAACCTGTCATCAACACCGACCTTTCATTCCTCATTGGTCATCAAGCGTTAGTTCCACCTATCACCGCGAGCCAAAATATTGTTGGAATGCTGTACATGAACTGATGGTCTTTTTAGGGTTCCGTACCCGAAGGGTGCCAAACGGGACCCTATTACTGAGACTTCGCTGTCCGTCTGTCCGTCCGTCCGTCCGTCCTGTCTGTCACCAGGCTGTAACTCATGAACCGTGGTAGCTAGACAGGTGAAATTTTCACAGATGATGTATTTCTGTTGCCGCTATAACAACAAATACTAAAAATCAAAAGAAATTTAATATTAAGGTGGGCTCCCATACAACAAACGTGATTTTTTTTGCTCAATTTTGCTCGATATTGATAATGGTAGCAGGTAGACGCTTAAAATGTTTACAATATATTGAGTATATTATTTACTTAAAAAATAAATAATTAAATTAAAATTAAATTAATATTTAGGGGGGCTCCCATTCTTTTTTTTTTTTGATGGTACGGAACCCTTCGTGCGCAAGTCCGACTCGCACTTGGCCGGTTTTTTCTTTTTATTTAATGGCGTGTTAACCAACGTTAAGAGAGCTAAGATAAGCTTGCCTTTGTACACAATTATAAAGTATTTCTTGTTTTTTCAAATGATTGTGTGCAATAAATAATATTATGAATATTATAAACGTCAAGAAGGTCTTGCCACTGTTTTGTTGCTCGTTAGCACTGCCTAGGAAGCACGCGAAGGTCTATAAGCCTCCTTAAGTAAGAAACTGCCTCCTCGGTGCTAGATCCACTCATTAGTCACTTTAAAAAAAATATTTTAATCTTAACGTGAGCAGTAGTAAGACTGTCTACCCACAGACAAAGTGCGAAATGTGGTTTTATGGGAGTTTTTGTAATTCAACTATATTTTTTTTAAATAAAGAATTTTTGAATTGAATTGAACACAAGACCGTCCAAAGACTACAGAAGACCTTTTGTTCTCTTTTTTCATAGGCTTTGAACTTTATCTCGATGTGGGTAGGATAAAATCATGGACCGCGGATTTTGACGAACGGTTGTGTACCTGTAAAAATAGATACTTTTAGGAACTGTTACAACGGTATTTTTTATGAGGCTAAGGAAACATAGCATGACGTAATAATAAATACTTTTACCCACTATATAATTTATAAGAAACAACTACGGGAAATAAACAATTGAAATATTTTCAAGTCGTTTTGTACTTAATTCAGATGTTGAATCAGATGTAATTCAATTCAATTCAATTTAATTACTTTATTTCAGACTTCTTGGTTCATAATAGCAGTACAGTAACATATAAATTCACACACGGTCATAAGATTAATCCTAAAAGGAAAGAGTTGGCGAGGCGAAAAATAGATTCAAAAAGCGAGTGAAAAATAGGCTCCACTAACGTATACGTATAAAGTATGTATCCATTGAATTCACAATAGATCTAAAAAAACTTTGAACTGACAGGAACCAGTGCAGACTACAAAAAACAAATAAACAACAACTGGTATGATTTTAATGATCACCTAATAAATGCCGTTTTGATGCCCAATAAATCCTTAACGGTTCCTAAAATGTTAGTTTTATCACCAACTTATATCACCAAACGATATTTAATGGTCAGCTAAAAGTTTATTTATTGCTTCCAAAATAGTCGATCTGTCACCATCTATTTATTAAGGTGATCTAAATATTATTTAGATGTCAAACTTATTATTTGTGTGGCAGATGAGAAGTAATCAATATATTAATTTGGAGACAATTTACAATAATTTGGTAAACAATAATTATATTTAGTGTCCGTTTTAATTAATGAGTTTTGGTTAACGACAAAGCCATCGCGGTGGCTGACTACTGGAAGGATCTACTTTGATTCTTCCTACAAGTTTCCACACGAAGAAGAAGAATTAGGTAACCAATAGTATATATTTCTTCGGAACAGGGGATCGATCGCAGTTTAGCGACCAATATGATATTTAGGTGATAGAAAATATTGTTTCCATAAAAAACTGTAAAACTCTCAGTATTTATTCGGGTTCAAAATGTTGCCAATTTTGGTACTAACTAGCCGTGTTCCAGATTTACTAGAAAAACGTCAAATACACGAAACGATGCTCAATACTGTGCTCAAGTTAAGTGAGACTTTAATTAGGCAGCGTAACTCAGTCTTCCCTAGCCATATATAGCCATATAAAGTCAGTTTAATCAGCTTTGGGTGTCATGCATAACATTAGGTACATACGTTAGTATCCCTATATAGTCTGTACTGTATTTTACTGTCAAAAGATATATCTCTATCTACTTTTTAGGAACTGTCAAAATGGTAATTTTGTTCATGACTTGGTGATATTTATTTCTCAAAAATAATACAATATTCACTTACTTGAGAAACAACACAAATAAATAATTACACAAATAAACATCTTCCATCGCGCGAGACATTAAAGTAGTAAGTAGTCCTTGAAAAATGTAAATATTTATGTTAAGAATGTGGTGACTTTGAGATGTATATTTTTAAAAGTTTTTTATAAATTGGTAGTGATCTCGCCTCTTTTATAGCTTTCGGTAGTTTGTTATACAGTCGCGCCCCATCTGCAACTATGCTGTTTTTACCGTAGTTTGGCGTAGTATAACAATGTTATTTGTTTGTCTAGTCAAACGTTTTCGTAGAAGTAATTTGGGTATGAATGTCTTTTGTAAGGATTTTTCTTATAAGTATGCATGTGTTATATTTGTATGTTTGTGATCTGTTTAATAATTTTGTTCCTGTATAGATTTTAGTCGTCTTGTTAAGAAATCGTAGAAATCGACTTTTATGCACTTCTATGAAATACTAGTATAGTGACGTCATAATAAAACGATGACTTTATATTATACAACGGCTAGATAATTCTGGTATTGTCAAGACATTTTGTATAATTCTTCAACTTCAGGGTTATGATTCTCGCGCATTCGATATACCCACGGATACCGACAATATTTAAAGTGATTTTGGATGGGAATTGCAACGCTACTCAATTAAGGCTGGATTTTACCAACAAAAAGTTATACGAGAATAACTATCCCGAGGATAAATGACAATTCAAAATGATGGCATGATTCTCGCGCATTCTTTAAACGATATCTACACCTGTATCGAGTGATTTTGTATGCGAATCTGTCAATATTATAGGTCTCGATATTCGTATATCGAAGGCGCGAGAATCATGCCACTGATGTCTATGAAAAAGTAAAAGATACTCTCGAGTAAAAGTTACTCTTTCGTTGGTAAACTTCGCTCTAATTATATTATCCATAGAGTAACTTCTATGTAAAATCTAACGATCCATCATGAATTAGTAAGTCCAACTTCAAACAGAAGTTTAAAACTTAAAACTGACGAAATGCCAGCTTTGTTTATACAAAGTCGTAGCTTAATCTTAGCTTTAATCTCTCTCTGGTCTTAATTAACATCCTTCTGTCCGGGTTCAGGACCAAAATATAGCGGAGCTACAGTCCGTTACTTAATGATAGCTTCCGTAGTCTAGTGGGTTTCACGCTTGCTTCTCACGCAGGAGATGCAGGTTCGAATCCCGCTGCTAACCAAATGTACGGTCGCCAGCGCCTGAAAGTATACAAGCAGTATAAGCGGGATTCACTCGTTAACATGACCTGCCCCGTATACTTTTAGACGCAGGCGACCGTACCAATGAGGTAATTTGTTTGCCTTATAGGGGGCTATTTGGAAGAACGTTCCTCTAAACGTTGTAATGACGTCATATTAGTTGTTGATATCAACTAAAATTACGTCATTATGACGTAGAGGCCTTAGTTGTCTTTTTAGTTTAGTGCATTTTCTTTCTAAATCGCGCGCAGTGTGAACATTATCGGACACTCCGTGTTTCGGATGGCACGTTAAGCTGTAGGTCCCGGCTACTATCGCTACTTGGTAGTATGTAGTAGCCGCAAAACCTCTCCACCAACCCGCACTGAGCCAGCGCGGTAGAGTATGGCTCAATCTTTCTCGTCTCTAAGTAAAGGCCCGTGCCCCTCGGTGGTTACATTAATAAGCTACATACACATTATTATTATATTATAGGTCCGCAAGACGACCGTGGGCAGACCACCAGCCAGATGGACCGATGACATCATAGCCATAGCTCGTATGCAGTAGACGCGGAAAGGCTTGAGTAGATGGCGTCCATGGGCGCTCCCAGGATTTTTTTCAGGGGGGTGTATCAACATCTACCTGCTTACTATCAGGTGCGGTCGAAGCTCAAGATTTTGGGGGAGTGTCAGCACAGTTAGGGAATGCCAGTGTTAGTACAGTTCAAGAGGTCAACATTAAGAGTTTAACAAATTTCACATAGCTAGCAAGTTGAGTGACAAGCACCTCAGAAATTCTCGTGGGCGGCGCAAACCGCCCCGGAAATTTCATAGCTAGCAAGTCGAGTAACTTAATTGTCCTTAGAAGAAGTCATGGGCGGCGAAAACTGCCCCGGAAATTTCAGGTAGCTAGCAAATTAGAGATCTCTTTTTAGAGATAAGCTCGCCTTTGTACACTGTTTTTATTTACTTTTTGTCATTGCAATTAATTGTGTGCAATAAAGAAATTATGAATTATGAAATTAAGTAACGAGTACCTACACCAAAGAAACTCATGGGCGGCGCGAGCCACCCCGGAAATTTCCCGTAGCTAGCAAGTCAAGTGACGAGTACCTCAACACACCTCGGACACTCCATAGAACGCTCGTAAAATAATCACCTATTACTACTACCTATTACTACTACAAATGATGTTTGTATACGTGCAAATGTGTGCGTAAACTTTGCTAGGGCTGGTGGCGCAGCAAATGCAGCGTTATTAAGTATACGCGTCGTCACTCGTCAGGCGTTCAGCCCTGTCTATTGGTCCTTTAACCAATCATTTGACGCCAGGGGTGGTGGGGTACGGAGTACTATTATCTCTTCTGTGACCTCAAAAGAACTCATGGGTGACGCCGGAAATTTCACATAGCTGGCAAGTCAAGAGCACCTTAGAAAAACACATGGGCGGCGTTAGCCGCCCTGGAAATTTCACATGGCTAGTAAGTCGAGTAACGAGTACCCCAGAAGAACTCATGGGCGGAAATATTCAAGACAGGGCGGAAGAAGAGACTACCCAGCAGTGAGTAAATGTGGGCTGATTTAATGTTAGATCGACAATAGCTACGATTCCGAAGTCTATTTTATTTTATTTTATTTTATTTATTTGGGACGAAAAACAACTACACAATACATAGATGTAACTAACTATTACAAAAACAAAAATGTTTTATTGTGAAGCCCACAGCATCATCCACAGGTACATTTTAGTTGGGGCTGCTGTTAACAAAATAATCATGATTTAGGTAATTTTACATGTAAGTGTTTTTACATTTTATATAGAGTGGAAGGGGATCCAACAACCATCTTTTCGGATCCCAAGTCAACCTCACCTGCCCGCGGTACACTCTGCTGATCAACGGACGAGGCTCTGGCGAAAAACCCACCAACCCGCACTGGACCTGCGTGGTGGGCTTACGGTCCAATCCCCCATGAGCGTACACACACAACCAAGGCCCCTAGTGCCCGGCGCCTCCAGTGGCGACGCCGGCGACGACGGTAGCCGGACTAACCCTGGAGGCTGGGGTGCGAACAATCTCCGGGCGGGAACGATTCCCCGTCAACCGACTACTGCAAGAAAATTGGACTCCGATACCCTAAATATCTTGACCTACAATGTTCGAACTCTAATGAAAGAAGAGCGTTTAGTCGAGTTAGAACACGCTCTAAAGGACGTGAAGTGGGACATTGTAGGCCTCGCTGAAGTGAGAAGGCTTGGAGAGGTAACAATAGAAAGAGAAGATGCTATATTCTACCACTTCGGCGCCACCAGTGGAATGTTTGGAGTGGGTTTTCTGGTGGCTAAGAAGTGGAAGAACAATATCATCGAATTTATAGGCTATTCAGAAAGGGTAGCAATCCTTAAATTCAGAATCAACGAATCAAAAACACTGACAATTATTCAAGCATATTCACCTACATCCACGCACAGTGACGACGAAGTAGAAGATTTTTACCACCTTATAAATCAGGCATGCGATGAACACCGAGGCACGTGGAATATAGTCATCGGTGATTTCAACGCAAAAGTCGGAATAAGGCAAGAACTGGACAGTCAAGAAATTATGGGTCCACACGGGCTTGGATGCCGAAATGACCGTGGATCCCGTCTGCTCCAGTTTGCCTTCGGACAAAGCCTTAAAATAAGCAACAGTATCTTTTACAAAAAACCACAACGCCGCTGGACATGGATATCACCAGATAAAAAGACCAAAAATGAAATAGATTTTGTAATAGCCTCAAAACAAACAAATATTAAGGATGTATCCGTCCTTAATAGATTCAAATTTAGTTCTGACCATAGACCCGTACGCGCACGAGTACATTTTGACACCCAAATTCACCGCAAAAACCTATTCAAACAAAAAATAAAACAACTTACAAAATCATCATTAATAAATAATCACGAAGAATTTAACATAGAACTCAGTAATTATTTTGAAAATTTGAAAGTAGACGTAGAAGACCCAGAAAATATTTATAACACGATAAAGAATTCAATTGCAAAAGCCAGTAAAAGTATAAAACAATCCCGAATAAACAATAACAAACTAACACCATTCACAAATACTCTTTTAAATGAAAGAGAGTCTAAACCCGAATGCTCCGCAGAATACTACCTATTAGACCGGAGAGTGAAGCGCAGCATACGCAAAGACCTCCGAGACTTCAATACTAAAATGGTAAAAATAGCAATAGAAAATAACAGATCATTACGAACAGCCAAACAAGGTATCAACAACAGCAAAACATGGATCACCAGCTTAGTAGACGAACAAGGCAAGAAACAGGGAAGCAGGGATAAAGTCATGGATATTTCCACAAAATTCTACAAGAACCTTTATGCAGATTCATCAAAAACCACAACACTAGCAGAGTACCCTCGTCCTACTCCAGATACAATCTCTCCAATAACTGGCCTTGAGATTCATCGAGCTTTGTCGAGTATGAAGTATGGCAAAAGTCCTGGAGAAGACGGTATTACGACGGAGGCACTAAAATTAGGAAAAACAGTTCTGTTACCCCACTTAGCAAACCTTTGTAATTCTATTATTTACACTGGAAAACTTCCAAAAAGATTTTGTCATTCTAATATAATCCTACTCCACAAAAAAGGTGATAAGTCTGATATCACAAACTATAGACCAATTAGTTTAATTTCACACATCTACAAAATATTTATAAAAACTATAGAATTCCGGATATCAAGTCAATTAGACAGTAACCAACCTCCTGAGCAGGCAGGATTCCGACCTGGATTTTCAACCACTGATCATCTTCAAACACTCAACCAGATAATTGAAAAACACCAGGAATTCAACAAACCACTTTATCTTGCATTTGTAGACTATTCGAAAGCGTTTGACAGTCTTACACATTCTTCAATTTTCAAAGCTTTGCTCAACCAAAATATAAACCCAACCTACGTTAACATTTTAAGATCCGTTTACAACAATAGCACAGCAGACATTAAACTTCAATTTCCAGGACCCACATTTACAATAGAAAAAGGCGTGAAGCAAGGCGATCCGCTGTCCCCAAAACTGTTCACTAGCACACTTGAAGAGGTCTTCAAAACCTTGGCAGCATCATGGCAAAACAAGGGCATAGTTGTCGGCGAGAGAAAGCTACACAACCTCCGCTTCGCCGACGATATTGTCCTGTTTGCTTCATCGGCTGCGGAACTGGAGACTTTACTACAGGAACTGAGCACGGCAAGCCTTGAGGTTGGACTTATGATGAATCGGTCAAAAACTCAACTGATGACCAACGGCGCAAAGCGTAAGGTAGTTATTGATGGGCGGGAGATTCTATATGTCGACGAGTACATCTACTTGGGCCAGATAGTATCATTCGAAAACAGGCAGGACAAGGAAATCGAAAGACGTACTTCGAATGCCTGGAAGAGCTTCTGGTCCATGAAAGAGCTAATGAAGGGCAGCCTTCCACTGTCCCTGAAGCGCAAACTCGTCGACATGTGCATCCTGCCCATCCTAACCTACGGCGCACAAACTTGGTCATTGACGGAGCAACAGAAGTCCAAACTCAAGGTTTGCCAGCGAGCGATGGAGCGCAGTATTTTGGGTGTTAAACGAATAGACCGCGTTAAGAACTCCGTACTGCGCTCCATAACTGGCATCGCAGATGTGGGTGTGCAGACCGCAAAACTGAAGTGGAACTGGGCAGGCCATGTGTGCCGAATGCACCCAGACAGGTGGGCGAGGATAGCTACTGAATGGGTGCCTATAGACGGACACCGGCGTAGAGGAAGGCCCAGAAGGAGATGGCGGGACGACCTGGACACATTCGAACTAGAGTGGGTCAATCTAGCTCTGACTAGAGATGTGTGGGCTCGAAATGGGGAGGCCTTTGCCCAGCAGTGGGACACATTATAGGCTACGTAAAAAAAAAAAAAAAATATGTATCTCAAGCTTGTAAAAATGTGTTTACAAAAGAAAAAGAAAAATACAGGAATCTAAAACATAGATAAAAATTTAAAATTTAAAAATTTAGTCCAACGCGCTGCAAAAATATATTGTAATTATTTTTTTTTACAATTCAGTAATTCGAAAACTGAAACTACAGCTGATCCCGATCCTGACAAAACTTAAGGTCCTGATATTCAGATGTTATCTCCGAAACCTGCTGTTTGAATTTGTGTATTGGTGTACTAAATATGTCTACAGTCTCGAAGTGTGTGTTGAAAGTATCTACCAGTTTTCGCAGAGGTACGCGTAGTCCTGCATTTGTTTTACACTCAAAGATTAAAGGAGACTTGCACCAGACATGGACGAATATTCTATGCGGATACATTTGAGCGCCAGGGTGCCATGGACAGACATACACACACAAATGTTAGGCACAGACAGGAGCTAAAAACAGGACTGCGTGGTACGATTCGACTATCAGAGTAGAGTTCGGTTGTGCCGTGCCAGGGAGCACTTATCCAGTGGAGAGCGCATAGATACATTTTCCTTTGAAACACAACTCACCAATTTACGGGCGGCGGGGGACGAGGTAAGAGAGCTGTCGCCCGATGCTGCTCTGGGAAACGCGTTTAAATTGGAACGCCACCGCTTCTAAAACGCCCGAAATGACGTTATTTGGTATTCCGGTAACACATCGCAAATGGATTGCCAGTATTCGCAAGGCGTTTTTGAGGCATTCTCTCGGCGTTGCACATTGGAATGGAACGCTTATTTTAGTAGCATTTCCCCCCGGGGGTCAATGACGCCATTTCGGCCGTTTATGCAGCGGTCGAGATACAATTGCAATGCGTTTCCCAGTGCAGCATAGGGCCCCACAGTGATTGGTCAGCCGCTGCGAAACTGTCTTGCGGCCCGTCATCGTACAAAGGTTGCGTATGCGAACGCTGTTGTTTGGCGAACCGCATTCCCCCGCAGGCGCAGTCAATTGTATATATAGTCTCTGGCCGTAGCAGTCAAAGTGTAGTCGTGCTGACTGCTGACTGCAACTCCACTAACAACCGGACGGAAAGCATAAATTTTGCTCAGAATTAAGCACAAGTTAACACAATAGAGTCGTCAGACGTACAAGCCTCGCTTAATTCTACGTAGGGAGATCTGTTTAGCCCAATGAGAGTCGACTTACCGCAATTAATTAAATATTACTGTTCTCTGAACGTCGTGAGGAAGCCTTTATTACCCTGTAGGTGCGGTGATGGGTTAGCCCCCTGTCACGTTTAATGGATTTGGAATAAAGTGGGCATAATTGTACCTCTGCCAACCGTATGGGAAAAGGCGTGACGCTATATTGCTTATAAATATCGTGTATCGGACGTTTTAATGTAAAGGGCTATGGAGCCATCATTTAGGACCGTAACAAAAAACCGCTTTCCGCGTGGAAACGATTTTTCTTTGACAATACTCTTTAGAGCTGAGAGCGGGAGAATTTAGATACTATGAAAATGACATTCATAGTATTGGGAAAAGACCATGCAAGGCACAATAGGACTTTTCTCATATGGGAAGGCCTCTGCCTGCACCCTAAAGCCTAAAGGTGCGAACTGACCAAAACGTTACAAGGTGTAATGTAGCATTCGCCTCGAGCATGTTGAGCATCGAGCAGGAAGCCAATAAGCTTACGCTCGTTGCTCGCTTGGTTTCCCCGTAATACTGACTGCATGAATGCTCGCTGTGTAACACGTAATGCTCGCTGTGTAAAGCTGCGTCCAAATATGTTCTTTTCTCCGTTCCGTACCTCCGTATCGTATCAGCTTCGCAGCAATAAGTCTGGACGCGTAGTAAAATAACCCGTACCTCCGTTCCGTATCTCCGTATCGCTCCCGTCCCGTCCCGTGTTGAAGCCATTCCGGGGTAAACCAGGGAGTGTCACTCCGCTGAATAGGTTTAAACGGCTGGCGTGCCTCGCCGAGAGGCATTTGTCAGAAGGTCGCCGCTCGGCTCTCGGTGCGTGCGCTAGCCACGTGAAAAAAATAACGCCCAAAACAACCGAATGCGAGTCGCAACCCAGCGTTGCTTTCACGTGATCGGCATCGTGTTAGCGGCGTCTAATGGAATATGAACGCTCGTGTCATCCGATAAGTTTCAATTTAGCATGCGAGAATGTGTTTTTGTACCTAAACATGACTTTTGTTCGGGAGTGAACCTTCTGTACGTAATACTATTAGTTATTCTGTGACACAACTACAGATATTTAGCAAAACGACTCGAGTGTTTAAACAATAAATAATGCTATATCGACCGCGACGATCAAAGCATTCCATACCAGTGGTTCGTTCAGAAAGCATTATTAATGTTTACGCTCCAAAGTTTAGGAGAACAGTGCACATAATTCATGAATATAATACAAGATCCTCTCATCACTGGGATTTTCGCTTCAACAAATTTTAGTAGTTTGAAGTTTCTGAGATTCCACGCGACGCTGGCTAGACGAATATGCAATAGTGTGTTTAAAAATCATGGCAGGTGTTTAGGTAACCCCATGGAAAGTATACACATAGGTACTTTTACCCGGTTATGTATAACCAGTGGTTCTGTGAGCTTGCGAGCATTGGATAAAAACTTATAAATGAACACAGTTATTGAAAAATATCTCGACAATAAGGAAGAAGCAAAACCCTCTCGACAAAAAGAAAGAAAAAAAACCCCAGGGGTATAATTCTCGCACATTCGATATACGGATCTCGACAGCTATAACATTGAGTGATTTTGTATCCGGTATCCAGGGAATTAGTCTTGGATGTTTTCATGTTTGTGATGTCGCTGTTTCAGGGACCGAATTCTACTATTCACAAGCATACGACAAGCCTGGCACAAACTTCAATACGAGGTATTTGGTATTCTACTAAAACCGGAATCCAATTCACAAGCGCCAGCGTGAAGCCAGCGTTATTCTATTCTATTCTATTCTATTCTACTTCGTATTCTACTGTCCAAAACGTACTTACGCTGGCGTCAAACTGGCGCTAGCGTAAGTACGTTTTGGACATTAGAACGAAGTAGGCTCGCGTCAAACTGGCGCCGGCGTAAGTACATTTTGGACAATAGAATACGAAGTGGCACTGGCTTCACGCTGGCGCTTGTAAATTGGATTCCGGTTTTAGTAGAATACCAAATATTTGGATATATATCACGTATTGAAGTTTGTGCCAGGCTTGTCGTATGCTTGTGAACTTAGTAGAATTCGGGCCCTAGACCCCACGATACAGGGCATCCTGGTCTGGGGAATAAATGTTATGTTATTTTTATTCAAGTTAGAGGTACGAAGGTTCATAAAACCCCTTTAAATACGCATAACCCGATAATATAATCTGTAGGATCTGCTTCTAGATTAGCACAGTGACTGGCAAATTAGCACATAGCACAACACTGCGTAACAAGCTGAGAATTAGTTGAATCATAATTAAAAAGTAATTAGCTGTCCGGGGCAGTTTGCTCGGGAAAATGTTTACTTTATCACCCTTAATGGCTAATCGACTGTTTGTGTGTAAGGGGCAATTTGGACTTTTTTAGGGTTCCGATCCTTAAAGGATCACTTTGCCTGTCGAGACCTTTTTATCGAAAACGCGTGGTGGTATCAAGCTGAAATTGAAATCAGTTTCTCAGTTGTGTGTTCTCCTTTAAGAGAAAACTAAGACATATTCTCCTTGACCAACAGAAAAAACAAACTTGTTTCATATACAATTAAGAACAGAGAAGCTTCTAAAGGTCGAACCGACCGTATTTTTATTTTTTCATATATATGTCACGTATATACATACGTTTTGCACTGCACACATACCTACACTTCATTACATATGCACAATTGCACACACATACGCTTCTCATGCATAAACATACAGTTATTTGTTATTTTCTTTGTTAATGTGCATAAACTTCCTATGTTGTGCACATGTGACAAAGAGAATTATCATTTTGTGATACCTAATTTATTGTTTTTTTTTTTCTTCTCTTTTAAGTTTAGTTTATTTAAGTTTAAGTAAAAAGGTCTGGCCTGAAAAACAGCGCTGTGATGATGTCACATCACTCAGCATCAGCTGAGTCCAGTTCTTTTTGCCACAAATAAAATAAGTTTAGATTACATGCTATGTTCATTTTATGTGGCAAATAAACACTTCTTCTTTCTCTCTTTTCTTTCAGGTATGTGTAGTCACTTGGAGTTGTGAAGATATCAAACTTCTAGGTCAAATCCATCAAAAGATACGGCGGCCTCTTATTTCGCTTGATACACGAAAAGGTTATCATATTGTTGAGCTAGAAGCATGAATGACAAAAAGCCGGTTTCTAGAGCACATGTAAAAGAGCAAAATCTTGAACCGCAAATCTTTATTTCCATCTTTTAAAATAAACATTTGTGCGAAAGCCTCGGTGCTATAGTCTGACTCACACTTGGTCTGTTTTTATTTATTTCAAAAATGTTACAGAACAGCGTTTCTTAAATAAACGTTGAGTGAAATAATTCGGAAATTCGTTTTATTTTCCCAATATGGATTTAGTGGCCACACAAAATATCGCTGAATTACTTAATAATTGCCAAACAAAAATATACCAAAACTCGCAACTTCAAAGAACTCTACAACCACAATTTAGCAGTAAATAATTTGGAACTTTAATTTGGAATTTGGAAAAAATAAAAATAAACGGATATATAAATATACATTGTATTCTGGAGGAAGCGGCCGCGGCCGCTTAGAGAAAAATAAAGTCAGTCTGATCCAATTGGTAGTGAAAGTTGTTCAGAATAATGGACTGCACATTTATGAGATACTAATAATGTGCCATTTTTAAGGTTCCCTACCGGATGAAGTTTGAACCAGTTAACCATTTAACGGTTTGAAATTGAGATGAATTTCGCGTGTTTCTAAAGATTCACAATTATATTTTGTTATATATATATTATTATTTTTTATTTATTCTTAGACTCGAATACGTTTATTTACATTAATACAGAATTACATAAAATATATTGCACACATTTAAAATATAAAAACATATGTAGGTATTTCACGTGATCAGGCTGTCACTAATACTTTAGTGCTCAATCTTCACATTGAAAGACCCTGACATGTTTTCGTGTGTGTGTTTATAGTTTATACACATATATATTTAATTCTGACATAATAACAATTTTATAAGTTAGTTTACCTTTTTTTCCATCAAACTATCTGTATAAAACTTAATTCAAGTAACTAAGAAATGTAAGGAAATAAAAAAAAAAACAAATTAACGATATACAAATACTGCACGATATTGTCAACATTTCCACGTTTACATTACCACGATGTTCTGATACCATTACATTTACATTATCTACGCCTCTTTCTCATCTCCGAAGGGAAGCTGCATTATCAGCGTCATGTTCGTCGCCAGGCCAGTGATTATCTGGAACAATAGAAATCGGGTCAGTAGCTGAACTCGTACTAAATGTATGGAGCAAAATCAGACCAGCAGATTTCACGCTTGCTTTTCACGCAGAAGATGCGGATTCGCATCCTGGCAAATAAAATGCTAATTGGAAGATGTAATGCAGTAAATGACTGAATTACCCACATATTTGAACTGATTTATCTCGAAAGCCTATTATTTGTGATATTTTGTCGAAGAATATGTGTTGTTTGTAATTAAATACTCGATCGATGGAAAATTGGACATAATGTTTTATAGGTGTACACAAAAAATGCAACATATAAGGGAATTTCAACTTTAGGTGTCCCAGAAAGGTTCGATGTTCTTTCTTGTATTTGACACCCGCCAACAATCGTCAATAAACTTTTTTTTTTCATACATCTGTCGACAATAGTTTTCCTGATATTTTTTAAAATTTATCCTTAGATTAGACCGCTGAACATTTAAAGATGAGAAGTGCATTAAAACTTAATTTAGCTCGTAGTATTTTGTCAAAAAATTGTTATGTACTATTACTTGTTTTAATGAAAAGTTTCGTTGCGAAAATGACAAAAGTTGTCCAGGGTACAAACATAAACAGAAATATAACTTAAAATAGCAGTAACTTCATTCAAATACGTATAAAATATTACACTATGAAATGGACTAAAACATAGGGTTTGTTTTAATAAAAAAAATGTTTACTCCAATTAAATTGGTTGTCCAGGGGACAGATTTAAGATGTTTGTTAGAATTTTTCACTATAACTTTCAATATCCCAAATATAGAGCTCTGCTCTTTGTAGAATCGTAATAAACATTAAATACGTATAATAAAAATCTGTAAAATATATATAAAAAAAAAACAACTTAAAACTATAAAAACCAAAAATTTCAAGATGCGAAAAAAAAGGTGATTGACCCAAATACATACACCAATCAATAAACCGATGTCGTATCGAAAGTAACCTCCCGCGGTGATGTGAACGTCACGTCGCTCCAACTTGCAGATGAAGAGACGGATCTACAAACATTTAAAATTAACATACAGGCACATACATTTCTTTTGGCCCCACACTAGGATACCCTGCGTCGTGGGAACCGGAAACGGCGACATTACGAACATTTAAACATCCAAGACCTGATGGTTTTTTTTTTCGTTTTCTTTATCCCCAGCCGGGAATCGAAACCGGGACCTCTCGCATGGTTGGCAGAGCCACAACCAGTGCGCCAGAGAGGTCTTTGAAATAAACGTAGCGTCACACATTTTCACATACGGGGCTGCAATTTGCCAGATATTCAATGGGGCACAATTTTCCTACATATTTACAAGTAAAAGATTATACATTTATTTTATCTGTCGGCTCAATGCCTTTTCAGGGTTCCGTACTCGAAGGGTGCCGAACGAGACCCTATTAACAAGCTTCTGCTGTACATTTGTCTTTGTGTAATTGGATCTCAATCGAATATAATCGGATGCCCCGAAAAATACAGTCTATATTCCCTATTTCAAACCCATCGACCCTTCGTGTTCTCTTCCCGAGGAGAAACATATCGTACAGCCCCTGAGAAATCTCTTATCAGAGATGAGCTCGCCTTTGTACATATTTTTTCTGTCGCTATTTTTACTGTCATGTGAGTACAATACTCAAGTTACATATACAAAACTCCCGTTCTCAAAGTACATAACGCTCGTTCGCTCACCGCTTTATCAAACTCGCTGCTTCTCCCCGCCGCCGCCATCATTTCGGCATTTCGACGTCTTCTCAACTGAAACTAAGACATGGTTAAAGTTCGCTTTGCATAATGCAGTGTGGCGTGCTGGCTTATAGCAATACTGGGGATGATTCTTGAGGAGCAGATGCTGATGAAGAACTGGGAATGGAGGAGAACATGTTGCAATTTATGATATGACGTTTCAGTTCTCTTGATGCCTTTGTAAGGCAAATCCGTGATCGTAATATCGATTCGAGATACCGGATATCTTCATCGAAAACTAAAAAAAGCTATCCTCACGACCCGGCTTACGACCAACCGAGATATGTCGACCCGTTATCGATCTAAATAAATATGAATATAATAGAGATCGTTTTCGACGGAGTATGTTAATCATTAGGTAACTCAACTATAGAGATTAACTTGATAGCGTGAGAATTGGGGGCCAGGACATGAATGTTTTTTTAGGCTCAGATGAAGCTGATGAAGAAATGACATGACGTTGCACAGTTCTCTAGAGGCTTTCCACGATCTTTACGATCGATTATTATGTTATTATAATGTGTGAAATGTCCCACATGCGACGAAACGGCCCAACGTATCGTGAGATGTTTTGCTATAGCAATGTGGCGGGAACTAAAGAGAACACCAAAAAAACGCATATTGAAGTGACGCCACGGGCAATCGATTCTTGCGCATTTGATATACAGATATCGACACCTATATCGAGTGATTTGTATGGGAAACACTCGATAGAGGTGTAGATATATCCATATATCGGATGCGCGAGAAACATACCCCAGATAATAAAACATGAAATGAGGTAATAACCATAGAGCAACTTATAATAACTCTACCCTATATATAAGTTACTATATGATAACTGCGTAGTCTCAGGCATATTATATCACTTTAATAAATATAAGTAGACTTACTTGCTCCTCAAGATCGACACAGACGTAAATGATTACAACAAACTTGAGAAGTTCAATTGAAACACTGAGAGTCAGTCCCAGGAAATAGCTGGGTAATGCGGAGCCAGTGTTGTACAAGAATGTGGATATTCTTAGCATTTCGGTAAATATTTGGTACACAGCAGTGATCAAATCTACTAACAGTATCCCATTAACTGCTTTGTCGATATCCTTTAGGACTAACCAAAGTTTCTCGTGCAATCCTTCAAGTTTTAGTAGTATTTCCAGTTTAAAGTCATGTTTCATCGGGTGAACTATGTGCTTGAATTCGCTGTAAAACACATTCTGCATTTCGATTGTTTCAAATTTCTCGTTCAAACTCTCGAATATGTTCGCAATTTTGACCAACATCATAGTCATCCTGGCGATGTAAACTTGACTCAAAATGTTGCTGTATATTGGCAAATAAAATCTCCGCCATAACAAAGGTTCATTGAATAATGTTGCAGTGTAAAAATAAATCCAGTAGCCTGTACTGAAGTAGCAGATACTGAAAATTACTAATTCTTTAAGTTTTCTCTCAGGTTGTAGTTTGATTTCCATGTGATGAATTTTCGCTTTAAAATTTCTGATTTTAGCGTCGTTCCATAATGCAGCTATAGCAATATATATTTGCACTATCATATGAGTAATGCATTTAATGCCATCTATGACTAGTACGACAATATTTTTTTCCTCCAGTATCATAATATGTACCAACTTGTGACACTCAGGTAAATGTTTAACATGTTGTTAATGAAAACGTATAGAAATGCTGCAATTTTTTTCCACATTTTATTATTTTTAAATACAGTCAGAGCGCAAAAGTGTATGAGAAATGTTTGTAAACTATATAGCAGTTTCAGAGAACAATCAATTATTTTGTCTACAAAAGAAGCATTTTGAGATATTTTTTTCGGTTTTACATGAATTCTGAAAGGCATTTTGGGTTTCACTTTATTTTATTTTTTTTAATTACGACTAAAGATTATTAATGATACTTATTTACGGATTAAAATATAGCTATAATAATAATAATATGCTATGACTTGAACGAATACAAATGTATAGCGGTATTAAAATGATAAATAGTTATTTTAGCACAAAATAGTAGTGTAGAATCGAACTGGTAGATTTGTAGTGGAAGTAAAATTATGTTTGGTTTAGAGTTAATGGTTGGATGGATGCTCATAATTGAAAACATATTTACAGATACTTATCATTAATTTTTCAATATCTGAAAAGTTTTACAGACTTGTTTTATTCAAATACCTGTTGATAAGTGATAATAAGATAATTTATTATCACAAAATTATACATATTATGTATACAGGTTGACTTTTGGATCGTGACTCTAACATATTGTTTCCAACTCGGTAAATTATTGCGGTTACAGCTATTAAGCTAGTATTTTAATAATCATAACGATGCGTAAGTAATTTAATAAATTAATTAACCTTATTAATTCTGAATTTTTTGTCACCTTACAAATTCAAGTTAAAACCTTTTTCAAATAAACTAATCAGAGGAGTAAGAAGTGTCAAAATCAAAGGCCATCAACAATTTATGACAAAGTTAAAAGAGAGTTGCGCTTGTAAAGTGTGTAGGATGACGAACTGACCCTGAACCAAAATAGGACATAAATTTTAATTATTTTTTCTGTACCAAAAAAATATGACTTTGCGAGCTCTCATCAACAGCATAACATTCCTAACCAATGCAAATCTTAGGTTACTTTGTTGCTACACGACCCCGCAGTCACCCTGTATAGCTTTTATTTCTATGAGTCAGGTTGTCAATATTGCCTGACTAATGGAAAGCAATAAATCACCGGTCGGTAAAATCAATAACACTGTCATTGGAATTTTGAAAAAAAAAAATACATACAAATTAATAACTGTCTACAGTGTAAGATGGCTGTTAAGTTAGTGGCTGCGGCTCGTTTTATTTATTTATATTATCTTTGGTTTCGGCAGCTCGAAAATTGTGTCTTTTATATTGCTAAACGCGTCCCTATCCCTATCGTTCCGTCCGTCCGTCCGTCCGTCCGTCTGTCTGCCACCAGGCTGTATCTCATGAACCGTGATAGCTAGACAGTTAAAATTTTCACAGATGATGTAGGTATATCTTTTGCCGCTATAACAACAATAAATAATAAAAACAGATTATTTTAAATATTAAAGGGGGCTCCCATACAACAGACATAATTTTTTGCCGTTTTTATAGATAATGTACGGAACCCTTCGTGCGCGAGTCCGACTCGCACTTGGCCGGTTTTTTTATGACGCGGAACCTTATAAAGCTATGTCCAGTACAAATTTCACAATACTGCCATTCATTTTACTAGAATATTAATTATAGTAGTTTAAAAACTAAAAACACCCTTTCGAGATTAAGAGGTCTTATCTACAGTCTATTCGTGATAAAAATGCATTGAAATTTAAATTTAAATCTGTTAATACACACTCACAGGACAGGACACAACCTTCGCGTTCGAAAGTTTGCCTTCAACTGGTCACTGTGAACTTGGCTTGATAATTGGAAACGATTTGATTGGTTACGGGGCGTGGCTAGGCCGCCGGACAGTGATGAGTGAATTCTTATCACGAATAGACTATAGACTAAATATCTGGGAACTGAGCTTTGCTCGGTGGTTGGTGGTACAAACACAATAAAATATTATATTTCAGACTGAATTAACATCAATCAATATGCCTCTGTTTTTAAACAGCTGCGCAAACAAGCAGAAGAACACGTAGTGTAGGCTGAAAGATTGAATATCTGTGCCTAAAACTCATGAGTAAAACAAAATGCCTGTTTGCTTATTAAGGCGAGGTATGAATAACTACAAACCAAGGTCAACGAAGATTGCGGAAGTGAGAAGCAAATATAACTCGGGAACAGGAATAAGTGGGATAGCAATTGTGCGCTCGCGCCTAATCTGAATCAACGTAAGCGCCAAAACGGAAAAAAATCATAAAAATAAGCTATTCCAGGGAATTACATTTCAATCTTCAAATCGCTAATAACAACAATTCCCCGCATATTACAATTAATAGAAATATCATATTTACAACTACTGCGGTAAAAAAGGAAAAAATATTGGAAAAAGGGTTGACTTTGGATTTATTTTCTATCGAGAAAATTTTATCCAAACACGTTTTCCTTCATGAAAACCCTAGATTATACAGTCAAATTACATATACCAGAAATTGATTACGATTTGCCGAGTATTTCCTGAAATACACATGAAAAAAGCACCCCTAATTTATTCGTGAGGCGCCTTAAAGCAAGCAAGGAGTATGAATATAGAAGGTCTGAAAGTGGGCGAAATTTCCATTCCTAGTGAGGAGTGTCTGTTCAAAAGGTCCCATTTCACTTTGGCAAGATTTTTTTTTTCATTTTTTTCCGAAACTGTAACATAAATCTCATACATATCTGTTAAAATTCTGTGCAAAAAGCACGTATTTCCAATATAAAAAAATCTTAAAATTTTACGTCCCGAACGGCTTATTTTTCGTTATAAAACATGTTTTAATCAAAATTCTTATCTAATTTTGTTCGTTACCTGTAAAATTTGTAAAATTGGATCAGCCTCAGATAAGCTGCTATTTTTTTATTTATTTTTTATACTTTATTGCACAAAATAACACATTTTACAATTGAAAGTGGAGAACACATGACAAAGGCGAGCTTATCTCTATTAAGAGATTTCTTCCAGCAAACCTAGGATGGACAGGAAATAATTGAACAACAGGTAGACCCGAGTGCACAACATTAAATAAGTTAAAACAATTAACTACTTAACAATACGTACTTATAGATATAAATATGTTAAGCAAATAATTATACCTAAATAAAAGTACTTAAATTTAATACGGTAGAGAAAGATAGTGTTCTTTCAACCGAATTTTAAATATGTTGAGTGACGGACTGTCTCTAATAGCGTTATTTAGTTACAACGACCTTATAAAAGAAAGAAAAGAAAGAAACGTTTATTACAAGGACAGTGAACACATTAGAGTTAGACAAAAGAAACCAAAAACAGAAAGTAAGACACACACAATATCATCAATAGATGAAAACACATGAAATGACGGTCGTGGTGTGTTACTGTCATTATAAATGGCAACTGACTCAGCGATATGCTGAAGGCCAGGCCTTCAGCGCTGATTTTCAGTGTGAAAGGGTGTTAAAAACCGCCATTGTTATTATTATAGGAGCCGCTTCCCCCGCCGCCGTACAAATTGATATGTTTTCAATTCCTCTAACTGGTAGCAGGTGCTTAGGAAGAAATGCGAGTAATAAACCTACCAGAACCAATAGTACAGACGCCCGTGCCCATGTCGATGAGAAAATCGGTCAATTGTGAGCATCGATATATACAAAGGATAGGCCCTCCCGTACTAAATTTCTTACCGTTTTGAGGCCAGACAGAATAGCGCCTCTGTTGGAATTTATCGGTACTATGTCGGTCGTCAGTCGAATGATTGATTATCCTATTTTTACTTTGAGGAATTTTTCGAGAACAAAATTTTATGAATAATCAATTTACAGCCAATAGTAATTGTAAATTATATAACTTGCTTGCGATACGATACTCCTTGTTTATGTGTATTGCGATTTCGGTATGATTTACAAGTTTTTACCTCGCAGGACACCATTTTTGTTGTGCTGCCGATACGTCACGCGGCTAGCACCGTCTAAGCACGACTGATTGAAATCGGTTCACTTTTCCCGTTTTGACACCGTTTTCAAGCGCCCCGTGCCTTGTCCCTTACTATTGAAGTCTGTGATTGTGAGTCAGACTCTCGCAAAATCGTACTAGAAGAAATTAGGTACAAAAAAACACGTTTCTTCTTTTCTTCTTTTAAGGGTGTATCCACTTATTTCTTTATTATTCCGTGTAGTACTTTTTTTTGCACGGCAACAGATATACACATTCTGTGATTTCATTTAGCTTTCTACCTATTACGGTTCGTGCGAAGGAGCCCACTGAAGGACAGACGGACAGAGACGGACGGACAGCGGAGGCTTAGTAAGACCCCCCGTTTGGCACTCTTTGAGTAAGGAACCCTAAACAGAGACCGTGAGTTATGATTCCATAGAAAAGTTTTGTAAAATAAGTATATAGGGTAGCCATTAACGTCAAGAGCCAGAATATCATAAGAAACACGAATAGCAATATTCTATCGGTTACTGGCAAGGGCGCAAGAAGACTGTTTTGCTTGGAGACTGACTGCCAAATACGGCATTTTGCGCCCCAGTTTATAGTGTAATAGGCTCTCTCTAAATTTAATATATGATCCTGCCAGAATACTAATAGCATTCTGGATTATGCTTAAGATAATATGAATAAGTAGGTAAACACTCAGTTTGTTCACAAGACAAGATGTGACTGAGTACAGAACAGTTGTAAAAAACATCCGAAAAGATGGAAAAAATTGTCAGCGTCCGTGCTATAATGGCACGGAAATATCAGAATGTATAATAAGAGAGAATTGTACATTTGAAAAGAGCAGATTTGGATTCTTTTTCACTCGAGGGGCAAAATCTGAATAACACTGAGTGGAAAATAATGTTTCGAGACTCTTTTCAATGCCGGAATTCCCTATTACTAATCGGTTCTTTTCAGAGAATCCATAAATAATAATGATTAAAGCGATCGGTAGAATTATGCGGAGTAACCTAAAGGACGATGGCAGGAAAAAGCTAAGCTACGTAAATAAAAATCGGTAAAGTGCGAGTTGGACTCTCACACGAAAGGTTCTGCACCATCATTTATTTATTTATTGTTCCATGACGGCGAGTTAAGGCGGCACAAACAATACACAAATTACATTAAGTATTAAGATCATTACAAGTAACATTCAATACATTCAGTGCACAATAAGAAAATTAAAATTAAAATATTTTAATTCATTTCAATTCTATTCATAATAATTCAATTCAATGAGAAGACAGCACACTCATGTAAGAAAAAGTACAAAAATACACGTTTCTTGTATCGAGACACCCTTTTGAAACCCGTCGGGTACGGAACCCCAAAAAGTAAATAAAAATCACTTACCAAAACTGCTGTAACGTAGTGTAGTGGTGAAGAGATTTCTGTAAATAGTAGATTGTTACACCAGGGGCGTAAGTGAGCTATTTCAGAACAAGATCCGAATTGGCGCCCGTACGAGCGCAGCTCGCAAAGGGCGCTTACGGATCGAGTGTTGCCGAGAAATTTTGACGCCCGAGCGAGCAAAGGGTGAATATAGTTCGAGGGTGAAATTGGTCCATTAATAATTGAAACAAAAAGTAAACTTTAGAAAAAACCGACTTCCACAAACCCTATTTGACTAGATTAAGTTTAATACAAACTTTAACCCCTTATCCCCCCTCCTTGGGGACTTAATTTTGTCAAATCCCATCTCAGTGCTACCCCACACTACTAAGGAACCTCTGTACAAAGTTTCATGGCCCTAGGTCCACCGGTTTAGGCTATGCGTTGCCTGCCCGTCAGCCACGCATTGTATTTGTACCTAGTATTGAGCAGATCTGGTTGCCATATGTGGTCTTCATCAGCAGTTCCGCAGCTCCGCATCACAATATTATGCTTACCATGTGCATTTGCACGAGATATTATGAAAAACACAAAAATCACTATAGGTCTGCCTATAATATTTGAAGAGTTCCTTCCATTTCTCCAGGATCCCATCATCAGATCCTGACCTGGTGTCAATGGGACCAATGGGAAGGTAAACCCTTTCAAACAAAAAAATAATTTTCCAAATCGGTCCATCCGTTTAGGCGCTATCGGGGCACATACATAAAAAAAAACATCCGGACGAATTGTAAACTTCCTCCTTTGGGAAGTCGGTTAATAATTAAATTGACAAGGGAATTATATCTTGTTATTGTATGTTGTGGTAGTTGTGGCGTTTTGTGGCTGATTAGCAGTGACCCTGTGAGCGCCTTAGATATATGATATTTTGGGCAGTGAGAGTACAGCGACAGGCTAATAAGAGTACAAATATCAAAATCAAGGGTCGTATATTTTCAAGTATCATTGAACGAAACGGGGCGGCCCGATGGCCAAACCACCGCTAATCGCAGGTTAACTACCCTAACCTTTCTCTAAACGGGCATTCCGAGTTATGTTTATACACACCTCTTGACCCCAGGCCGGTCATTAGGGGTGTCACAAAAACACATTAACTGAGAAATTTAACTGTTTTTCAACCCTACTAATTACTAAAGGCCTCGTTACGGAGTTCTGATCTGATAAAGGAGTTTTAAATCAGTCGGTTATTTGAGGTGTTTGCTCGAGGAAAGTCAATAAGCAAGAATATAGTTATAGCGGACAGTTTGGTACAATGGTAATAATTTGATAAATAATAGTTGGTAGAGTCTGGCCAGCGAATCCTGTCCTTTGGTAGTTCTCAAACTTTGCTGATGGCAACATTATTTACTTTTCAAACGAATTCTTACTTTGTTTATACTTGGCTTACAAAATTTTGATACTTTACTTGACTATTTATTATTTTTCTTTAATTTAGGTTACTATTCTGTTCTTTTGGGTATTATACATACATTAATTTAAATGTGGTTGATTGCAATTACTCATAATTGTTTCCAGGTAGCTTAAATACGAGTTTTGAATTATTTGAGTCTGATTGTGCCTATGAAACAGAATAATAGCTTCCTGCAATCAACGTTGAGAAAATAACTCTTGTTTATTACACCAATACTGTTGCCCGGCAGTTGTGGCGAAGTCATCCGACCATCGGACTTGTGTGGTCTGCCCAGAGAGCACTTATCCAGTGGAGAGCGCATAGATACATTTTCCTTTGAAACACAACTCACCAATTTACGGGCGGTGGGGGACGAGGTAAGAGAGCTGTGATTGGTCAGCCGCTGCGCAACTATCTGGCGGCCCTTCATCGTACATAGGTTGCGTATGCGAACGTTTGTTGAATAGCCGAATTACCCCGCAGGCGCAATCAATTGGATATCACAGTCTCTGGGTCTGCCTCTCGGTCGACGCGGATCCCCTGGTCACCATTTCCTCGCCACCTTGGCCCATCTGCCATCTTCGCAGATGTACTGTAATGAATGACGTAATGTGTGACAATGATCATGAAAACAATATCTACTGAAACGTATATGTCATGTATGGTAAGTTTATCCCATATATGCCCAGCGGGTCGTTTTCGAACCAGACTACATGACTTTGTAATTGACAAATATTTTCACCAATACCAGTTCAAATATATAATTATCGCTATCTAATGTCAAGATTACATCTATTCAAATTTTTATTTCACTCATACGTAATTAGTTATGACCTGTCAATTTTACATGTTCGCGCGGGAGCGTGATTTCACATACCCATCTTCAGAAAAAGGTGAATATTTTTTTTAATTCTTACCGATAATCTACATATAAGACATAACAAATATAGGGGAATAGATAACAATAAATAAAATATTATTTTATTTACTTAGCAAATACGTTGCGTCGTTTTTTTATGGCCGTAACTTTGTGTGGGTCGATAACGACACCTTGGGCTAATACCATACCTAAAATTGTTAGAAGGGAAATACAAATGGTAATATTTTATTTATTTATTTCAGAGCTGTAAACAGCTAAAATACTATAAAATCAACCGTATATCATATAAGCGTTTATAACTTAGCAGAATTCGGAATCAAATCAGTCGGAAATGATCGTGAGAGTTAAGCAACAACTGTCTGAAAATGGAACTGGATGGGATATCCCATTTCTATGTGGGCGTTTCCGTGTTTCAGATAGCACATAAAGTCGTAGGCCCCGGTAGTGATTGTATGGATATTCTGTAAGTCTCCGCTACCATTGTTGGCCGGGGTAGTAGTCGTAAAACCGTGTCAAAAGCCTAATAAGGCAGCCTAAAATCTACTCATAGTATGGTTGGCCAATGGCCACTTCACCATACACTACTCATGCATGCCATACAAGATATCCTCTTGACCTGATCATTCGTCAGAGCCATGTACATCACTTGGAGGATATACAAAGACCACAATTTATCCCACGTTACCGTCAGCTGCAAATTCTTGCAACTTTGCAACGAATCCGATGATTTTGAATGCAGTAAAGAATCGTTATAAGTCCTGAGGTATAAATATCGAAAGGTTAGGCAAGGTTAGGTTAGGGGCGGTCGATAGTAGGGGAGCCCAAAAATATGCATAACTACAATCACTTCAAATACATCACAACCTACCCTCGGAAACACGGAAGCACCCAAATAGAAACGGGATATCCCATCCAGTTTCCATCTCAGCCAGTTGTTGCTTAACTCTCATGATCGATTCCAATACTTCAGTTCCACCAGGCCATGGGCACTTCTATTATGTAAACGGGCGATGGATATTGCAGCCTTTTACAGCTCTAAAATAAATAAATGTAATAATTTTCTTTCAAGTTTCCTTTCATACAATTTAGGTGCGGTATTAGCCCAAGGGTTCGTTATCGACCCAGTAAAAAAAATGCATTTCCAAAACAAATATTGCAAAAGTATTATTAAAATCATGTTTCTATACCAACTAAGTACAACATATCCAAAAATTACCAAAATCGCAAACATAAATAGTTACGGGCATATATGGGTTATATGAAACTCTGTGTCACATCACAGATTTGTAATTCGTAATTTCTTTATTGTAGGTACTCCACAAAACAGATAAAATACATGAAAGAATAACAATGTACAAAGGATTACAGATAACAGATACTAATATAATATTAGACTAATACAGATAGACCACCTAGAACAAAATATGGCACCGGCGAAAACTGAGATGCTACGGAAACTTCTTTAGTTCGAGGCCATTATCGCTTGGTGCAGCAACATCGAAAAATTGCAAATACCACGAGATGGCGCTAAGATATATAGGATTTATTCTAAGATTGGCGCCACCTAGAAGTATGTTATCTGAAACTATGGCGTTTTAAGTACAAATCTTACTCCTCACGCCATCTCTTTTTTACGAAGGGTTACTAATTCTAATTCGTATGAGATGAGCACCCTGTGGTTACATGTAAGAAATTTCAGTGCCCTTACAGGGTCCATTGATGGGACCTGCTAATTTTAAGAACTTCACAATCTCAATTTTGCAACGCAAGATTTGGATATGGATTTGAAACACCTACGATGGAACTATAGGCTGGCTCCTGGATAACCTAAAAAATATTTTTCCCTCCAACAGAAATACAAATACAAATATGTTTATTTTGCCAAACAGAGTACAATAATTATAAATCTTACTAAATATGTGGGTAGGTACTTAGGATTTTTAATTGTAGTTACTGCGATCTCCGCACTAGGCTAACCTGTATCGCGGAGACCGTCACAAATCGAGTGCCATGAACATATCGATCGATCGTAAGCGGAAACGTGTTTGATTTATTATGGGGATATATGTGGGATATGAGATGAGATAATTGTATTGTTATGTACTTAAACAACCTTAAATACATAAAATAAAGATAAAATTGTAAAATCGGTACATAAGTTGACAAAATATTAAAAATGTAATATAAACTATATATAAATTAATTTTAAAAGCACATCTGACGTTTGAAATAACCCATTTGACGTTTTACAAGGTGATCCGACCCCAAGTCCCATGTGCGAAAACTCCCAGGCGACGACGCCGGCCATATGCGCCCAACCGATTTTACTTTTAAATTAAAAGGGGACGCGAAAATCCCAAAAGGTCGAATCCCGAAATCAGAAATTATCATACAGAATAACATTTTGAGAATTCTCCAACAAAGAAACGCTAGGGACCTGATATTGCTGTTGCGATTTATTTTTAGGCCTATATTTGCCTTTTAGCAGTATAAATACCTACACATTTTACGTAGGCTGGCGAGTTTTTTCCCGAGAGGCGTCGGCAGAGACTGAAGACCTCCTCTTGATATGGTCTTTATTTATTTATTTATTTAAAAAGCCACACCATTAATGTAACACTACATATTATATAAAAGTTCAATTCTTGTACTAAGTGATACACCAATGACAGGTGTGTACAATTGAATTCAATTCAATTTCTTTATTTCGGACTTCTATATCCATAATACATAATAGTACAGTATAAAAACACAAACATACAAAACAAAATAGCCTTACTTAGCAGATCCGTCCCCCAGACACAACAAGACAACAACAACATACATACAACATTCATATTATGAATTTAGCAATTATTTAACATGGCATACAGCTCTGAGTTCTTCAACATAATTGCATAAAAATAAAATAAAATTTTGCCCATTTTTGTCTCTACTGAGGGGCACAGGCCTTTACCCGGATACGAGTAATATTGAGCCGTACTCCACCACGCTGGCTCAGTGCAGGCTGATGGAGGTTGTCAGGCTACCAACCCGACTGTCAGACGTTATCAAGCTGCCCTATTAGGGCATTACACATAGCTTTACGACTACTAACACTGAGAGAGCGATAGTAGCGGGGACTTATTTGTATAACTAGATAAGTTTAATTTTATTTTATTTCTTACTTCAAGAATTATTATCGGCCCTGAATTTGTTTCCGCCTCAATACAACAGAGGATTCGAGTCAATGTCAAAACATTGGCTGCAAAAATATAAAAAGGAAAACAGATTCTAACATCTGTTGGCGAACTGGCGTATTTTTTAAAAATAAACTGACCAATGAACTATCGAACAGTAAGTCACGTCTTTTTCCGTACGGATAGTACATTGGTGCGTTACCGGACAAGCTTAACGCCGCAGCTAAATGGAAAATATAGATATACTTTTAAAAGGATATCCGCTTTAAAAACATTATATAATGCACAGGTAAATAAATACAAAAAAAAATCCACTTTGGGCATAACGACTTTAAATTATAGTTCTATTCAATAAGAGGTCTGCGAGGGCTACTCGCAATTGATCGTTTATTCAAAACGAATCAGGATAGGCAACAGAAAACACATTCAGTATAGTTCTCAACTCTCTACGAACTAGTCCATGAGATAAAGTCCCCTGACAGGGAAACGGACGGATAGCGGAGGCTTATTAGCAGGGTCCCGATTGGTTCGGGTGCAGAACCTTCAAAAGAATTACAAGTTTAAAATGAAAAATACGCCTGTTCGTCACGACACGAAACAGGAAACTCGGCGGGCGCTGGACTAAGCACCTCAAGGGAAATATAAGCGTAACGATCACTTCATAACACAAAATCTCTATCCGAGAATACCCACTGATTTTCCCAATAAGCAGGGGACTAGATAAAATGAAAACATAACGTAACTTGGTTCGAGAACGAAACAAAAACATAAGGTGTCGCTGTTTCTGGTTCCCACGACACAGGGTATCCTTGTGTGAGGCCAGAAGCAATGTATGTACAGGCACAAGCATGTAAACATTCAATAACTGGGTTTTTTTTTGTCCACAGCCGGGATTCGAACCCGGGACCTGTCGTCGAACAGGAAGCACTTATCCAGTGGAGAGCGCATAGATACATTTTCCTTTGAAACACAACTCAACAATTTACGGGCGGCGGGGGACGAGGTAAGAGAGCTGTGATTGGTCTGCCGCTGCGAAACTGTCTGGCGGCCCGTCATCGTACATAGGTTGCGTATGCGAACGTTTGTTGAATACAACTAACGTTTGGCGAGCCGCACTCCCCCGCAGGCGCAGTCAATTGGATATATAGTCTCTGTCGTCGAGGAACATAGCGTCATGCCTTGATAGGGGGTAAGCCTACAGTTAAGCAACACGGCAGATTAGCTGCTGTATATTCAATTCAATTCAATTCAATAAATTGCAAGTTGATGAAGCTAGAGATTGTCATTCTCCTGGCCGAAAAGGAAACAAAAAAAAACGGTTAAGTGCGGGTCGGTATCGCACACGAAGGGTACCGTACCATCGTACAACAAATCAAAAGCACTCAAAACAATAAAAAAAATCAACAAAAAGAAAATTTAAAAAGTTTATGCCTTCACAAGATTTGAACCGACGACCTCCGGATTGAGAGTCTACATCATACCGGCTGAGCTACCACAACCATGTGGGTTGACGCGAAATATGCTATCATATTTAAATGTGTAGTATATGTGTCTATGACATGGTTGCTATGACAATAAATAAACAGTTTCAGTCAAGATCTCCATTTTGAAATGCGTAAGTGTATCTAAACACGTCTCTTGTATCGGGGCCCCCTTTAATTTACAATATCTCTCGTATTTCAGTATTTGTGGTTGGTGCGGCAACAGATATACACATTCTGTGAATATTTCAGCTTTCTAGCTATTACGGTTCGTGCAGACGGACCCGGTGACAGACAGGACGGACGGACGGACGGACGGACAGACGGACAGCGAAGTCTCAGTAATAGGGTCCCGTTTGGCACCCTTCGGGTACGGTACCCTAAAGATGACATTAAAATCAGGGGAAATTAAGTTCTCGTCCCCTTGCAATAGACATTAAATGACGTCTTGGTAGTCACTGTCAAAATCAAACACTATATAGTGCTTCTGCGAGTCGTAGAGTTAAATACTATGTAATTCTACCCATAGGGTGTAGCAATTTAGGATAAAATAAGTATTGACATGAAAGAATATGTACACAACCACATTCAGGTTAAGTTTAAAGAGAAAAAGAATATGCCTTTAGATAGATTGCGCATGGCTCAATTTGACGCGAAACAGCGAAATCCAGGATTGCGCAGAGGCCAAGTTGACGCACGGCGAGTTTGAGTATCTATTTTTGATCATCAGCAGCGTTGCGTTGCGGACGGCGCGCTTTGGTGGTTAATTAATAATAATAATTGAAATTTTCGGTCATTATAAATTAATTGAATTTAGTTGATAAAGGACATATGTAATGTCAGTCAGAATTGGGAGATAATTTCAAAATGATTCAATGTCAAAATTATAAAAAGTATATTAAACTCTCAGATGAAAACAGGAAGGGGAATGATGTTCTTAAACTTAGTTTATAATTGTTACTGGCATGGCCAAAGTTTCCTGCAGTTAAGTAAATTACACCAGGGCATAAAAGGTTGTTATATTTACGTTCTATCTACACCTTAATTGAGACAATAGAACAAAGCAGGATTTTTGTCGACCTATACGAAGGATCAAGGGATGAGAATTGCTATATTTATGTTAAAAACTTTATGATTTTATATTTTGAAAGTAAAGTTAAGAAGAAAATATGTCAAGCTATTTGAACTTATACATCAAATTAATCACAAACCTAGTGTTTTGCGCGCGCGCGGACGATAACAGGGTGATATTAAATTAGCTGACCATATTTTGGGGAATGATAGTATGGGGAAAAATTTTCGTCCCTCAGTTCATTTCCCCGATCAGCTGATTTCAAGTTACTATGGGAAACCCATTTTTTTTTCTTTTGCGTCTGTATGTTTTGTGGGCAAAGTTGTTCATAATGATGGGTACTATCTTTCCCCAAAATATGATCAGCTAATTTAATGTCACCCTGTATAGGGAATTACGTGTTGTCTGGGGTACGTACTGCAACCTTTTTAGCCGTGCTGACTATGCACCTTATCGATGCTAAATTAGGTAAATCTGATACGAAAAAATCCATGAGCGTCATAAAACAAACGAAAAAATAAAGACGAAATAATAAAGCTCACTGTTGAGTATTCCATTGAAAATCCTTATTTTCAACTGTAAACCTTGGTAATAAATTCCAAAATCAATAAAAATATTGGAGTTGTTTTAGCGGGTTTTGAAACCAGCTGAATCATAGATCTGAATAAGGCCCTTTCAAAATAGGTAGGTATAGTAAAGTTAATCCTTACTCAGAGAACAAAGTTGGCAGGGTCACGTCCCTACCTCAAAGGTCGTTATAACACAGGGTGTTACAAAGCAGAAAAAAATACCCCCGTCTCAGCTAATTACCCCGCCCCTGCCAACCCCGGGAGATATAACGTCAGAGTAATGGGGCAGCACTAAAGCGATAAAGAATTACTGGGGGTATCTTGTTTAGCTTAACAGGTGTAATATTAATAGTAAAGTAAATATAGCCATTTATTAGGCTATATATTTAATAAAGCCTAGAAGTGGGCAAAGTTGTACTTCTGCTACCCCGTATGGGAAATGGCGTTACTATATTTGAAAATAAGAATATCTTATACCTAATTACATTATTGTATTAGAGTAGTATATAGGCTTCTTGATTAGATTATATAATATTATATTATTTTTTTATTTATTTATTTATTAATTGACAATAAGACTTAACAGTACAACAGCATAGCGCACTTATTGCTAAAGACTTAACATTTATTACTTAGTAGTAAAAAGAGTTGGTACTCTAATTTTGGTATAGAATCAAAGAAAATATCAAGATGATCAAAAACATTAACTAATTTATTGATAAGCGCGACTGCTCTCGCTGTAGGGGCATTCTCGCCTCGGAGAGTTCGGAAAATGATTAATTATAATTATATTAAAATGACTCGCGAACTAGCTAAGAACCTCTATTTCGCGAGCCATGATACTCAGTTATGGTGTTCTTCAAACAGTTGCCCCATTACTAAAAAAAAAAGATACACGTGTAGCACCGTACACGTGTTAGAAGTAAAACTTCTGTAGCTAGATCATTAAGTGGTACCTATACTATACACCTATACCTACCTATACTAAAAGAGATTTAAATTTCCAATTTTGAGATCCAAACTCTGCTTCAAGTTACTTTTAAGTTTCAGACGTCCGATTATTTGAAATTATTTAAACTTGTACTTACTTTTAATACGTCATGTCATTTATTTCCCACCATTCCTTATCTACAATTTGTCGCGCTCGAGGTGATATACTTAACTCATTCAATAGTGTCACTACTATTGTTCTGAGGTCACTACTATTTGCATCTCGCTCAGATTATATACCATCTGACGTCACGTCTTTTAGCCGTCTCGCTCAAATGTATGCATTGCTTTGCTTGTTTTAGAAATCCATATCGACCCGTGTGACATTGATGAAACTCTTTTCTTACAAACTGTATGGATCGCATCGCACAGCTGTCAAACATAAGTTCCGGTTCCAACAAAGAGGTTGAACGAAGTAGTTTTTGGTCACGTCACTGGTTTTGTTTATCCCAGCCAGCGGCGGCGGCGGCGGCGGCGCCATCTTGGCCATACCGGAAATCAAGAACTCGTGGAAGAATGCTTAAAATAATTTTTATTTCTTAACGTTTCATCAGGTTTTTCTCTCACTAATTAACATTCTTTATTGTACGAATGTATTATTATCTTATCTGATTAGTTAAAAACCGTATTGAAAATAGTTGCGGTTTTAAAAGTCTTCAGCCGACCCTGACGTCACCGATTCCAATTTCCGTTACATTTCTTAGCCACTCGTGATAGCACCCGGCTAGCAGCAATTGAAAAGCAAATATATGAATAACCTACAGTTGAGAGGTTAAATAAATTTTACCCCCGTGCCCCAAGAAGTTTTACTTCAATAAATAGTAATTATAATTATAATAATTGTTTATTTCCAGACAGTGGGAGCTTTTTGGGAGGTGTCAAAACCACTAAACTAGAGGAACTAAAGGCACTAAACTGACAACCTTCAAATCCGACAGCTCTTGCGCGGCGGCCACAGATTCCATTTTCAAACACACCATTTTAATTAGTTTAGTTAGTATAGTTCGTGTCGCCTCCCAAATCGCAGGCAATGTCCAATATAAAATGTCAAATTACTGTACAATAAATTAAAATAATTACAATGATTAAAATTACAACGTGATGGGTAATAAGTATGTATGTACATATTTAGGTTAATTTCATATAAAAGTTTTATGGTATATAGCATAATAATATCCCTATAGTGGGGCACGGCTTTTACTGGCTATACTAGTAAGATGGAGCTATAATCCACCACGCTCCAGCACCAGCTCAATGTAGTTTGGTGGAGTTTGTAGTATGTCTATGGCATGGTTGCCATGGCAACAAATAAATGACTCTCAATCTAGAAATTGATCTTTTAAGGCATTGTACGATGAGCGTGCGCGTGCACTACCAGAGCGGCAACCTGACGACGACGCGGTGATAGCGAGGGACGCAGCCGAGGGCGCTGACACGGGTACGCGTGGTATGGCGCATGCAGACCAACCGCGCTCATATTTTGTAAAGGTCTGTGCAAAGTAGCAGTGTGCTTGTTTTTTTTCTTAAGTTGTTAATTGTTTACAGTGTACGTACTTAATTTTTTTTAAGGGAAGGATAGGTGTGTAATTGTGTTTATTTGATAGGGAGATGTAGTATGTCTATGGCATGGTTGCCATGGCAACAAATAAATGAGTCTCAATCTAGAAATTGATCTTTTACTACAGAGTTAACCTAAAACCTATTAAAATCTTCACCGAGGGGTGTGCCCCTATGATGGTTTATAAGTACGAGTAATATTGAACGATAATTCAACACGCTGACTCAGTGAGGTTTAATGGAGAGGTGTCGGGATAGGTCAATCCGACTTTCAAAAGTTGTAAACCTGCCCTAACATTTGGTCGGAGGATAAAATAGCTACAAAATCTATCTTAAATCGTCTATGGCCTATTTGGAGAACAGATGCTTTAATACTTTAATAGATCGCCCGTCCTAAAATTTATAGGCTCCAACCGGCGACTCAACGATTTGAAGACTTAAGTCAGTATATAATATTTAATTGGTTCTCACTTTGAGAAAAAGTCTGTGCATGAGGCCAAGTTATTACAAATAACTTTGGTTATTTAATCAATAGTTAGTTTATTGAACTTGGTTGATTCATTGTGGAGCAGAGAGGCAATCAAAATTTAAGGAGTTAATATTTATTTATTTATTTTATTGTTATTTATTTTTATTATATCAAAACTAAAGTTGGTCTTATCAAATCAGTCCCATCGCATTGCAAAAAGGATCAAATACAGGCCAAATTAATAATTATTTATTTTACTTAACTTCGAATATTAAAAATTAAACAACATTATTGCACTACTGTTTCTCTGACACTTCGAATGGAAAAAAGGGGTGGCACTATGTTTTTAGGGTTCCGTAGCCGAAGAGTGCCAAACGGGATCCTATTACTAAACCTCTGCCGTCCGTCTGTCCGCGCCAGCGGGCTCCATCGCACGAACTATAATAGCTAGGACAGCTGTTTCTTTTTACATAATCTGTATATTTGTTGCTGCTACAGCACTATATAATGATCTACACGAAATATTAAAAAAACCGGCCAAGTGCGAGTCAGGCTCGCGCACGAAGGGTTCCGTACCATTATCTATAAAAACCGCAAAAAAAAAAGTTTTAAAGAGTTTACCTTCCCATTGGTCTCATTGACACCAGGTCAGGATCTGATGATGGGATCCTGGAGAAATCGAGGGAACTCTTCAAATATTATAGGCAGACCTATAGTGATTTTGTGTTTTTAGTAATAACTCGTGCATTTATACTTTATACTTTATTGCACAAAATAACACATTTTACAATTGAAAGTGGACAACACATGACAAAGGCGAGCTTATCTCTATTAAGAGATTTCTTCCAGCAAACCTAGGATGGACAGGAAATAATTTAACAACAGGTAGACCCATGTGCACAACATTAAATAAGATAAAACAATAAACTACTTAACAATACGTACATAAATACCAGACTTATAGATATAAATAAGTTAAGCAAATATACCTAAATAAAAGTACTTAAATTTAATACGGTAGAGAAAGATAGTGTTCTTTCAACCGACTTTTAAATATGTTGAGTGACGGACTGTCTCTAATAGCGTTGGGGAGTTCGTTCCAGAGTTTTATGGCGCGAAGTCGGAACCCATGTTCGTAGGCGGCAGTGTTGTGTTGCGGAGTTATAAGTAGCGACCGAGTGTGCGATCTCCGTTGCCTATCCGAGGACAGAAATTCGAAACGATCACGTAAGAAACCAGGGTAGCGAGGATTAAATAAAATGTTGAAGAGGCAAATAAGGATGTGGGAATCCCGGCGAAGGCATTTACTCACGGTAAGCATAATATTGTGATGCGGTACTGCTGATGAAGACCACACATATGGCCACCAATACTGCTCAATACTAGGTACAAATACAATGCGTGGCTGACGGGCAGGCAACGCATAGCCTAAACCGGTGGACCTAGAGCCATGAAACTTTATACAGAGGTTTCTTAGAAGCGTGGGGTAGCACTGGGATGGGATTTGACAAAATTAATTCCCCAAGGGGGGGTGGAATAGGGAGTTACAGTTTGTATTAAACTCAATCTAATCAAATATCGTAATAACCTAAAATACAAACTTCGCTGCTACGAAACGCGTCTTCAACACTACGGACTGAATTCTCTGGAAACTCGCAGATCTATAATTAGCAGCCTAACCACCCTACATAAAATTTTGCATGGAAGCTTACATACATCTCTTTTGAGAGAAATTAAAATATGTATTCCACCAATTCTTCAGAGGTCTACCAGAAAAAAAACTACATTCGAATTACCATTGTATAGAACGCAAAGAGATTATCATGAACCACTTCCTAATATGTGTCGTCTCTACAACAACTTATCTAATAAACACGACTTGGACATATTTATGAAACTGTCAACCTTCAAACATAAAGTTCGAAAATCTTTGGCTAATTTACCTAAACAATTAATAACACTCAATAAGCGGTTTGAGCATAGTACCTTTAGTTATTTTTCTTTCTTTGACCGAGCGAGCGAAGCGAGCGAAGCGTCTCCGTTTCAGGTTTGGGCAAAAATGCTTTCGTATGTCCGGTTGTTCTCCTCTACAGGTCGCATTTATGAACCGATTCTCGTGAAATTTTGTGAGCATGGATATGGGGTTTTAAAATGTAAAAAAATCGCTACAACCCAAACGGCTCGATGGATATTAACAAATGAGGTGTCGTTGGATTCGTAAAGACCATGAGAGTGAAACAGATGAGCGAGCGAAGCGAGCGAAGCGTCTCCGTTTCAGGTTTGGGCAAAAATGCTTTTGTATGTCCGGTTGTTCTCCTCTACAGGTCGCATTTATGAACCGATTCTCGTGAAATTTTGTAAGCAGGTTGAAAAAATAAATAGAATTTTTTACTCGAGCCAGTTTTTTGATTTTTTTCAAAGTGGCGGAGATATGGGGTTTTAAAATGTAAAAAAATCGCTGCAACCCAAACGGCTCGATGGATATTAACAAATGAGGTGTCGTTGGATTTGTAAAGACTATGAGAGTGAAACAGATTATATAATTTTAGTAAAAAGTCAATAGGTTGTATAAAAGATCGCGAAATGTAGTTTACAAAGTTATTGGTGCGGCTACTTTCATACTGCATGTACGTAACCAGGTACATTCATAAGTTTGTATGTGTTATTGAAAGAAAATTATTTGGGTTATTTTTTTATGTGTGTTAGCAGTTCAGCTTTCCCACCGACATACTCGCGAGGTCTACAGCTCACAGAGCCACTAGTTTAATTTAGTTTTTACTTTACTTAAATACAAATACACTGTCCACAAATAAAAAGATGCTGTCGAAACACCCAGTAGGATATTCTACATGTTTTAAAATAAGATGTTTATATTAAGAAACGCAATGTATTATATCTGTTGTGTTTTGCAATAAATAAAATAAAAATAAAATAAAAATAAAATAGGGTTTGTAGAAGTCGGTTTTTTCTAAAGTTTACTTTTTGTCTCAATTATCCATCACCGTTATCCGTATAGTGTACACTACATTATATTATGATGAATTACTAATCTTATTGATACATGGCCAGTACCAGGTTCAAAACAGCATCTCCTGTATGAGAAGCACTGAAACCACCAAACCACGGAGCTCATACAAACATCTTAGGTATTCTCAAAAAAGCGTTTTGATAAATCGTTTTGGACGAGAACTTCCAAAGAACCTGCCAATCTCTATTGAGAAACTTGATAAAGTTTCTCATGAATATTTAGAGCTTTTTGAGCAAAGTTTCCGTTTTTGGGGTTCCGTACGTAAACGTGCTACGGGCTATCGGAAGTTAGCGCGAACTAATTTGTGCCGAAAACCGTAGAAGCAATGTACAAGAAACTTCTAACTGGAAGTTTGATTGAAACTCAAACTCATGTGGCATACAGGGTGATTTGGGAGACGTGAGCAAGAATACCCTTGCACACTCAGTAAATATAAAATATCATTTACCAATTCCCTTAACCCGAGTTTCATGAAACATTTTTTTGATTTAAGCAAATTATTAGCAACTGAAACAAATGACTATCCTACGAGACTATTGCGATTAGTTAAGTGACAACTTAAATTTCAAAATAGTTTCGTGAAACTCAGGGTAAGTGAAACAATCGCAATATCTTTTTCACTTTTTAATTACGTTAGAATATAATTCCATACAACAACCAACTGATAAAAATTCAATATCTTTGAGTGTTATTAGTTACGATATTAGGTTCAGATATTCTGTGGTAATGACAGCACTTTGACTATGAAGAAAATGATTGAGAGTGACTATGCTATTTGTAAAAAATATACTTTTTATAAAAAAAAATACGTCAATTAATTACAATATGGGGAGGCCTTTGCCCAGCAGTGGGACACAGCGCTCTATAAAAAAACCACCAATACGGGTACGAAGCAGTAGCTTATACTTTACTAAATATGGAGGGTTGAGCATGCTTATCTCCCGGATCACCCTGTATGTATGGCTTGGTTGCATAACTGTGCTGTGTATGTAACTGTCCTCTCTTTATTAGAAGTATTCGTAATTTGAAATCGAAATTTAATTATTATGGTATCTATTTATAATTATTTTGTATTAATGGCCATGTATTTAGTGTACTGATCTGATGAATGTATTTGTACTATTAATTTATTGTAATGTGATTTAAAATAATGTTTGTGTCGATTTGGTTCGCTGTTATGGCACAAATACCTATGATAAATAAATAAATAAATAACCGACTAAAGTAGAGCCAATGTACCAGGTCACATTTGACACTTCATGAAAATTCAACAAAGTGACCTTCTAACGCACAGAAACTCGATAAAAAGAATCATCAGATATCATCCAAGGATATATATCATCGGACTTAGGTATTTTATTTGAAAACTTAATAAAGAACCAACAGTTTTAATACTTATCAGATATTTAATTTATTATGATTTTATTCGATATGATTGATTGAGCTAAACAATGTATTTCCTTGACATGTAATGACAATTATGAATAAATATCTTATATCTTATTAATGGCTGTTTTGCCCAAAGCCGACGACCTACGTGGCGCAGCGGTTGTGACTCCGTCTTCCATGCGAGAGGTCTTGGGTTTGATTCCCGGCTGGGAATAAAGAAAACAAAAAAATATAATCCCCAAGGCTTTGGATCAAAGTACCAGTCAAAAGTACTTTTAACTAAGAGAATCGGTTAAAACTGCTTTTGACTGCAGCCTCTGGTCAATAGCACTTTTGACTTAATTTATTTCGCAGTTAGTTGGTTAAATCAGACTCTTAACTAACAAGCAAACAAATTCGGTTTTGTGAAACTACATCGGGTCGCCTCGCTCCGCTCCGCTTCGCTCGGCTCCGGGTGGTTCATGAAGTTGTGACCTAACACAACCTATCTTTAGTATTGGCACAGAAAGTGACCTGAAGCAACCAATTCGATTTTGTAAACCAAGAGCGCCAGTCAAAACTACTTTTGACCACAAATTGGCAGTCAAAACTAGTCAAAAGTACTTTCATTTAGTTTTACGATCTAAACTAGTTTTGATTGATTAAGAGTTCTGACTGCAACATATACATGTTTGTAATGTCGCTGTTTCTGGTTCCCACGACACAGGGTATCATAGTGTGGGGCCAGAAGCAATGTATGTGCCTGTATGTAAATGTTTGTTTTAGGTAAAGCCTCGTCTCTTAATACTTTGATTGTTCACATCACACTACGCAGTTCTCTTGTGTGTATAACAATAGTTTAACTATGTTTTAACCAGCTAAGGCCTGTCTACGTCACATCAAAGTAAAACTAACCCGGGGTTAAGTGATTAACCTTCAGTTATGTCGTAAGCGACCGCACCTGTCAACCTGGCAATTTGTAGGCAGCTCAAAGACGGAGATTATGGCGTTAGATGAAGGATATTCTGCTTTACAGTGCATACTATGAATAAGATTATTTTATAATACCTAAACATAGAGAACAGTGTGTATGAGAATACTGTTCGATTGTCTGATTAGTGTACATTTTACAAGGAGAATAGATCGAATAAGAATAATTTATTATTTAAAATAATGAAGTGTGTTACTAATTCAAACATCTAACATGATAATAAGGTGTACAATATTCCAATTAAAATAAGTCCAAAGACTTTCAAAGATTATTCACAAAATCAGCCTATATCAAATCAAATAGTTTATTTATTCACACATACATATTAGATCATTTCTAGATATAAGGTTACATAGGTAGGATAGAGGGGACAGTGTGAAGATGGATGCAAAATTGATTTACAATGGCCCCACACTAGGCGAACCTGTATCGTGGGTGCCAAAAATTGGGATTAATTTTGAGAGTATGCCCGGTTTCGGCATTAGCACATAAATTTAGTGATATTATTATTATTAGTTAAGTAGTAATGTTTATTTAATTATTTTTTATATATATAATATTTTTACATTTACCATGCATAATTGTACTTTATTAATATAAGAAATTAATATTAATATTACATAAAATGAATTTATGAATTTATGTATAATTATAAAAGAGCTATAGATCTAACTTTACTTTTATGTTTATTTGATTAAACTCCTTAGCTTTATCAAAATCATCAATCATTTTATAGCATGATAGCAGTAATTTTCGATCAACTTACTTTTACCTCCCTACTTATCGAGCTTTTTCATTCGCTTGTTTTATCATTCCCAAAATTAAATACCATCACTTACCCTGAGTTTCACGAAACTATTTTATGATTTTGACTAATTTAATCGCGTGAATCTCATAAGATAGATCATTTGTTTCAGTTGCTAAGCATTTGGTTAAATTTAAAAATTGTTTCGTGAAACTCAGGATTAATCAACCTCATTTAATCCACTGTCACCTCTCCCCTTTAATTTTGTCTTCTCACCGTCCATTTGTATCTGTTAGCAGAATGGACCTCCGAGTGCTTAGCTAAATGGCCCTTTTTGATCCTAATTACCTCAACCCTTCAACAGCACCTTGAGCCGTCTCTGAAACCAGGGGGTTGTCACCCAGTGTTTAGGTACGAAAAACCGGCAATCCTTCCCGCGAGGTCTTTGTCAGAAGGCTGCAAATAAATGACTTCATATTCATGTATTGCATACCTTAACCAGTCGCCTGTTGGCCATTTTGAAAAAATTCGCCGTCTGTGTCTTGTCCCGGACCGCACACACCTAGGGCCCGATGCTGCTCTGAGAAATGCACTTATATTGGATCGCTATCGCATCTAAAACACCCAAAATGGCGTCATTTGGTATGCTCCTAAAGAATCGCAAATAGATCGTAAATAGTTTGCAAGCAAAGCGTATACGATTTGCCATTTTGGGTGTTTTAGATGCGATAGCGATCCAATATAAGTGCGTTTCTCAGAGCAGCATCGGGCCCCAGGACTTTTGAGCGCCGATTTTAATTTTTGATGAAATTCTCCTATTCTAATTAGAAATAATGTTATTTAGGTTAATTCAAACAACAATCTAGTTCGAATTCATTAATATTCAAGTTAAAATTATAGTTATTCAGGTTGATTCTAATAAGAATAATACTCTAATTCGAATTTCTGCACTTATTTCTGTATTATTTTAAAAACAAAGCAATATTTGGCACAACCGGACCGTTTCAACTACAGACTAGAGGTTAATAACAAAAAGCTCTCAAAATATTGACCACGAGTGATATTCTATCTTGTATATTATATCTAATGTATTCTTAATTTACTCTACTCTATCATGCAATTTTTACATAATTATTACGGGTATTTTTATATACGGGTTAAGCAACATCTGACTGTGACGGGTATTGGATGGATTTCCGTTTCTTTGTGGCATTTGTTTCAGGAAGCGGTCCCGGCTACTACCACTACTCGGTGGTAGTAGTCGTAAAGCTTTGTCAGAGAACCTAACAGGGCAGCTTGATAACTTCTGACAGTCGGGTTGGCCACAAGCCCGCCCTGAGCCAGCGTGATGCAGTATGGCTCAATCTTACTCATGTCCGAGTAATGGCCCGCGCCCTCTCGTGGGGACATAATGGGTACTTTGTAACCCCTTGGATTTTTGTGTGTAATGTTGTGCAACTTTAATTATAAAATAAAATTAATAATTGGGCTAAATATTTATATTTAGTATTATCATATGATAGACCACCTAGGACGAAATATGACACCGGCGTAAACTGGGATGCTACGGAAGCTTCTTTAGTTCGAGGCCATTATCCCTTCGTGCAGCACCAACGAAAAATTCCAAATACCATGAGATGGTGCTAAGATATATAGGATTTATTCCACCTAGAAGTATGTTATCTCAAACCATGGCGTTTGAAGTACAAAACTTACTCCTCGACCCATCTCTTTTTTACGAAGGTTTATCTACTAATTCTAAAATATGTATGAGATGAGCACTTTGTGTTATTTATTATAGTTTCTTCGAAAAATATATTCGGCGAGTGGCAACCCTGCGTTCTTGCCGCGAGATCGGCAATATTTTTATGAACGCTCGCGCGCTCGTGTCACACAATAAGTTTCAATTTGCGTGCAAGCATATGAAGGTAGTAGGTAAATTAAGTTTAATTTTAGCTTGTTTTTTTTTCTACTCCTGATCACAGATTAAAAGTCACCGTGTATACAATTATACCCTTACCTAAACACAGAAATCAAATCTCCAAGCAGGTACATGATGAGAAAGTGAGAAAGCCATTTTTTTATTAACGTTTTACTTCAAAGGTTTTTTTTTCCACAAAACGTCCCCTCGCTCCGGATATTTCAAATTAAATCCTCTCAGACAAGACGTGGGGTACATAATAAAAAGATGATGAGCTGTTTGAGTCGATGTTACGTTAAAGGAAAGCTTGTCAGTCAGAACGCGTAATGCCCGGTCACGATTTGTTAGATCATTTTCCTAAATCTCATTTTTACTGCCACATTTTTTTAGCCTTTTTACAAAGTTGAAGCTTATAATCGAAATCTGGCTCAATATTTTTCCTGTCCGGGTACATTGCTTTTCCCCTCGATGGGAAAAGTAGGCTGTAATTATTAATATTTTATAATATTACAAAGAAACTCAAAACTCTTTATTGTATTTAGCCAAGATTTTGATTTGAGGAATTAGATTTGAATTGAAATCATTGTTTTTAGGGTTCCGTACCCGAAGGGTGCCAAACGGGACCCTATTACTGAGACTTCGCTGTCCGTCCGTCTGTCTGTCACCAGGCTGTATCTCATGAACCGTGGTAGCTAGACAGTTGAAATTTTCACAGATGATGTATTTCTATTGCCGCTATAACAACAAATACTAAAAAACATAATAAATTTAATATTAAGGGGGGCTCCCATACAACAAACGTGATTTTTTTTGCTAATCTTTGCTCGATATTGATAATGGTAGCAGGTAGACGCTTAAAAAGTTCACAATATATTGAGTATATTATTTACTTAAAAATAAATAATTAAATTAAAATTAAATTAATATTTAGGGGGGGCTCCCATACATTATTTTTTTTGCGGTTTTTTATAGATAATGGTACGGAACCCTTCGTGCGCGAGTCCGACTCGCACTTGGCCGGTTATTTATTTATTAATAACAACTAGCAACTTAACTACTAGAGTACTAAAAACCATTGACGGTTTGTCTAAGTTAGGTTAGGTTACGATAGTTTAGGTTAGGTTAGGTAATTTGGTATTAAAATATCTGGCGGATGGACCCTAGAAAAGTAAAATAAAAAACACCACCACGCCTAGACAAAGTTGATAACGCTACGAAAACGAATAGAAACGAAAACGCAAAATGTATGTGATTTGACATTTGGTCACGCTAGCGTAGCGTAACAAACTGCCAAATCACATACGCATGTTCTTACCCCCTTATTGATAAAACTTATCAAGCCTTTGATAACTAAAATGTGTTTTGTCCCTTTCTCACAAACACAAATTTCAAAGTGAAAGAGGAAGACAAACGAATTTTATCGGCATTTTAGCTATAATAGGTTTATCTGACGTTTATGAATAAGAGCGTTAGCGTTTCGTGCGAACGATAATAGCGTTTTGCATCTTGTCTAGGGGGGCTGGTAATAAAAAATTAAACCTACCTAACGCACTAATGGGATTTCAGATTAAACTAAAAATATCTTGTACTGCCTGCTACACAGAAGACGCGACAATTGTTTTTTGGACAGATATGGCTCAAAGTTTTATTTGATATTACGTTGGATTACCGTACCGTACCGTACCGAACCGTCTGTCTGGCTGTCACTCGTCTATCAGTGACCGTCGTCGCCGGTGTGTCGAGGGCCTAATCTGCTTGACAATAGGCCTTCGTTATATTCGGTCGGTGGACAACAAAGTAGAGAAACAATTAATTTCTTTAAGGCTGGATTTCACCAACAAAAAGTTATATGAGAATAACTATCCCGGGGATAACTTATCTGACAAATTACGGTTCAAAATGAGGTGATCTGATCTAGGTGTCACTGGTGCTGGTGTCTATGAAAAAGTAGAAGATACTCTCGAGTAAAAGTTACTCTTTCGTTCATAAAATCCATTCTAAAGCCTCAAGTTAAAGAGTATGCTTTTAATTGTTTTGAGGGTATACTATACAGGGTAGCATAGCTGACGCAGTTTCCCATACTATACAGGGTGTAACAGAAAGGGGTGTAAAAGCCGAAACAGGGTTGTTAGGGACATCATTCTGAAAAACTTTCACTATATGACCGACTTAATCAGAGCAACTTTATTTTTCACTCCACCATACAGATCAGCTGAGCGCTAGGCCCGAAATGTACTGAGTTAATAAAAATAAAGTTGCTCTGATCAAGTCGGTCCCATAGTGAAAGTTGTTGAGAATGATGTCCCTAACAACCCTCTTTCGGCTTGTACACCCCTTTCTGTTACACCCTGTTTACAGGGTGACATTTAATTAGCTGACCATATTTTGGGGTATGATAGTACCCATCATTATGAACATCTTTTGCCAAGAAACATATAGTCGAAAATGAAAAAAAAATTTCCTCCCCCAGTACATTGCCCCGATCAGCTGATTTCAACTTACTATGGGATACCAAAAATTTTTTTTCGTTTGCGACCATATGTTTCACGGGGAAAGTTGTACATAATGATGGGTACTATCATTCCCCAAAATATGGTCAGTTAATTAAATGTCACCCTGTTTTGTGTTCAGACTTCAAACTAGGCTGTTTGTATGGAAAACTACGTCTGATATTATTATACGAGCTAAGCTAAGCTTACTTAGCTTAGCCCTTGATGACAAACATTTTTGGGGAGTAGAGGTAGAGGGGGCTTAAGACAAACACAACATGTTTCTGCTTGACAAGGCATTGGGTAAAGTTGGCTTCGTTTTGACGTTTCCTTAGAGTTTGGTCGATTTTGAGTGTTGGCGGCCACTCATGAAAGTTGTAAATTTTGAAAGAACAATTAAAAATAAGCTAATCTTACTATGGGGCTGAGATATTTCACTTCAAAGTTTTTTCAGTACAAATTAAAGTGTTTACAGTACAAAATGAACATTGAAGCTACATTATCTTAGCTTCGAAATGGTATTACGATAGGTACTGCTACCCAATAAAGATAAAGGTATGGGTGGCCGTGAATAAAACAAGATACGCCAATCATGGTCCATACTAGGTTACCCAAACCCCTTTGGTTCTCAGTTGCAGATTTAATGAAATAAGTGTCACTTGCGCCAAAAATACTAATTGTGATTAGCGCGTTAATCACAATTAAGTTTGACATATATCATACATTTTGACAGCTGCTAAATAGAATTGGGACGCTAATCGTAATTAAGTTTTTGGTGCAAATGGCCCTTAGATCGACCTATAACCGTCGATATAAATATAACGTTACGTAAGTGTCAAGTTGCATGATTCTCGCGCCTTCGATATACGATAGACACATATCGAGTGATTTGTATGGGAATCTGTCAATATAGTTCTCGATATGCGTATATCGAAGGCGCGAGAATCACCGCCAAAGCATACCGCCCATATGATGAGATTTTTCTTTTACTGCAGCCAATCTGACATGTATTTATTATTTCAATTGGCCCGAATCTTTGTAACTAGACTGTTGATTGCATTTTGAAATTTAAGCTCTCAATTAAACAATTTAGTAGGTATTTAATAATTCCTTGAAAAGTCCTGTCCATCCTAGGTTTGCTGGAAGAAATCTCTTAATAGAGATAAGCTCGCCTTTGTCATGTGTTGTCCACTTTCAATTGTAAAATGTGTTATTTTGTGCAATAAAGTATAAAGTATAAAGTAAAGTATGCATTTAAAATTTATATGCCCATGATTGTTAGGCTCAAAGTACTCAACTTACAACGAGCAGACGGACAACACACAGAAACCTTAAAGTGGTCAACTTACAACGAACAGACGTACAACACACAGAAACCTTAAAGTGGTCAACTTACAACGAACAGACGGACAACACAACGAACAGACGGACAACAACACAGAAACCTTAAAGTGGTCAACTTACAACGAACAGACGGTCAACACACAGAAACCATTAAACCTGAAGAGAAAGGGATAGTGATAGGGATGGTTATAAATTGAATCGGCAGGGACCCGCAGGCAAATTGTACTAAACTACGAACTAATGGATTTATCTATGTCTTTTCTATTTGCTTATAATGTGATCTGTCATAGTATGTTCTTTAGCCCCTTTAGCTTACCCTGAGTTGCACGAAACCATTTTAGGGTTCCTCAGAGAAACAAAGGAACCCTTATAGTTACGTAAAGTCAGTCTGTCCGTCCGTCTGTCCGTCCGTATGTCACAGCAACTTTATTTCGAAAGGACTACACAGTTGAAATTTGCTGTGAAGATGTATTCTGTGAACCGCTTTACGATTTATATACAAAAATTTAAAAAATAATATTAAGGGGGGGGCTCTCCATCCATCGAATTGAATAAAAAAACCTAGTGTGGGTTGTTTGTAGAAAGGTCTATAAAAATTACGTTGATGTTTCTGAAACCATTTTTCTCAAAGAAAATCGTTAAAGAGACAGACCCTTCCAAAGTGGAAAAATTTGTGTCCCCCCCTCCTCTAACTTAAGTAATAGATTGAAAAATAAAAATAAAAATATGCTGTGTATCTCAACAACAGAACAACAACAGAACAAAACATAATAAGTAGTTTTTAAGATATAAAACATTCATTAATCGCAAAGATAACTTTGTCATTCATACAAACACTATGAAAAACAAAGTAGGTAATTATTAGCTGGTGAAGAATGATAGTGATATTTGGGCTAGGTGTATCAGGTGTATTACATATTATGTTGCTACTACGGAACAATTCATGGGAGAGTCTAAAAATACAAAAGCTTTATTTCAATAACATAGCTTACAAGTTGATTGGAGCTTCCTTTTAAGTAAGAAATACCTGTACCAGGAAGCCCCGCTCTTTCTGATTTGGGTATCATTATAGGTATACATTCAGTATGTATCTATTGAATCTGGCTCGCACTTGGACACTTTTTTAAATTTAGGTTGAGATTTAAGGGTGTCATTTGTTTCTTATGCTAACATTTCAAATGTGTTCCGTGTAATTTGGGGTTAGAGCCTAAAATAGAGTATTTTGAACGCCCTCAATCAACACGCACTGCGTCAGCCAAGCCCTCAATGGGACATTAATGTGATCTGTGATTGACACATTACGTGTTTTAAATCATTTGTATATTAAATTTTCATATGCTTTGTAAATGTGACACATTAAATTAACAATTAAATAATCGGCCAAGTGCGAGTCGGACTCTCACGCGGAGGATTCCGCACCATCATTGTACCAAAAGTACAAAAAATATACGTTTTTTGTATGAAGACACCTTAATTTTTTCAATATTTCGTGTTTTTCATATTTGCGACAACAGATATACACATTCTGGGAAAATTTCAACTTTCTAGACGGTTTGTGCTGGAGGGCCTTCTGACAGACAGAAGGACGGACAGACGGACAGACAGCGGAGGCTTAGAAATAGGGTCCCGTTTGGCACCGTTTGGAACCCTGAAAGATAACAAATGATTTAGGAGAGACGTGGAAAAGACTTCATGAATGTTTAGAAAGTTAGAAGTTTATGACAGGATCGTAGCAACTGGAGGTTTAGCGTGAGCATTAATTATGTGTTTATGTTTTAAACTACTTGTTGACAGAAGCACCAGTTGTGGACAGTGATTCAACTATCCATTTCCATCAGAGGAGTCTACCCTGTCAATGTAGATTTATGAAGATTTCCTCACAATTTTTCCATCACCGTTTGAATTAGAACGACTGTAATAATATGTTTCATAGACATTTTACCACATCCTATGTTTACTTCATGGAGTAAATATAATAATTATTTATTCATCCCGAGTCGAGCTCTGGTGCTATCTGGAACTCATATGTTGAGAGGTCTGAGTGCCCCTCGAATGTAGTGCTCCGTAGAAACACACGCAAAAAGAAAACTTTTTACTAAAGTTTTTAAAATGATTGCGCGCTGGGAACACAGTTCTGCTAAACTGTAATATGTGTGTTTTTTAGGGTTTCGTATCTCAGAAGGAGAAACCCTTATAGGATCATTCGTGCGTCTGTCCGTCCGTCGGTCACAGGCAATTCACTCAGAACATATTGGACCGATGAAGTTGAAAATTGGTAAACATATTAATATTTGTGACTTAAAGACAGAGGTGCACTGTAAATATGAAAATATAGAATGTAAGACTTTTGGGGGGACAAATGATAAAAATAAAATTTACAAAAATCAAAATATGCCGTGTGACATATCAAATGAAAGCGCATAGTGTGAGGATCTTAACTGTATTTTTATAATATTTTTAAGACTTATTTTGAAAAAGTTGTGCTCAATAATATGACCGATTCGCATGTCATCAAAACCTCTAGGGTACTTCCCGAAGTCCTAAAATCTGTAATTTGGTATGCAAGCACATGTTTGCACCCATATCCCATAAAAACTTCGAAATCTACAACTTTGACCCCCTAACCCACTAAAACTGGGGTGCAAAGTTTGTATGAAAAACTGAATTTTAGGATACTTTTAGGGTATCACCATTGTTTTGGTGTTAGTCCTATTATTATTATATGAAACCCTCTGAACGCGAGTCCAACTCGTACTTGGCAGCTTATTTTTCAACACACCGTAAAGTGACGTTAATGACGTTAGTTTTAGAATCATATTGCTGCCTATTACACACACGTATGGTAATAATATTAAAGCACTAGTGTGGTAATGGATATAGTTTTTGGACAAGTAATGACAGCAAAGAGTTTTTATGCTGGAAAAATATTACTATCATTGATTATAATTATTAATTAATACATGTTATTGTCAAAATAAGATGAATAAACATTTATTTTCATCAAATTACAAACAAACTAAGAAAACAGAGATGTTTAGTTTATAGTTCGGTGTTTCAAAGTTAAGGAGCATGTAAAACAAAAAACCGAAACTGAACCGGTAAAATTCAAAACCTTGCAGCTCGGGTTGATATTATAAACGTCTCCGGTAAGATGGAGCGTTTTGCACTTGTTGTACAATCTTCTATTGCTTGATAGCTTGTTGACGGCAAACGCCGTGGGAGAGGGGTCGTTGTCTTTTATGGTTTGCGACCTGTGTGTGCACGTTTGCTCCATCCCATATCGGCTCGACTGTGGTGACCCCGGGTGCTGCTGCTGAGGCAGCGGCAGAAGTGCATAAAATATGCACAGTTAATGGGAAGTTATCTGTTCGTTCCTTTGGCCGTCGAGACTACAGGTGTATGGGGTTCGCAGGGTAGGGCCTTTGTCAGGGACATTGGGCGTCGCTTGAGGGACCGAGGTTATGACAACCGCTCGGGGGCTTTCTTGGCCCAAAGAATCTCACTCGCTGTGCAGCGCGGGAACGCTGCCAGTGTGATGGGCACTTTTGGGCCGGGAGATTCTTGGGGCGGTTTATTTGTGTAATTGTTTTATGTCTTGTTTTTTTTTCTTGTTGACTTGGTTTTATATCAAGGCTTGCTCAAAAAATCTTGCGTGATGGTAGCCCATTGTCCAAATATGGAGACTGAAGTTTTCCTAACCTTTTTTGATGTACTATTATTGAAAAGCAATTAAAAAAATTGATCTAAACGAGCCCGTACCCACGCTACGCTACATACAAACTACAGAATCAGCTCCATGACGGAATCCGCCCCAGACAGGGCGGATTCACTCGAGGGCGGGCGGATACGCGGCACCGGAAACGACCTCGTCGCTAGTTCGTTTTGTACTTTCTGCTTGGGGAAATAAATATGATTACAGTTTCAGGATTCCGAAGGTACCCTAATCCTGAGTTGCAAATAACGATTTTGGAAAAGATTGTCATCTTATTAAAGGGCGAGAATCTCATAGGATTCGAATACGTTTATTAACATTAATACAGAATTACATAAAAATATATATCTCATAGGATTTTTATTTGTTTCTGATGCTAAGGATATGCTACAATTTAAAAATTTCGTGAGAGCGACCTCAATAAATATAGAGAAATAAAATACAAGTAAATTAGAGATAAGCTCGCGTTTGTACATGTTTTTTCCGATATTGTTTGTTTTATGTTTTCTGTGCAATAAAGTACAAAGAGTAAAGAGAGAGTAAAATGTAGGTACTTGCTACATTCTAACGATCATATTTTCGTCATTTGAAAATTTTATAAATTAAAACAAATGCATAGTTTACTTACAAATTTTAACTTACTTCCACATTCCAAATTCAATTATAAATATTCATCCCTTCATAAATCTAAAAGTAATAAATATTGTACGGAACCATTCATGTGCGAGTCCGACTATCATAAGAACCATCTAGAAAAATCTTTAAAAAAACATTTATATTTTCTCGTGGTTTTGGTCAGAAGTATATCCATAACAACCTTCAAAACTAAGACAACAAAAATGAAAATACTAATAATACCTTCTTTAATTTTTAGTGATAATTTTTCATAGGTTTCGAAAATCGATGTGGGTATGTTGAAAATTGCGGACCGTGTTGGTTGTTGTGTAACTTATGTAATGATAAAAGTAAGTTTTGTGATATAGAAGTATAGAAAATGAATCTTCCCACCCGTTTGGAAACTTTCCGTTGCTTCTTCAAAGTTTCCGAGCCGCCCATCTATAGTTACGAGGGTTATGTGGTTAAACAGTAGATATGCATTGTATAGGTTAATGACCCTGTATGTAAAGGTTTAAAGTCGCCGTCAACAGAAATTGTGCACTATGTAAACAAACCGATGTCTCAAGGTTCTGTCACGGAGTCTCACAGAACATTATTCCAACTCGTCAAGTCTTGCCTGTTGTTTACTGTATTTCATCATGAAATATTCAATAATCACCATCAGTTAATTACGGATAAGACAAAGACAACATGGCGCTTTGTTTACATAGTCCACAATTTCTATTGACGGCGACTTTTATGTTTTAGTAGTCACATTTTGGTTTATGAACTTATTGCCTTGTGTATCAACACGAAATTGCCCCCTAACCAGCGTTTGTCGTGTGACATTCGTAAACAAAAAAAAAACTCTTTTGGGATCCATTGGATTAGTTGAGAAATAGCGAGTAATAGAATTTATTTCCGATCGACATAAATTACTGGGCGACAGGCGGCTCAGGAGGGGTAAGGGGGGGACAGGGGGTGGGGGGCTGATTTACGCTGCGCTTTGCAAAAACAAGCAGTCGGGGGCAGGGATAGTTGATTGCGGCGAAAAGGCGAAGTAGTGTACCTATACTTTGTCAAGAAATGCTAGACAAAATAAAAAATAAAAAAATCATCCAGACGAATTGTAAACCTCCTCCTTTGGGAAGTTGGAACGAAACATATGTGATATATTAGGGCACCACCGCTTGTTTTGATTGACAATCCAAATAAGTCATTAACCCCCTCGCTCCCACAAGCAGAGAGATACAATGCCTGCGATTTGGGAGGCGACACGAACTATACTAACTAAACTAATTAAAATGGTGTGTTTGAAAATGGAATCTGTGGCCACCGCGCAAGGGCTGTCGGATTTGAAGGTTGTCAGTTTAGTGCCTCTAGTTCCTCTAGTTTAGTGATTTTGACACCTCCCAAATAGCCCTCATTAACTGACAGTGGGTACCAAGACGTCAAATAATGTCTATTGCAAGGAAATGAAAACTGAATGTCCTCTAACTTTAATGTCAATTATTTTTATTTTTCAGCAAGAAGAAGGGACAGAAAGGGGTTAAAGAAAAAACGCAGTAGGTACTCTTCAAATGTCTATCATTTCTTGCCAAAGTATACAGCTTTCCAACCTCCAACAATCTGTTGGCAAGCGGTGACAGGCGGAACTAACGCTTGGTGATAGGTTCGATTTTGTGCAAAAAATACAGACAGCATTTTAATGCATGACACATGACGTCACGTAGTGCTATTTCATAGAAGTCAAGAATAAAAGTACCGTTTTGACAGTTCTTAAAAAGTATCTATGTTCAATCTTACTGCTTGACATAACTTACTAACCAAATCAAATCAAACCAAATATTTATTTATTTCACAAAAGAAAACAATTAATATAATTTAAATATTACGTGAAGACTTAAGTGCAAAATTAATATTAAACAAGAGCAGTACTTGTGATCCCCACACTAGGCAAGCCTGTATCGTGGGGATCATACAGAGGAGAGACTGACACATATTAGTGTCAATTGCACCAAAAATAACCTTACCTCATCTAACCTAACCTAACCTACTGTAACCCATTTTTTTTTACTGTAACCCAAATTTTTTTACTGTAACCCAACATTTTTTTACTGTAACACAACATTTTTTACTGTAACCCAACATTTTTTACTGTAACCCAACATTTTTTACTGTAACCCAACATTTTTTACTGTAAACCAACAGACGCGATTATGTTAACCACTCAAGCATCAAGCCTCAAGTGAATAGCCCGTGTTTTTCAACCACATGATTTGGTAATCAAGTTTAAAATCTAAGAAAAAACAAACAAGCGAATTGGCCAGTTTCCGGGGTAAAAATGCTCCAGGGTTCAAAAGCTCTTTTATTACCAACGCCACTTATGTATGTACTCTGAACGAAAGATATTTTTTTATTTATTCCCTTTCTTATTCCGTTTTTTCTAATTTTTCACTCCGTAAGAACCTTCCTTTTGCGAGATTTTCGCTTGCCTACATATTTTGCAATTAATTTTTAACATAAGGTTTTTTCCACCGCAAGAAGATAAAAAGCCCTTTTTAGGCCCAATGTGTACTCCATACATCCCACTTAATTTATTCCGTTATCATTCCCCCGAAATGGGGGGGGAAATGAAGGGACGAAGCAGTCGCAGATTTCATCCCTCAAAGGGAATTAAGACGTACGGTAAGGGAGCTCCCGCCATTTTCAGTCCTTAGTTTTCTTGTTGAAGACGTCGCTTTTAAGCCGATATTTTTGTAAAACAAATAGACATAATTAAGTTTCTATATTTGCGGCGACGAGTTAGCCCAGAAACTTAATTATTTAATAACCGACTCAAGGGTGAAAGAGTTTTAAAGATTATAAAAAATATCGTGAGGAATCCCTCATATCTACATCAGCCTACCTTGACAACAGGCAATTCGCGCGCAAGGCAAAGAAATGTTATGTTTTGTGTTTTTCCTTCGCTTTTATCTTATTTTAAATCCTTTATTTTAGTTGGAACTGGCTTTAACTGGAGTTAAGTCCTTTAGAGTTTGCAACGTGTAACAAAACTAAATAGACAAAACCCAGGAAGCTTATTTTCTGAGAGGTGGGCGCTTCCTAATAAATCAAATTTTGGGGCAGAATTGCAAAGTGCCACAAAATATTACAGTAAAGTAATTAGCAAAAAAGTAATACGTGTACCCACGTATATTTAACAATTACTGTACCGTGCCCGCATGAGTGCCAGCATCACGCACAAACCTCCGTGGCTTATGTCACATAAGTCACGAATTTCTGCAAAAACGCGATAATTATTATTACGAAAGACGACAAAATAGCGCGTTTCTCTAGAAAATAGATCACAGTGTAGTGTGGTGTGTGCAATGGTGTGTAATCAGGGAGGTATGTGTGTGCGATTTGATCGCATGGCAGTGGCAACACTGCTTAGGTGATGTAAATGTACTTAATTAAGACGGTTACCCCCGGTTTTTATTGGCTAAATAAAAAATAAAAAATATATTCGCAGACGACTAGCAGAGCAGTGATTAGTTAATATTTTTATAAATAACAAGGCAAGGTACATGTCTTCCAACGATATTTAGGCACGTGAGTGACATTTACTGGGAGCGCCAGTTCTACACAACTTAATGCATCACACCTGTAAAAAGCGTTATTTCCACCTGTCACCGCAAGCAAAAAGATCGTTGCGAAGCTGTAAATTCAAATCCGGTACAAAATTTAAAAAGAAAAGTTATTGCGTAAGTACATTTTAATTTCTGGTATAGTAGTATCCAAATTTCAACCACCATGAATTGATACATAGACGAATATTGGGTAGGTACCTACCTAAAATTATGTTCAGAATTCTGAGTACCTTTTAGGTATGTACTAGAAATCCGATCAGAGTCCACCACTCTTCTACAGGGTTTAACAGAAGGGTGTAGTCATATTTTAGGGGTTTGTTAGGGACACCATTCTGAGCAACCTTTACTATGAAACCGATTTGACCAGAGCAACTTTTTTTCATTGTTTCATACGTTTTGGTCCGGGGCGGTCAGCTGATTTGTATAGAGGAAGTGAAAATTAAAGTTGCTCTGCTCATATCGGTTTCTTAGTGATAGTTGCTCAGAATGATGTCCCTAACAACCCCCTAAAATATTTATTTATTTTATTTTTCGTATATATATTTATTGCACATATCAGAAAAAAACACAAACAATACAGAAAAGGCATGAACAAAGGCAAGCTTATCTCTAAAATGAGATTTCTTCCAACAAACCCAGGATGGACAGGATACATTTTAAAACTCAAACTTTTATTTTATTTGGGACATCAACAGCACATAGATTAAGACTACCCCTTTCTGTTACACCCTGTATTTTCCATATCTCCATCAGGAGCTTATTTTTAAAGACCAAATCCCGTATTTTGGTTGCTGCACAGGGTGGAAAGGCCCGGTGTGGTGTCCGGTTCTCGCCCGGCAGGTGCCGCTTCCGTTTCCGGCCCGGACGCGGGAAAATTCAATGGAAAGCGCTCTTATACCGAGTTGGTGAATAGATTAGCGTCGTCGGTTTTCAAGTTGTTATTAATCTCACTAGTAAAAGTAAATGTAGCCCATTAATGTCCCCACCGAGGGGCACAGGCCTTTACTCGGATCCGAGTAAGATTGAGCCATACTCCACCACGCTGGCTCAGTGCGGGTTGGTGGAGGGTTTTTTACGACTACTACATACTACGAAGTAGTGATAGTAGCCGGGACCTACAGCTTAAAGTGCCATCCGAAACACGCAGTGTCCGATAATGTACTTAAGATAAATTAATCATCTCATTGGTACATGGTCAGCACCAGGATTCGAACCTGCATCTCCTGCGTGAGAAGCAAGGTGAAACCCACTAGACCATGGAGTATACTATTATAATTATCTGTGTCTCAGCTTATAGCGAGACGGAATGTCATTAAGTTAAGTTTTTCTATTCTTCCTTCATGAGCAGTTCCAGGAAAATGTAATAGATTTGTAAATTAGATTTGCTGTCGTCCATCCGATATGCTTCGTTTTCTGTAAATGCCTGCTTGGCTTGCCTCTTTGATCTTTTCAATTACAATTTGATTGGTATTACGATTGGTTCTACTGACTACAAACGATTCCTAATAATACATTTAGGTATATTATATTTTTAGCATGAAAATCAATAGACTTTTTCAACATGGCCTTGATTTTTTTCCGATAGAAAATTAATTAGCCAAGCCAGCCAAGGAATATAATTCCGGATCCATTACGCAGAAACGAGCTATCACAGACGATTAAGATCGAAAATTACACTTTAGTGGTAGTATGAAAAGTCAATAAATTATTGTATGAAAATCGTTTATTGCCATAAGGAAATACAATTCACAGGTATGCTGACCCTCACACTAGGCATAGCCTGTCTTGTGAGGGAGGAAATAAACATTTGACAATCCTTATTTGCGGCGATAACATGAAAATTGAATAAAAATGAATTTGAATTTAAGTTTAACAATGAGATCACTGTTATTATATAAATTTATATTACATTAAAATATGTTAAAATAATTTATAAATATCTGCATGTGTGTGTATGTATGTAAGTGAGAGGGTGTGTGTGTGTGTGTGTGTGTGTGAGAGGGTGTGAGGGTGTGTGTGAGGGTGTGAGGGTGTGTGTGTGTTAAATTTTTAGACACCAAATTGTTTCTGTGGCATCATAATCTATTTTATTTATAAACATAACTTTCGTATATGTACGAGTGAAACGTACAGGCAGGTGCGTGCATACATAGCTTCTGGCCCCGCACTAGAATACAGGGTTATTTTTGGACCCCTAGCCAAAAGTGACTATTATTTTAGGGGCATCATTCTGAGGATCCCAGTACATTTTGGCCTGAGTCGATCAACTGATTTGTGTGGAAAAGTGAAAAAAAAGTTGCTCTGATCAAATCAAAACAAACAAGACAAAATCCCTAGCTAGGCTAGTTAATATTGTTATATTTTATATTTATGTCTAGTTTTATTATATATAATTATGGATATGGGATTTTTATGTCCTGAAATAAAGATTTATTGTATCGTAAATCGGTTTCATAATGAAATAAGAAAGAAATAAGAAATTTATTTGCAAAGATAGGGGTAAAAAGGTTCTTACATACAAATAGAACTCCTTAAAATCAAAATAATAAAATAAATTAAATTGTAGCATGCAATTTTTTCTATCTCTATCTATTCTCATCAAGTTTAGTCTTGTTATTTGATTAAATTAAAAATATTAAAAGCAACAAAATCCAAGACCAGTTACACCGAAGTTTAAAGTTAAGAAATTCGTCAACAGAGTAAAAACAGTTTTTTCAGAAACCAATGGAATAATTCACGACCGATCCGTAGTCACACCATTTTACCACACCAGTGTGACTACGGAGATTTTTTTCTCCGTAGTCACAGTGGTGCGTGACTACGGAGAATTTTAATTATCCGTTGACCGTTAAAAACAAAAGACGGTTGATTTAGATACGTACATAACACGCCTTTTCCTAGATCGGGTGGCAGAGGCTTCTTCACTTTTTTAATTTTATATTTTTTAGGATACTACGTTTAAAAGTGTTGAGTGGCATCGTTTTTATGTCATCCGGTATTTTGTTATACATAATCACACACATAGCTGAGCAGTTTTATGCAATGTAAGTTGCTCAGAATGATATCCCTAGCGAAGTAGTTTCTCACTTTGCGCTAATTCACTTACACCCTGTACCTCGAGCTGGGCCCGTATTCTACTGTACACAAGCATACCACAAGCCTGGCACAAACTTGAATACGACGCATTTGGTATTCTACTAAATCTCACAAGCGCCAGCGAGACGCCGGCGGCGTTGGAACGGCGCCAGCGGACAGTAGAATACGAAGTAGGCTGGCGTCACGCCGGCGTCTCGCTGGCGCTTGTGAGATTTAGTAGAATACCAAATGCGTCGTATTCAAGTTTGTGCCAGGCTTGTGGTATGCTTGTGTACAGTAGAATTCGGGCCCTGGTCTGATGATAGAACTCGAAGGTGGCGGAGAGGATGCTTGTTTCTAAACCCATCGAGTTTGGGTTCATTTGAACATAACTTAACATAGCGTCACGACTTTTCCCATACGGGGTTGCAACAACTGTGTGCATAGTTTTAGCCAGTGATTCAATACTCCATTTTGCGTGACAGGGGGCTAGCCCATCGCCGCAGCTATGGAGTAATGAAGGTTTGGGTTCATTTGATTCGTCTTAATCTCCCGATTTCAAAATTTAGGCGGAACTTCGACCGCTACTCTTAGAACCTGTCAATTTCCTTCCTCAGACCGCAGATGTCAGAGGGGCGGGGCGGGGGCGGGCGGGACAGTATATCACAATCACTGAGAGAGATCAATTCCCCGGGTAGAACAGGGGGTGGCGTTGAGACGAGTAATTAGTTGTAAAAATAAATAAATATATGGAGCATCAACTATCTCTGTGGCGAAGCGGTATTGGCTCTGCCTACCGTGCGAGAGGTGCGGTTCGATTCCCGGCTGGGGTAAAAGAAAAACAAAAAAATAATCCTCATGTCTTGAATGTTTACATATTTTGATGTTGCTGTTTCTGATTCCCACGACACAAGGTATCCTAGTTTATGTTTATTATGTTTGTGTATGTTATGTGTCCCCATCGCTGGGCTCAGGCCTATACCAGGATTCGAGTAAATTTGAGTCATACTCCACCACGCTGAGTCATTGCAGTTTGATGAAGGGGTGTCGTGTCGGCCAATCCGGTTTTCTAGATGTTTCCTATACCTGATTAGAGCGTCTAACACAGCTTTACGGCTAATGCCACCGAGTAGCGACACAATAGCCACGGCCTACAGCTAAAAGTGTCATCTTTGGATGAGATCTTTGGATCTTTGTTACACGGAAGAGAAACATGACATTAGGGCTAGTAAAAAACACCAACCCCTTTGAAGCTACGGTGACCCAGTGCAACACAAACACAGATAGACAGAAGCTTCAAACTTATAACACCCCTCTTTTTTCCAAATCGTTAAGGGAATAATGTTGCCTCTACCATCCCTTATGGGAAAAGGGTGATGTTTGTCTGTTAGTGTTGGTAATACCTTCCGCTTCACTGTAATCAGACAAGTCAACTCCACTAATTCCGTTTTTCGCGAAAAGACGCCCCTGTCGGACAGCGGAGTAAATCTTCGTTTTTGTTGGCGCGCGTCCCGCCATCTGTTTGCCGACTCGCAACTTTTCGGCCTGAGAACAATAGGGGATGGAGCCGCCATTCATATGTTTACTTACTCCTACCTACCAGTAGGCGAAGATGTCGAAAACGTATAGACATAAAGGATGGTTGTTGTTGAAAGTTAACGAGGCGAGGTGATGGCTGGTGGAGTAGATCCCTGACCAATTGTTGACCAATAATTCACCAAGTTAAAAACTTAAAAAAACCAACTCCATGACTGGCATGCTAATGTCGTCTATGAACACGATAATGAGCCAACAAAATAAACAAATATCGGTCCTCAGCCAGAATTCATCTCAATGACAATGAGCATAAGCGCCACAAAGTCACAAAAAGGAAAAAAAAACGTAAATTTGGTTACTGGTTTTTTTTTTCTAGTGTGTGTGTGTGTGTGTGTAATTATGATTGGAAATATGATGAAGAAATGTTCAAAAATATCTAAAGTTATATGGAATGGATAGTGGTGATGGTGATATGGACCGAAGTATGCATATGCCTATAGTCTATTCGTGATAAAAATGCAGTAGTCATCACTGTCCGGCGGCCTAGTCACGCCCCGTAACTAATCAAATCGTTTCCAATTATCAAGCCAAGTTCACAGTGAGCAGTTGAAGGCAAACTTTCGAACGCGAGGGTTGTGTCCTGTCCTGTGAGTGTGTGTTAACAGATTTAAATTTAAATTTCACTGCATTCTCATCACGAATAGACTGTAAGCAAATACTGAATATGTCATGTAATTTCAATCATCCAAAAAGCGGTTCCACAGCTAACATTTCTAACTTTCCAACCGAGTTGGCAATCCTGCTATTTTTAGTAGGTACCCAACTCCATTATAGGATTTGTGGTGAGAGAGGGACATTTTAAACTTTTCGGGTTATCAGCGGGGATGCTTGCAGGCTCGCAAAGTTTTCGTGATAATAGTAAGAACTAGGTTTTACGTTTTACCTAGGAGTTCTTTCTTACTGGTAAAAATGTCTCTGGCTGCTTTGTGAACTTTACCTACGATACTCTAGTTTTTATTCTTGAGCAGGAACTGTGTTATTAACACCCTTTTAATAGGTCGTCCCGTAAGTAATAACAACTTGCAACAAATATAGAAATCCTATTGGACAACATTTAAAAATATTACACAAAATGTGGTAATCCTATCAGATAGTAGCGGAGAAATCATTTCATTATATTTTAGAGTAAAATATGTTTATTTTTTGCGGATTCCAGGAATTAAAATGTCTACTATCGAAATAATAACCTGTGACGAAAATATGACGAAAATGCTGTGTCTAACGTTTATCTATACAGCGTTTTTGGCGCGGTTTTTTTTTTTAAATTCAACTATATTTTTAATTTTTATTGAAATTACAGAAGATATTCCGGAAATATTAATGTAGTGCGTTTAAAATGTAATAACATTTATTTTAATGTTTTTTTTACTTCCAAAATGAGGCCAATACCGTATTACGAAACCAGCATGTATTATACAGTATAACATCAAATTCGAAACACTAAAAGGAGTTTTATGCATGTTCATTAAAATTATATCTAAATACCTAAACATAAACATAAACATTTGCATACAGGCACTTACATTGCTTCTGGCCCCACACTAGGATACCCTGTGTCGTGGGAACCAGAAACAGCGACATCACAGACATGTATACATCCAAGACCTGGGGTTATTTATTGTCCCTAAATAATGCGACACAAGAAAAGTACGCACAAATTCTGTCGTCAGCATCAAACGTGCTAACAGTCTGTACCGGATGAAGCTTTTAAGATCAAACTTAAAGCTCGTTGCGCTATCTGAGCTTAATCCGCTTACTTCAACTGCAAAGCTCGGAATACAGAAAAAGCTCGTGATTACCGATAACAGATGGTGCAGCAGGAACTTTTTTAGGGTTCCGTAATTCACAGGGCAACGAGACCCTCAAACAAGCTATATAGAATTATACAACCATTTTACTTGTATTTTTTTTTCATGCACGCTATAACAAACAATAAGTTTTTAATTAAGAAGTATATTGTTATATAGGTATCTATCATATATATTTTATTTTAGTCTTTATGTTTAGGATATAAGTAAATATTAGAATGCATATTATACATTTACTTTTAAATTTATTGTTGTACACATGGGTCTACCCCAGCTCAGCTATCAACCTCTCTCATCGAAACTTGGTTTGCTGGAAGAGATCTCTTTTTAGAGATAAGTTTCACCACTTTATATTACTTACCGTGTTTTGTTAACTTTTTTGTGTGCAATAAAGAAATTATGAAGTATTTACTTGCTCAATTACGGCACGGAACCCATTGTGTGCTTGTCCAACTCATGCCTGGCTGGTTTCGTTCTGCTTGTACATCTGCCGGGGACACAATCCGTAGTTTATTGACGGTAACAATAGTGTGAGTTTAAGAAGAACGAGCATGAATGGTTCTGCGCGAAATAATATAAGAAAACTAGCTCAAAAATCGACGATCAGACCAAATAATTCTTGTATGTTTGAAAATTGGTAGTTATTATATTTATTGCACATATCCGTTGACAACTGGCAACATTGCATAAAGTTTTTTAATTACTTATTTAATTTTAGTTTTCTAGAAAACTCTGATTCTCTGATAATTACATTTTTTTATGTACAAGCACAAACTACAATGTCGGTCGCATGCGAGCGGCAGGAAACGGAAACACACTACAGAAATTAAAAAGTAATTAAAGAACTATATACAATGTTGCCAGTTGTCAACAATATCAGAAAAAAATACAAACAATACAGAGAAACATGAACGTAGGAAAAGCTTATCTCTAAAAAGAAAATTCTTCCAGCTAGCCCAGGATGGACAAGATATATTTATCTATATGTTAAGTTTATTAAAACAACAGAGTTAAATCTAAAATTCAGAATTTTGGAAAAACATCACGTAGTGCTAAATAAAAATACTTTTAGAAATTCATGTGTTCATTAAAACACGCCACATCATGATATAGCCAGTAATGAAACACGCCATATCATGATATAGCCAGTAATGAAACACGCCATATCATGATATAGCCAGTAATGAAACACGCCATATCATGACATAGCCAGTAATGAAACACGCCACATCATGATATAGCCAGTAATTAAAGCTACAACATGAATACGAACACGAAGCTGCGTAGCATTCTACGCCGTAGCGCCGTAGTAATACTACGGAATAGCGGCGTAGCAACGCTACGCCGTAACGATTGGAGTTTTGAGGGCGGTGTATCCCGTTGTCCTCATTACCTCTGTCCCCATGATTTTTTAACAACGAAATTGTAATAAAATGATTAACGTTTAGTCCCGTTGTCCCCATCTGTTCTAGGCAACGGGGACAATTTCGGCCCGGTCCTAGGTAATTCATACATGTTGAAGTGGTTGAGATGCATGTGACGCATGTTTTTAACTTTGATAATGTATGAGGAAAGCCTCAACGCACTGTTTGATCTGTTTGGCGATGGAGGGATATTGTGCGAGAGTGTGTGTTCTGTGAACTTATTGTAGAATTAACTGCATGAACGTATTGGAGAATTATGTAAATTGAATTTGTGTTTGGATTTTTCTAAATGATATTTCACTGTGAATTTTAATTTGGAATTTCAATCTAGCGTCCGGCTTCTGAGACACTGATCAGAGGTAACGATTAGCTAATAGAGCAATTCACTAATTTCAGCCAATCAGTCAATCGTGTCGTGTGCCGTCATTTCGAACTAATCACCGATTGACCACCACCTCTGATCAGAGTCTCAAAAACTGGGGGTTAGTTTTTTATTTTGAATTTAGATTTAACTTTGAATTTATTGGTATCCAATCTGTATTTGTCAGATATTAACGTAAATTAAAGCCGCTGCGAAACTGTCTGGCGGCCCGTCATCGTACATAGGTTGCGTACGTTGAATACAACCACAGATACTATAATATACTAATACAGATAGACCACCTAGAACAAAATATGACACCGGCGCAAACTGAGATACTACGGAAGCTTCTTTAGTTCGAGGCCATTATCGCTTGGTGCAGCACCATCAAAAAATTGCAAATACCACGAGATGGCGCTAAGATATAAGGGATTTATTCTACGATTAGCGCCACCTAGAAGTATGTTAACTGATACTATGGCGTATAAAGTACACATCTTACTCCTCACACCATCTCTTTTTTACGAAGGGTTACTAATTCTTATTTGTATGGAATGAGCACCCTGTGATACAACTAACGTTTGGCGAGCCGCATTCCGCCGCAGGCGCAGTCAATTGGATATTTAGTCTCTGGATGATGATGATGAATGAATGTAATTTGTTTCGATCTAGCTTTAGCTGGCGAGCTAGTAGATATGGCACAAATAAAATTAATGTCAATGTCAATAAATAAAAATAATTTGTGCAGTATTGAGCAGGTTGTAAACCTATTACGATTGTAAATACAACATAACATAGCATCATGCCATTTCCTATGCGGGGTAACAGAGAAAAAATGCGCCCCCTTTAGGCCAAATATTGAAAACTCCATTTTGCGGGACAGGAGGCTAGCCCATCGCTAATCAAGGTTTCCTTACGATGTTTTCCATCACGTGAAATAAGAACAAAGTCAAAGTCAGTCAAAAAAAATTATTGACCATAAAATCACAATTCACAATTCTTTATTGCACACAATAATTTAAACAATTACATTAAAAGAAAACAGATGTACAAAGGCGAGCGAATCTCTAGAAAGACATATCTTGCAGCAAACCAGGCGTGAAAGGAAACATTATATAATGAAATCATACAGATTGCTTAGTCAACGTCAATATAAATTTAATATTTTTGTATACTACCGCCCGTTCGGAAGTTGAGGGCTTAGGGATGGCGCAAAGAAGGGCAAGAAACTCCCCCGTACCTCTTTTAAAATATGTGAGGACTTGAAAAAGTACAATTTTATGTATTTCTTCTTAAGTCTAAGGAAATACACCGAAGAGTACTGACTCATTCCATCGCCCCTCTTTGGATTTCTGTGCGCCGAGATGGTAAAGACCACGCAGTTTTGTCATCTAAATATTCTTTTACACTGTAATAAGACTTCTTTAATAGACCGTTTTTGACAGAGTTTTTGAACCTCCATTGGTAGGTCCGTTGCTTCGTTAGGTATTTAATTATAAAAACACACACACACTCCCATAAAAGAATTAGCAACCTTACTGAGTCTGAACGTAAACAATAAGGGGAATAGAAACCTTGATACACGGAACTGTTCCGAATGTGTGTGTATCTCGAATGCATATTGAGAATCAATACAAACACCAGTATCCCTACTCTCTGCCAGTGACAACAACAAATCGTCAGTTGCAACATCACGTGTGCACTCTCACCTGTGGGATTGTGTTACCCAAAAATGCAATTTCACTGCACGACACGCCGATAATCATAGTAGAGACGCCATCGTGCTTTTTGATTCAAATAAAATTGCCTGTATCCAGTTCTGATAAATGTACTAATGAAGTGTCGCTCAAGGTTACACAGGGAGATAAAAAGAGAGAGAAAGAAATATAGGGATAGAGCGATAGAGAGATAGAGAGAGAGAGCTTAGGACAAACAATTCAAACTGCTATAAAAAAAAACAACTATTATTTTTCTTTTCTTTTCTCTTTCTTTCAAACACTCTAAGCAAAGCAACCAATGAGATAATTAATTTATCTTAATTCCATTTAAATGGAGTAATGGAAAATATGCTAAGGAAACCTTTATTACTTCACAGCCGCGACGATCGGCTAGCCCCCTGTCACGCGAAATAAAGTATTGAATGACTGGCTAAAAGTGCCCCTTAACACAAGTGTACCTCTGCTAAACCTTATGGGAAAAGGCATGACGCTGTGAAATATTATGTCAAATTATTTATAAGTCGTCTGTACTATTGACACGAGTTATCAAATTCCGTGGCACGGACGTACGCGGCCATTTGTAAACATGACGTGCGGGTTCGTTCCGGGTCTTGTCAATACTTGTCTTCTTTGATGGCCGTTATACTGAGCCACCAACATAGCTGGTCATGGGACGAAGTGGAACTACAGTCTATTCGTGATAAGAATGCAGTGAAATTTAAATCTGTTAACACACACTCACAGGACAAGACATAACCTTCGCTTTCGAAAGTTTGCCTTCAACTGGTCACTGTGAACTTGGCTTGATAATTGGAAACGATTTGATTGGTTACGGGGCGTGGCTAGGCCGCCGGACTTTACTGCATTTTTATCACTAATAGACTATACGGCCGTGTTATCTGCTATCAAATATAATAAGAATTGATATACAGTCTTCTAACGATCATAAGGCACTTGAGTGATGGTAAGGGGGGGCCGCCAGTTTTAAGGAGCTTGTTTATTGTTTATTGTTTATTAATTGCATTCCACTGCTGTTATAAATATGAAGTTACAACAACATTATGGGCCTTGCTCAGGCACAGCAATATGAGAGAGGACGACACTATAATATTATAACCCGTATTAAATTAGGTACCTATATTTAGTTCTTAGAATAAATGATATTTATATAATGGTCTATGTCAGTGTTAATGTAATGATTCTATATAAATAAAATATTTATATCTATATATATATATATATATTATGTTACTGGGCTAGTTTTAATTTTTATAATTTTTAGCTTAAGAAGATTGTCCAGCAAAATGCCCATCTTAAAAAGTTATTCCAGCAGTTTGAGATAATTCCTGAATCCTGAAAATCCCCGATATCGCCCGGTATCGCTAATTTTAGCGATATCGGGCGCCTTAATGCAACGATTCTGTCAAAAAGCGTTGGTTCCACCTGCGAGCCAAAAGATCATTGGAAAGCTGTTACTACGTCCACCATTGTGACACTACTAGCGCCGCTATCAACTGAAAAGCTAAGTTGGTGGCTCAGTACTGTGATATTAGTTTGCACCTTTGAAGAATATTAGTTCATAATTCATAATTTCTATAAAAACATTACATTAGTTGGACGTACCTCTAGAGACACGCAACGCAGGCAGGCAAAGGATTTTGAACTCCTATGGATACTTTTGTTCCTGAGTTCTATCACAGATACTTTATTATTAAACTAATACAAATAGACACAGGAATTATTAACACAATCTAAATTAGACATGTAACTGTTTGAACAATAGTATGCCAGCAAACCTATCAGCAAATAACATTTGAATCAGATACTGTCATAGGAATTAAACCTATTTATTTATTTATTATAGGGGTAAAGGCCTGTGCCCCTCGGTGGGGACATTAATGGGCTACATTTACATTTACATTTATTTATTCGTATGACATGTCCTAGTAGGAACGTCACAGGCATATGTCCAAACCTATGAGCAAATAATATGACCATCGGTACCTAAATTACTGTAATTTATGGCAATAAACGAAATGAAATGAAATCAATGATTCGAAATCTGGGTTACCATCTTATTAGAATAGAACTGAACTGCTTTGGCACTGCCATTAATTAATTAACCCAAGTCACACCTCCGGACACTCCATAGAACGCTCGTAAAATAATCACCTATTACTACTACATAACTAAATGGTGTTTGTATACGTGCAAATGTGTGCGTAAACTTTGCTAGGGCTGGTGGCGCGGCAAATGCAGCGATATTAACGTTGCCGAAGTATACGCGTCGTCACTCGTCAGGCGTTCAGCCCTGTCTATTGATCCTTTAACCAATCCTTCGACGCCAGGGGTGGGGTGCGGTATCTGAATCAGCGCGGGATTATCTCCTCTGTGTCCAAGACCAAGATAGAATATAGAACTGATAGAGCACTAATATGGTAACTCAACCAAAGGGAAAAAAGGGATTTGGATTAGATTCATTAATTCATAAACCTTTATTAAACACAGACATTTTAAAATACAGGAAATACTAAAAATAGTGTACAAAGGTGAGCTTATCTTTAGTAAGTGATCTTTTCCAGCAAACCTAGTTGGGATGAGACAGGTGGATTGATGAGTAGGGGTAGACCCATGTGTAGTTTCTTTTTATTATATGGAAACTTTACAGCTGTATGAGTGAGTGAGAAACATGACTTACAAAAGATACTAAATTCTTATACTTTATTGCACGAAAACATAAAAATGGAAAAACATGCACAAGGGCAAGCTTCACGTCCTTCCCGGTGCCAACTGGCAACAAATAAAAGTCATAAACATCTAAAGCAGAAACATTAGTTTACTTTACTTACTTTACTTTATACTTTATTGCACAAAAACAGAATACAGACGTCAGACACTTAATAATGGAAAAAACATGTACAAAGGCGAGCTTATCTCTAATAAGAGATCTCTTCCAGCAAGCCTAGGATGGACAGGATTAATTAACAAAAGATATACCTACATTATAAAGCCTTCAATTGCCAACATTTAAAACAGCATAAACCCAAAAAATACATAAAAATAATTTCCTTCAGCAGTAATACATGTTTTTTTTTTTGTTTTTACATGTCTAACTAACACGAAGACTTCGCTTTGCTTTAGCCTTTTGCCTATCCTGACCCACCACTTCACCCAGATACTTATACTTTATTGCACAAAAACATAAAAAAACACTTAACATTTACAAAAAGATATGTACAAAGGCGAGTTTATCTCTAAAAAGAGATTTCGTCCAGCAAACCTAGGCATGACAGGAAAAAAACAGATAAAGAGAGGAAAGTCAGTGCACAATAAATGACTAAAACTAATGACAAGTATGAATAAATGTCATGAACAGTTAATAATTTTACAATTCAACTTTGGCCATAAAAACAATATGTTTTATGAAATTAAAAAGTAGTCCAGCTAAAAAAATATACTAAAAGCCAGTTATGCCAAACAAAATACTCGTAGTATGCCATTACAAGCTATGACAAACTCTTTTTAATCACAAAATGATGCGAAGCAATAAATTAATTGGCGATGTTAACCAAAAGTGCCACAAACTCAACAGATCCGGTGGCCAAAACTAGAACCAAGGTTGCCAATGTAATAGACGCCAGCGCCGCCATCACCGGGTCAATTAAGTTAGTGCATAATTGTTTATAACAAAATACCAAATCACATAAAAACGTTACCGCTCAACACTTTTAAACGTAAATTATTCCATTGGCTTCTGCAAAACTTCTGCAAAACTGTTTTTAATCTGTTGACGAATTTCGTAACTTCAAACGTATGAAACCGGTCTTGGCTTTTTTTGTTTTTCATTTTATTTTTAAACAAATAACAATAAACTCAATGAGAACAATCTCAAATAATTTGCATGCTACAATTTAATAGCTGATTAAGGCGTTCTATTTGTATGATATTTAAGAGCCTTTTTACCCTTGTCTTCGCAAATAAATTTCTTATTTCTATTTCTTAAGTTTGTAGCACTGTAAGTTGATAGACCGCCATTATTAAGAAATCTACTAGATCTTTCCCTACTAGTACGTAGTACTATGCTACTAGTAAGACGAGCCTGTATTATTTGCGTAAATAGTTGAGATATTTGAGAATTGAATCGCAGTAACAGCGTAGTTGATGACTAAGTAAAAAAAAGTAGCCAAAAAGTTGAGGTTCATATAAAAAATATTGCAAATTGATAGACCAGGCATGTAGCTCTTCGAAATTCGGCAAATGTTTTTAAGCGTCCGCTGGATTGGTTCTGAAATAATCATAATCATAATAAACGTTTATTGCCAAGAAAATACAGGATAGTAACTAATTTTACATTGAATAATTTTGCTGGGGCAATAGGAAGTGGCTCAGCCCTTGCTGACACAGAGCCGGGACTCTGTGTAGCGCTGATGTTCAGCCTCTCCCTCTTCCCTTAGATTTGGGGCGGGGTAAAATGTCATAGAGTAATGGAAATGTAAATAAATATTAAATGTTTTTTTTATAACATAGCGTCACGTTTTGTAGGGTTCCGTACCCGAAGGGTGCCAAACGGGACCCTATTACTGAGACTTCGCTGTCCGTCCGTCCGTGCGTCTGTCTGTCACCAGGCTGTATCTCATGAACCGTGGTAGCTAGACAGTTGAAATTTTCACATATTATGTATTTCTATTGCCGCTATAACAAAAAATACTAAAAATCAAAATAAATTTAATATTAATGGGGGCTCCCATACAACAAACGTGATTTTTTTGCTAATTATTGCTCGATATTGATAATGGTAGCAGGTAAAAAGTTCACAATATATTGAGTAACAAAAATAAATAATTAAATTAAAATTAAATTAATATTTAGGGGGGGCTCCCATACAAAATGTTTATTTTTTTGGGGTTTTTTATAGATAATGGTACGGAACCCTTCGTGCGTGAGTCCGACTCGCACTTGGCCGGTTTTTATTTCTTTGTCACGTCTTTGTTTGTAGGTACTAATTATTAAGATAAATTAATCCTTTTAGGGTTTATTTTTTCCATCTAAAGTTTTAATGTAACAATTTCGTTTCGCGTGCATTTTAAGATCTTTACATTAATTATAGAACTTACTTTTCAAACTCCTGATATGCGGCTGAGAGCAAGTATCATGGACGTCCTTCACTTCCCGGTACAACTGGTCACACACGAAGCTTGGCAACACTATTCTTAGCAATGTGTAGTACGTTATATACACCACCAAAGAGATGCTATAAAATTCGATCTGAAATTAAAATTATTTTTGAAGTAGGTAAGTTAGTACCCTCAACGGCGCTAAAGAAGTAGTAGCAGGTACTTCTTTCGCGACGTTGAGGGATGATTTTTATTTAAAACTTTGTAATTTATTTTTTGGAAGGTTTAAGAAATGGACGGATATGGAATTGTGGCTGCAAAGTTTGGGAGGCCTTCTTCACACAGCAGTACACTGAATGGCAATGAAAAAATATGTTTTTTCTGTAGTAAATCTTAATAATTAACATAAAGATAATATACCTAATTATTTTTCCCATAAGGGGTGGCAGAGGCATAATTGTGTCCACTTGAGCCAGTGTTTCAATCAGGGAGCACTTATCCAGTGGAGAGCGCATAGATACATTTTCCTTTGAAACACATGTCACCAATTTACGGACGGCGGGGGACGAGCTAAGAGAGCTCTGATTGGTCAGCCGCTGCGAAACTGTCTGACGGCCCGTCGTCGTACATAGGTTGCGTATGCGAACGTTTGTTGAATACAACAAACGTTTGGCGAGTCGCATTCCCCCGCAGGCGCAGTCAATTGTATATATAGTCTCTGGTTTCAATACTCCATTTTACGCAACAGGAGGCAACCCAGTAATGTATGTTTCTTCACTGTGTTTTCCATCACCATTAGAACGTCCGCATGATGTACCTCTTCACCATCATCATCATCATCGGCAGCTTGTTCCCCCCACTGCTGGGTATAAGCCTCCTCCCTTTTGTGCCAACTCATCCGGTCCTGTGCCAATCGAATCCAGGTACTCAAGTTATGCTCAGGTAGAATCTATTGATTCTGTAATGTTCCTACTAACGATCAATTTAACTTATCAAATTGATACATGGGTCATGATCAGTCAGCAGCGGGATTTGAACCTGCATCTCCTGCATGAGAGAGAAGCAAGCGAGAAACCCACTATAGAATAGGAAGCATAGCAAGATATTATAGTTAAATATTAATTAAAAGTTACATTTTTGTACATATTTAATTCCACTATCCGAAAGATCATTGAAGTAAAGAATACTGCGGTCAGGGCGAATATCTGAAAAAATAAAATACTATTAAATCAAACAACTCGTGGGCTCGAACCGGTGATACCTCGGCCCCAGCAGTGGGACAACATTTAGGTAATAAAAAAACAAATAATTTCAAATGAAACATAATAAAAAAAAGTTTATAACAGCTCACACTACAGAATGACTGTTAAAATACGATGCTGTACGTTATTAAAAGCTATTAAAAAAAAACACTCAGAAACAATCAATTATTTTTAATACTACTATTGTAGTATCATTACAAGCTCTGCTATTTTAAAATACTTTAAATACTTGTATTTAGTTTAACTCGTATCGACAAACAAATTGATAAATAGAGGTTTGAAAATTCTATCCTTCTGTTGACTTACCTGGCTGCCAAAAATATCGCTGATTTGAAACAATGCATAAGCAATGTCTCGGTAACAATCCAACATACGGAACACTAGACAAATCTTAGCCCCCTGAACCCCAGCTAGACATCTCTTCAAATGGTCACGAATGTTACGAACCCTCAGCGTAAGAAAATAAACCATAGCAAGATACTCTAGAGTTATCAAATCATGCATCACATTCTCAATGACACCATAAGGATTACAAAAATTAAATGGCCGCTGAAAGCATATAAATAAAGCCATAGGCAACAAGTCGATAAACAATGCCAAAACTGTCAGAAGTTTACTCAACAAAATTGATTTTCTGTAAATCTCAGAAGAATATGTAAGACACAGAGTTTTGTCGATCCCATCCAATGATAGGAAAAGATGATAGGACTTGCGCCGATTTTGATACGTGCGCACGAGTAGAAAAACCATGACTACATATTTTGTTGGAATCTCGGTTATGGAACTTAAAGAGTATGGAAATGCAGAAGTTGCACATTCATAGCACGCAAGAGTTACGAAGATAAACCACAATACTGCGATATAACATTGGGAAAACCGACGGGGGAATATATATCCGCTATGTAGGTGTACCGAGCCGCATCCTATCATTTCAAGTGATAGTATTATTGGACGAAAATATTGTTGAAAGTAGGACAACCGTTTTACAGGAAACATTTTAACGTGAAATGGATTGTTGAAGCACTGGCTGAGTGTTGAAGTGTGTTTATGCCCTTCCGCATGGGAGAAACTGTATTGAAGTATTAACGCTAGGGTTGTGTGTGGTTTCGTTTTCAAGTCGGTAAATAGTAACAGCCCACTGACTACTTATATCAGCAATTCAATCAACGCAAAAAAAGGTAAGTACGAGACGGATTTACATTTTATGAAGGGTTCTGTAAAAACGTGTTTTGCGGGTACAAGCTTAGCGGAGGTAGTAAAAGGTCCCGTTTGCACTAATCCAGTACGGGACCCTAAAAAGGATAACATCAACAAAATTTTAAACTATATCGCAATGGACATACGATCCTACCACTTTCATTTTATTAAAGGACAGGTAGGTACTCAGTAAATTAATACGTAGATACAATGTGATGTGTAATTATAACTCGGTGAATACAATTCTATATAGTAGATAGATAATAGTACTACGTACAGAACGGCCACTCCCTTCCCCGCGCGGATTCAGATACCGCACCTCACCCCGGAGTCGGGGAGCCTCTTCGGGAGACACTTTGTTTAGGCGCTGAACGCACACATTCACAAACGAACGAGTTTACGCACACATTTGCACGTGTACAAATGTCATTAGGCTATGTAGTAGTAATAGGTGATTATTTTACGAGCGTTCTATGGAGTGTCCGAGGTGTGGTTCAGGTAAGCTTACGTAGACAATTTTTTCCTAAAAAGGATAACATCAACAAATGTATTTTAAAACTACATCGCAATGGACAAACGATCCTACCACTTTCATTTTATTAAAGGACAGGTAGGTACTCAGTAAATTAATACGTAGATACAATGTGATGTGTAATTATAACTCGGTGATTACTATATCATCCCCTAAATTACTTACTGTTCAGGTAAGCTTACGTGGACATTTTTTTCCAGCAATGTAATTGCCCGGTAACTGTAATTGCATGCCTTACGTCTAAACATAGCTCATACATGACGCACGGTTTCCTACATGAAGAGCCTGATTCTACTCTTGTGTGGTTGACCGAATAGAATTTAATGAATTTTTAACGAGAGCATAGCTCAACTACTTTTACTTAGGTACCTATTAAGTTCCTGCAACGACCAATGTCGACTTTTCTTCTACATGTCGACCTCTGTGGTGCAGCTTTTGTGACTCTGTCTACAATGTGAAAGGTCCCGGGTTCGATTTCCAGCTGGGGAAAAGGAAACAAAAATCAGGCCTAAGAGCCTCATTCACCCCATTAGTCATTTCATGCGATGGAGCCTTAGGAACTGAATATAACAGTTTAAAAAAAACCGCATCAAAACTTAAGACGATAGTCCAGCAAAATGCCCATCTTTAAAAAGTTATTCCAGCAGTTTGGGATACTTTCTGAATCCACAAAAAATATGTATTATAAAACAGTCCCTTGGCTAAAAATTTAGTGTTTGAAAACATCATAATGTCATTAAAAACTATATGAAAAAAATAGTTGTTTTTTACCTAAAACGAGTTATTCCAGAAGTTCTACAAGAAACGCTGATATAATTCTTATGTGTAAAAATTGGTAATCAAAATATCTAAAAATTTAGTGTTTAACATTTTAGAAATCATCAGCGGTTTTTGTGTAATTTGGAAAAAACACACTTTATGCACTTTTCGCACTTTTCGCGCGGTCGTAAGTGTCGCGCTGCAGTTTACGCCATTATTTGCTTTATTTTATAAATTTTCTTTTATGATTTGTGAAAATTTCCACCACCACAAACCCAGTTGCTAATTTTAGGGTTACCAGGCGCCACAGGGAAACGCATATTCTCAAATAGTGAACTGGCTAAAAGTGAAAATACAAATCTCAGTTATAAGAGCAGTTTCAATGAGAATAAGAGGCACTCGAAAACATGTCAGGGCCTTTCAATGTGAAGATGGATCAGGAATACTGTAGTGACAGCCTGCACACGTGAAATACCTACATAATGTTTTTTATACGCGCACGAAGGGTTTCGTACTCAATATCTATAAAAAACCGCAATTAAAAAAACATGTTGGATGGGAGCCCCCCCTAAATATTAATTTAATTATTTATTCAAATTCAATTCAATTCAATTTGTTTATTCATGAACACAGGTACATACAAATGCAGATGATAAAAGATAAGTTCTCTATTTTCTACCATTTTGGCAGATGAATTTGGAGTAACACAAGCAACTTAGATTAAAAAAGAATAAATTATGCACAATTTGATAAAATAGAATGAATTATTTACAATAAGATTATACATTTCGCATTAGATTTTACAAATTATAAAGATATTTATAAATTAAATAAGAATAACATTTTTGAACCAGCAAGGTGCTGAGTTTCCTCTTAAATTGAGCACGAGGTAGATCCTTAATAACATTTGGTACCTGATTATAGATTTTAGGTGCTTTAAGTTGCTTTATGCTTTTGCTTTAATTCTTTAAGAAAATAATATACTCAATATATTGTGAACATTTGAAGCGTCTACCTGCTACCATTATCAATATCGAGCAAAAATGAGCAAAAAAAAACACTTTTGTTGTATGGGAGCCCCCCTTATTGAATTTCTTTTTAACCGACTTCCCAAAGGAGGAGGTTTACAATTCGTCCGGATAATATATTTGTTTTTTTTTTTTTATGTATGTGCCCCGATAGCGCCTAGACGGATGGACCGATTTGGAAAATTATTTTTTTGTTTGAAAGGGTTTACCTTCCCATTGGTCCCATTGACACCAGGTCAGGATCTGATGATGGGATTCTGGAGAAATCGAGGGAACTCTTCAAATATTATAGGCATACCTATAGTGATATTTGTGTTTTTCATAATAACTCGTGCAAATGCACATGGTAAGCATAATATTGTGATGCCGAACTGCTGATGAAGACCACATATGGCCACCAGAACTGCTCAATACTAGGTACAAATACAATGCGTGGCTGACGGGCAGGCAACGCATAGCCTAAACCGGTGGACCTAGAGTCATGAAACTTTGTACAGAGGTTCCTTAGTAGCGTGGGGTAGCACTGAGATGGGATTTGACAAAATTAAGTCCCCAAGGGGGGGGATAAGGGGTAACAGTCTGTATTAAACTCAATCTAATCAAATAGGGTTTGTGGAAGTCGGTTTTTTCTAAAGTTTACTTTTTGTTTCAATTATGTTTGTTAGTATTTGTTGTTATAGCGGCAACAGAAATACATCATCTGTAAAAATTTCAACTGTCTAATAGCTACCACGGTTCATGAGATACAGCCTGGTGACAGACAGACAGACGGACGGACAGCGAAGTCTCAGTAATCGGGTCCCGTTTAGCACCCTTCGGGTAAGGAACCCTAAAAACAGGTTATGGATGTTTACAGTCATGTTTGTGAATTTCGATGTTTCTGGTTCACACGACATAGGGTATCCTATATTCTGGCCCATCGATGAGACAATACGATCCTGACACATCTACATGTCCGTGTCTGTCCCGCGGTACTTTTACCCTATGTCACTCCCACAAGAATACTGTAACTTTGCTTTTGAATGGTCTGTTTTTGACAAAATTCTACAGTAATTCTACAGCATTTGTGTCAATCTATGTTGTTCATTAAGGACTCTTATGAGTTTAACCCTTTATTTATTTATTCTTATGGCAGAAGTCGTCGAGTCGCTCTTATATATAAATAATCTTGATGTCTGCAGCCATACAACTGCTTCGTCAGTTAGAGTGAGTCTATGGGGTCTCCATGATATTTTAGACGAATGATAACGTCAATTTGAGGACTGTCAGATTTTGGTCATTAAAATTAATTAGGTACGTACTTAATGTTTTTAACAGAATTGCGCCCCAATTCACAATTTCAGTCACGCGTGGCTCAGTTGCAGGCATTCCCGCCATTTCACAAGAACTTACCGTTTCCGTTTCCGAATAGGACCGCCCCGGCCGTAGCGTAGAGCGGGTAGAACGGTAATAATCCAGTTTCAAATTTCGAATTAGCAATCGAGGCTCGGCTGCCAGCATGCGGCCCATTTGAGCTGGGCAAAGAGGTTGGACGGTCTATCGATGAGTAAAAAGGTTGGACGGATCGGATTTAGCATAAAACCTCTTTGGTGTTTGTCTCGACTTTGGATTTCGGATCAAAGATTTATAGAAAAGTTTTATCTCAAAGTTTTTCCCAAGAACGTATGTTTTTTTCAATCCCATGTGAGTAATTTATATCATAAGTACATAGATGATTTTAGTTATTGCATTACATATATGTACATACTTTCTATGGGTGTTGGAAAATATCGTGAGGAGACCTTTGCTGCGGCGATGGGATAGCCCACTGTCACGCGTAATGGAGTATTCAGTAACTGAACTGGCTACATCTACCACGCCGTATGGAGAAAGGCGTGACGCTATTTAGTACAACTTAAATGGTATATATTTAGTGGAAAGGTACTCTAGAAAGAAGAAGTAGGTAATCTTAAGCAGCACCATTTCACTATTTTTAAGATATTTGGATCGAAAGAACCTTGGAGCCGCACCGAGAAAGCCAATGTTCCTCGAAGGAAATATCTTATTCTTCAACAACAACGTTTCACCCAATCAGTTTCTGTTCCAAAATATTGTAAGCGCAGTTATAACCGCGATTTTACCAAGAGAAAATCTCCAGGGCCCTAATTCGAAACTCGCACGACCCAGAGGATCGTATTTGAGAAACCACTTAGAGCCCGACGTCCTACAGAAAGTACGAGTCCTGATAAAATAAATCTTCCTTCAACGACCACACCGACAGTCGGCCATACACTGGTCTGTGCCGTAGAGATATACTTTTACAGTGCCATCAACTTAGCTGTTCAGTTGATAGCAGTCGCTAGTGTCATAGTAGTCTTCGTAATGGCGGACATAGTATTGTATGTATTATTATGTATGGATCGCGGATCGCTAGATCGCCCGATCCAATGGATCGCCCGGTGGGGAAGCATTGGTCACCACCTGTCAACGCGCGCCAAATTAGCGAGGCTGGTCACGTTGAAATTGTCTTTTTAGGGTTCCGTACCCGAAGGTTGTCCAACGGGACCCTATTACTAAGCCTCCGCTGTCCATACGACTGTCTGTCTGCCAGTCAGCAGGCTCAATCTCACAAACTGTAACCTCTATTGACCGATTATTTTACAAAATTGAGTCTTTTGAATAATTTAGCATACTCTATAAAATTCCAAGGGCATCAAAACTAACAAACTCAAGGAATCGCTTGGAATCCGACCGATCATGGCCGGTTCTCAAGTCATATTTTTTGAAGTAAAACTTCTTGGGGCACGGGGGTAAAATTTATTTAACCTCTCAACTGTGGGTTATTCATATATTTGCTTTTCACTTGCTACTAGCCGGGTGCTATCACGAGTGGCTAAGAAATGTAACGGAAATTGGAATCGGTGACGTCAGGGTCGGCTGAAGACTTTTAAAACCGCAACTATTTTCAATACGGTTTTTAACTAATCAGATAAGATAATAATACATTCGTACAATAAAGAATGTTAATTAGTGAGAGAAAAACCTGATGAAACGTTAACAAATAAAAATTATTTTAAGCATTCTTCCACGAGTTCTTGATTTCCGGTATGGCCAAGATGGCGCCGCCGCCGCTGGCTGGGGCAAACACTGGCAAACAAAACCAGTGACGTGACCAAAAACTACTTCGTTCAACCTCTTTGTTGGAACCGGAACTTATGTTTGACAGCTGTGCGATGCGATCCATACAGTTTGTAAGAAAAGAGTTTCATCAATGTCACATACGGGTCGATATGGATTTCTAAAATGATGAACGAATCGTTTTGTGGCCGGTAACTATGGAATAGGTACCTAAAACGCGCTGCGTAGTCGCGCAACGGGCAGCTAGTAATCGCATAAAGTCACTTAGAATCATCCAAATGTGATATTTAGTTTTCAAGCAAATTCCGATGTGATGGATGGCTGCATTAAGACTTCTTGAAAACAATAAGTAGGTACCTAGAACTGTTCTAAAGCCACTTTTTATTATATAGTGCAGTTCAAGTCACAAATTAGCAGTTTAGCTACTAAGTACGTGTTATACCTACCTATTTAATGTTTATCTGTAGTAAACGGCCAAAGCGAGGTCTACAGTTTACAGAGCCATAAGTTTAATGGCTTATTGTTTCGCTTATTTGTTTGTATGTAATTTTTGTAATACATATTTTAAAGTTGAATTGTTGTTATAACTGTTGAAATTATACGATTTTGATTTTAATAAGCTTTTGTAATTTTAAAGTTAATGCTTCATGCCAGTCAATAATGTTGAAGTAAAATATAAAAATCGAGGTATGTCGTATGGCGGACTAAGGAAATGTCAAGAATAAAATTAAATAAGAGTTACGTCATCGCTTCGCGATGAAGTAACCCTAAAAAATCCTGGCAAAGTAGGTATGTATAGGTTAGCGGGGGTAGCATAAGGCACGCCAGTCACCCCAGCCACGCATTTTGTCACAATTTAATGTCATATCATAATGAATGCGCGCTATTTTATGGAGAAACATCATTGAGACGCGAAAGGAGTTGGCAATTTGGCAAAATGACTGCCCCAGACATGTACAAAGACTTTTCAACAGCCAATTAATAGCATTTAAATATTCTCTCATAAATTACTGCGTCTTTAGTTAGTTTGTAGAACTTGAAGGAAATGATTAAATAATTATGAGTTGTCACTTCATACTCTATGATTCCGCCATTGATTAGTGACTTTTGCCATCGTTAAAAATAACATGCAACATAATTGCCAACTAGCAAAACTGTTGAAAACAGGAGGTTTCCAGAGGAGTGGCTAGATGGCGTTATGTTGCATGTTATTGCAAAATGGTGCTTATTTCTAGCGACGGCAAAGGTCACGGAATCATATTGGAATCACGGAGTATTGAGTAACAACTCTTATTTACCTATATTTAATAAAAAAAATCTTCAAGTTCTACAAACTAAATACAGACGCAGTAAATTAAATTTATGAATTAATATTTAAATGCTATTGGCTGTTGAGAAGTCTTTGTACATGTCTGGGGCAGTCGTCCATATTTTGATTTAGCCATCTTCTTTGTCATTTATCTGCGCGACTGAGGTGAGTGGCAAGCCTTATGGTAGCCCCGCAGGTACACATTAACTTGGAATAGTTGAAAATACGTACTCGATCAATTAAATAAAGGGACTGGGCACAGAGACAAACAAAGCAATGCATATATTTGAGCGAGACGGCTTAAAGACGTGACGTCAGATGGTATATAATCTGAGCGAGATGCAAATAGTAGTGACACTATTGAATGAGTTAAGTATATCACACGAGCGCGACAAATTGTAGATAAGGAATGGTGGGAAATAAATGACATGACGTATTAAAAGTAAGTACAAGTATAAAATAATTTCAAATAATCGGACGTCTGAAACTTAAAAGTAACTTGAAGCAGAGATTGGATCTCAAAATTGGAAATTTAAATCTCTTTTAGTATAGGTAGGTATAGGTGTATAGTATAGGTACCACTTAATGATCTAGCTACAGAAGTTTTACTTCTAACACGTGTACGGTGCTACACGCGTATATTTTTTTTTAAACTTATGATGACTGATGACTTCTGTAATCAATCTGACTGTGATGTGCACCCAATTCGAAAATAAGCTGAAAACAGTAAGTACCGCCAAATCGACAACTTCCGAACGGGCGGTAGTACACAAAAATATTAATATTATATTGACGTGGACTAAGCATGATTTTATATGGTCAATAAAAAAAATATACTTTGAATTTGACCACATTTTTTTAAATTTGGTCGACCTATATTTTGATATATTATAGCCTCCGTGTTTGGCCAACTAAAGTTCGGAATGAGACTTTACGAATGTTTCCGTACTCTTTTCATTGTTCTTATTATCTAGTGAATTTTGTTTACTGCGGCCCTTTCCAGGCCCTTTCAAAAGTTCAAAAGATGTTGGTTAAGGGTACACGGTTAAACAGCCAAGAAAATTATTTTCCGACCCACCGTTTTAATTTCGCACAGTAAACTCAAACGATAGGAGGGTATAGTCTTTAGACTTTAGAGCTCTTTGATATGATAACGTTGCTTGGACACACGCTTAGCCAATAGGTAAATGATATGAAAGTTAAGTTAAGTCATTTACGGTTCTGAATTTTCTCCTAAAAACAATTCATTTTGTAGGTATAGTAGGTAGGTAAAATCTAGTTATTAGTTTTAGAAGTAGTTGGAGACAGGAGTAGAATTTTAGAAATAGAAATATTATTATTTTTTAAATAAATAAAAAATAGGTACACAAAATGGTATAAAGGTAATGGTATGGTATGGTAGTCCAAAAGGTTTACCCGCGCCATGGATCTCCAGGCCCTGGCTAATAGCGATTTGTCTTGCCGACGACGGTGTGCCGAGACGCGCCCGCGCGCGCTACAAACAAAACAATTCCGCGCTTTCGCTATAGACACTGCCAAGCCATACCCGTACGCGACTCGCCACACCGCCTACACCTCTCGAGGTACAGAGATGTTGATTAGATTGAGTTTAATACAAACTGTAAACCCTTATCCCCCCCCCCCTTGGGGAATTAATTTTGTCAAATCTCATATCAGTGCTACCCCACTCTACTAAGGAACCCCTGTACAAAGTTTCATGGCTCTAGGTCCATCGGTTTAGGCTATGCGTTGCCTGCCCGTCAGCCACGCATTGTATTTGTAGCAGTTCTGGTGGCCATATGTGGTCTTCATCAGCAGTTCCGCATCACAATATATTATGCTTACCGTGAGTAAATGCACGAGTTATTACTAAAAACACAAAAATCACTATAGGTCTGCCTATAATATTTAAAGAGTTCTCTCGATTTCTCCAGGATCCCATCATCAGATCCTGACCTGGTGTTAATTGGACCAATGGGAAGGTAAACCCTTTCAAACAAAACAAATATTTTCCAAATCGGTCCATCCGTCTAGGCGCTATCGGGGCACATACATAAAACTATAAAACATAAAAAATATCCGGACGAATTGTAAACCTCCTCCTTTGGGAAGTCGGTTAAAAAGAGAGTGAGTAGGTGCATAATTAAGAAAACAAAATCCGTGAAGGAATCCACCGTGAGTTTTTCGATTGACATTATAAAAGCGTGGCAGCGAGTTGAACTAAATTGAACGTGAGATTTTGACAGAAATGATGACGTAAGAAGTAGTATTCGGTGAGGCTCACTTCGGCGCTCACTTCGTACTCAAACACGATTCAAAGTTTCAAACAAAGGCGACGTGAGAATGAAAAGAAGGGAGATGCGAGTTGTTGTTCTAATTTTACAGAATCCACGTACTAATCCAAACGGTCTCGGGAAGTTTTAAGTAAGATAATTGAGTAATAAATTAAGATTACAAACAAAGCGAGGTGCTACCATCTACGCCAACCGAACAGCAAAGAGTTTCCTGACCTGATACACTACAACTGACAGCCGAAATGAAGTTTTCATAGTGGCTTCAGTAGTTCCGCTTTGCCCGCTCTCTGTTTCTTTTTCAAATTATTTATTGCTACATTGTGGTTGTAGAGTTATTAAAATTCTTTATTTACTTTACATCATATCATCAAGGCCGGTCTGGGAAACCTATAATTCTTATTTTAATTCATATCTGAACCGAAATTCTCGACCTGAGTACTTTGTTAGTGTTTTACGACATATCCATGACCCCTAAGCATCATAATTATCTTTCATTATTTTGTTATACCATCGGTGTACAATAACAGATAAATGATAATTAATAATAATTAACCGAATGGTAAAATGCTTCATCATCTGGCGTTTATAATGAAAAGCGTATTTCAAAACAATTATAATTTGCTTCAAAAAAAATATCCTCTTTGAACAAGACGAGATCAAAGATATTTTAGGCATTTTCATACAGATTATGATTTCAAAAGTATTTTAAAGTTTTTTTCAAACGAACAGTGAAAAGGGTAACTTGTGTACGAAGTCCAAATAACTGAATTAACTTCACTCAAATATTATGTACCTGTAACAAAATATTTTGTTACTGTTCCTATTCTGAGTATTGAGAACCCTCCCTTATTTTTTGTGTATTTCCAATGCCAATTTTAGTACAGCGTGCAGCGCCAATTATGTATTTTTCAATCGATTTTCAACATCGGTTGCCATTTCTATTTTAGGAACGTGAAAACGCTTTTATTTTGTTTTTAGGGTTCCGTACCTAAAGGGTGCCAAAACGGGACCCTCTTACTGAGACTTCGCAGTCCGTCCGTCCGTCTGTCTGTCTGTCTGTCACCAGGCTGTATCTCATTCATGAACCGTGGTAGCTAGACAGTTGGAAATTTTCGCAGATGATGTATTTCTGTTGCCGCTATAACTACAAACATTTCACATACAGGCACATACATTGCTTCTGGCCCCACACTAGGATACCCGTGGCAACCAGAAACAGCGACATCAATTGACATTACACACATGTTAGCATCCAAGAATCGAACCCGGCACTTCTCGTATCACAACCGCTGTGCCACAGAGGTCGTCGTCGTTTCAAACGTTTTATCTCTACAATAGTGCACTTTTTAATTTCAATCTAGCAACCATTGATTCAGTATCACTTGTTGCCAGCACTAACCGGGTAAAACATTTCGAGAAGTTAACATTTTACGATCGGCCCCGTGCATCGGTGGATTTAAAAACCCCCACAAAAGTGAATATACTCGTAATAATAAAATTTTATTCCATTTTCGCGGCTGTAAAACGAAATAGACTTCTCGTGTTGGTTTGGTCTATTGGGTAACGTTACTGCTGGTTTGTGGCATATTTTGGATATAAATATTTATTTAATAGAATATTTTTGTTCTGTTTTGCATCTAGGACACTGAGCAGGCTATGTCACCAGAATATGGCTTAATATAATATATTAATTTCTTGCTTGCACACATACAGGGTGGAACAAACGAATGGGCCGAGGGAAAGTACCTTAAATCCTTAAGATAGCTCATTTTACTAAAAGGAAACATTCTTATATCTTCGAAAAGAAACAAAACTGCATTCAAAGATTTTTAAACCCACTTGCCTCTCCCGGGAATCGAACTTGCTAAAAATAAATAAGTAGTTCATAGTTTCGGAGGCGTTCCGATGAAAAGTTAAAAAAAATAATTGAACGTTTAACTTAGTTCTGGGTAATGTTTATCAAAGAACTTGTTTAAAAAGTATTAGATTTTATGGATATCTTTTACGACAGACGAGTGTAAGACCTAATGTTTCTTTAAGAAATTTCATCTGTAACATTGACTACATCGACTAGTGCAAAAAATAGCTAGTGTTTATTCTTTTATTTTTAGCTAGTTCGATACGGGAGAGGCAAGGAAGTTTTTTAAATCTTTTGTTTCTTTTTGAAAATAAAAAATGTTTCCCCATGAGTAAAATGAGCTAAGGTACTTTCCCTCCAGGACCCATTTGTTTGTTCCACCCTGTATATATAATGATGACTGTACCAATAGCAGAGAGAGGCAACAGAATATAACAAGCTCGCAAACAGAACATTCAGGAGATCTATTGAAATAGTTTCCTAACTGACGCTTAGTAGTTAGTATCTGGAGAAGCACTAGAATAACGAGTAAACTTTTTGAATATCATTAACGCGTACATAGACACTACAAATAGCTCCGTGGTCTAGTGGGTGTACGCTTGCTGATCACGCAGGAGACGCTGAGATCCCGGTGCTGACCATAGACATAGACATAGACATAGACATAGACATAGACATAGACATAGACATAGACATAGACATAGACATAGACATAGACATAGACATAGACATAGACATAGACATAGACATAGACATAGACATAGACATAGACATAGACATAGACATAGACATAGACATAGACATAGACATAGACATAGACATAGACATAGACATAGACATAGACATAGACATAGACATAGACATAGACATAGACATAGACATAGACATAGACATAGACATAGACATAGACATAGACATAGACATAGACATAGACATAGACATAGACATAGACATAGACATAGACATAGACATAGACATAGACATAGACATAGACATAGACATAGACATAGACATAGACATAGACATAGACATAGACATAGACATAGACATAGACATAGACATAGACATAGACATAGACATAGACATAGACATAGACATAGACATAGACATAGACATAGACATAGACATAGACATAGACATACGATTACTCATTGAAGAAAACATGGGAACATCGACAGGCAATTTAAAAGGCAGGTGTAGAAGTGAACACGTAAGTATTTTTCGAAACAGAAGAGATTAGAAGATGACGTACGCCTGCCTCGCCAGTGAAATGGATCCAACTCAGAATAAAGCTGCAACAAGGCTGCAGCGCTGATTTTCAATCGAAACCATTTGACCATGTACCAATGAGATAATTAATTGACTGAAAATTAGCGCTGAAGGCCTAGCCTTCTGCATACCGCTGAGTCAGATGCCATTTATAATGACAGTGACACACAACGACCGTCATTCATGAATGAATGAATGATTGAATGTGAATGATATTGTGAGTTATTTTCTTTTTGTTTTTTGTTTCTCCTCTGTCTTATTGTAGTGTGTTCCCTGTCTTTGTAATAAATGTTTCTTTCTTTCTAATTTGCATTAGGTATATTATCGCACATTCCGTGTTTCGGAGTAGGTCCCGGGAACTATTGTTATGTAGTAATAGTAAAAAACCCTCCACCAATCCACACTGAGCCAGAGCGTAGCTCAATCTTACTCGTATCAGGGTAAAGGCCTGTGCCCTTCGGTGGGGTAATTAATGGACTAATTTTACTTGTTTTCTCAATTGTTGCGCATCTGCCAACCATGCGAGAGGTCCCGGGTTCGAATCTCGGCTGGGGACAAAAAAACCCAGGTCTTGGATGCTTACATGTTTGTGAGTTCCCACGACACAGGGTATCCTAGTGTGGGCCCAGAAGCAAAGTTTGTGCCTTTATGTAAATTTTTATGTTTATATTTTATGTAAAAATTATGTGTGTGTTACTACCAAAACGGGCGCGTTCCCGAATTGCAAGATTACAGAAATGGAGTTATCATAAGTTTGGCAGTTCGCACCTAAAGTTCCATTAGAACACGATCTCCGCGAGTAAATTTATTCAGTGCATAAGAATAGAGAGTTTCATTCAATAAAACGGGGTGTGCGACGTGATATGAAGTTTTGAGGGTTTCGATTGGGCTATTCTGTTTGGTATAAAGATTATTATTCAGCAATACGTGATGTTTTTGTGTTATAAATGTCAAAATAACACGAAGACTATTCGGGGGCTTCGCTGCGCTCACCCCCTTTAGTCTTCACCTAAGCTACCCCAGTGTTTGCCCTAAAATATTTCAGAATCAGAATCAGAACGTCTATTGTGGATCGTAGTTTTAGATTAGTTCATACATTTTACATATGTGCTTACGTCCAGCCATTAGGCATAACGCGCGTTAACTAATGCATACATATAAAGTCATAAAATAAAAGAATTAAAAAAAAAAATGCATGTCAAAAATGTCAAAACACACACACATAGCTGATTAGAGATTCCGATTCATCGTTTTATAATATTTCACGTTTGGCCATACCATGATGGCTACGACATACCATGATGGCTACGACATACCATGATGGCTACGACATACCATGATGGCTACGACATACCATGATGGCTACGACATACCATGATGGCTACGACATACCATGATGGCTACGACATACCATGATGGCTACGACATTGACATAACAAATTCCAAATTATTTATTGCTACATTGTAGTTGTAGACTTTCTTAAAATAAGGAGGTCTCGCCAATGGACGTCTTGCCTTTGCCAACCCGTATGGGAAAAGGCGTGACACTATGTCGTTGAACAACGCCATGTACCAATGGGATAAGTGATTTTAGTAATGGAAAACATCATGAGGAAACCTTCAATACTCCATAGCTGCAGCGATGGGCTTACCCCTGTCACGCAAAATGGAGTATTGATCTCTGTCTAAAATGGGCACAGTTGTGAAATGAAATGAAATAAATTTTAATGGCAAGTTGTATTGAATAGTATTTGTTTTTTGTATTGATTAACTAAGTTGTGCCTCTGCCTGTAGGCCACAGAAGAGATAATAGTACTCCGTACAGAACGGCCACTCCCTTCCCCGCGCTGATTCAGATACCGCACCCCACCCTTGGCGTCAAAGGATTGGTTAAAAGATCAATAGACAGGGCTGAACGCCTGACGAGTGACGACGCGTATACTAAATATCGCTGCATTTGCCGCGCCACCAGCCCTAGCAAAGTTTACGCACACATTTGCACGTATACAAACATCATTTGGTTATGTAGTAGTAAGAGGTGATTATTTTACGAGCGTTCTATGGAGTGTCCGAGGTGTGCTGTAGGCCTGAGGCCATACTGTGCCATAGGATTCCTATGGGAAAAGACATGACGCTTTATTCTGTTGTTGTTATACAATATTTCTCGCTCATTCCATCTTCGCTTCACAGCTGATGATATTTTAATTAACGCCGCAGCACATAACAATCTGAAAATGTGTCACAACGCGTGTCGAATAGCGAATTCCGGGAGCTTGTTTGCGAAATTCGCAGCGTAACGACTAACAGCCTAACGGCGTTATTTGATTTCGCGTTACATCCCGTAACCTGAATATAAATCAGCGAATTAAGATCCGAAGCGGATGCGAGTGCCAAAGGAATTATTAGGTCGGTTTTTTAAATAATTTAAGCTTTTGCACGAGCTGCGCCCGAAGTGGGGTAATGTTAGTGACATATGCGGCATTGTGGTTGCTCTGCGTCCCAAACGGTAGGTTCCGGGTTCGAATCCCGGTTGGGGAGGAAGCAAACAAAATCACGTTTTGAATGTTTATGTGTGTAATGTAACGCTGTTGATATCTGTTTCTGGTTCCCGAGACATATTTGCTTATATTTTTAGGCCAGGAGGCAAGAAGTATTGGTTCTTTGCAGTTGTCATGAAAAAATTGCATAAATAAATAATGAAACACTCTGCATTGTCGTTAGAATATAAACTTCGAGTCTGAATCCACTGTTAATTTCGAGTGAGTTGTTTTTTCCAGTATTAAGTGAAATGAAATCTCCACTGGATAAGTGCTCCCTGCTGGCAACACCTAGGAAACAGACTACCGTAAAGCGTGTGAGTTTTATAAGGCAAGCAAATATAGAAAACTTTACCGCTGTGCGAGAATAAACCTAATCAGCACTTACTTTTAACAGCAGTTTGTGCATTCGATCACAACTTCATCACTATGTTAAGTTGTCAAGTCTTTCCAATCGGCTTTACAGGCATCGTGATTGCATCCAACAACCTGCGCCCGTAGCATGCCTGTCTCGGCGGAGGGTCGAGCGACAGAGCACGCGCTTTAGAGCCAGGTTCCCACGGCCCGTTGTTTCACAGATCTGACCGCGCCTTCACAGGCCGACAGATCGTGGGAACGATCGCATTCGATGAGGCCTGTGGTCGCCTGTCGTCATCCGTTCAATCCGTCGGGAGTCGCAGACGCGCCGCGCCTTTGAACTTACCGACTCCCGAACGGATCGGACGGGTGACGACATGCGACCACGGGCCTCATCGAATGCGACCGTTCCCGCGATCTGTCGGCCTGTGAAGGGGCGGTCAGATCTGTGAAACAACAGGCCCCCGATTCTCGCGCTATCGAGATCATCTCCCCAGTCGAGATATCGGTTTTGATACCGCCTAAATCCGTCGAAAACGATCTCGATTTATATTTATTTTGATCGAAGACGGGTCGAGATATCTCGATTGGTCGAAAGGCTAGTCGTAAGAATAGGTTTTTCTTGTTTTTAATAGAGATTTCGGTATCCCAAAACCAATATCTCGACTGGGGAGATGATCTCGATAGCGCGAGAATCGGGGGCCAGGCCGTGGGAACCCGGCTTTACATATCTCTGTCCCTCGCCTTCGCGACATAACCTGCCCTCGCACTCGGCATGCTGCTGGTGCAGAATGTAGACAGTTGGTCGCGGTACAATGAAAACTTTTAAGTAGAAAAGTTATAAGAATAAGTTTCCAAGTCTTCCCCTACCAGAATAGTTAGACGTAGGCGGATGTTGATGATTTTTCAAACTTATCATTTCTGATCGTTATATAATGATTATCAAACACCAATAAATATAAAATGCATATTAAGTACGGTTCCACTCATAATAAGTCTAGTAAAATATTGAAGTAAATGGATGTCTCACTTTGTAAAACGTATAAAAATTAAAATAAAATAGTAAATGTAAATATTTCATAAATGATTTTTTGGGGTTAGATACGAGGATAATACGTATCATTAGAGGTATATTTAAAAATATTTATTCAACAGTACCGGGTCTGAAGGAGCCCAAACTTGGTATGTTTTGAAAATGATTTTGACTTTAATTTGAAACAAGTGACTGAAATGTAATGATGTGATATATTTTTAGAACCGGCTCAAAAAGCCCTTTCATTTGACACCACACACAATAGGTTTCAGTTTTTTTTTTTAAATCCATACAAAAAGCAGATGACGTCATAACTCGCCTCCTTTTCTTTTCTTTTTTTCGTGCTACGGGTCAAATTAATTTCTATGGTCTAAAGATCAATCGTGCCGATTTTCATAGCTTTAACACCATTTGCAGCTATTTCATGAAATTCGGGCTGTACCGCTAAAGGCTATAAATAAATAGTTCTCTTGTACTTCAATAGTGTACTAGGCCGATCCCAATACACACATATTCTCAAGCATTACGTTATTTGTGCGACTTACCCGGCCCGTCATCGTACATAGGTTGCATACGTTGATTACAACTAATGTTTGGCGAGCCGCATTCCCACGCAGGCGCAGTTAATTGAATATATTGTCTCTGGGTATCAGCTACCCTGTGGTATTACCAACCCCGCGGCACCTGCCTGAGCGTAGACAGAGAAAGGAATAGACGGAGTGCATGCGTACACCTTTGAGATGGAGATAGGGTTGGTTCTCAATAAGCATAAGGTTCAAAATCAGATATTTTCTGCCACTCATCTGTCAAAACAAGAGCAAACAAGCATTTGACAATTCTGTGGCCAACAACAAAAACGCATACGCGGGTAAGGGACAGGTGACCGTTATTGTTTCTCGCTTACACAAAAATGATTCGTATTATGTCATCTCTTTCTTTTCTTTTTTTTTCTGACGATGTGCCATCTCTATTCTATACTCCCTTTACGTGCCTGAGCGTCAGAATACTACATAGACCACGGAGCTCATGACTCCCCACGCCCCAAAAACGCTTCTAAGCTTCGAGCGGTTAGCACAAAAACTTACGTGACACCTTTAACATAAGTTTTTCAATCAGGATTAAATGTCTTCCTGTTAATTAGGATCGTACAATAATCCGGGCACGTGAGGTGATATGCGAACGGTATAGTGGACCGCACATCAACCATAACCAGAGACTATAATATCCAATTGACTGCGCCTGCGGGGGAATGCGGCTCGCCAAACGTTTTGTTGTATTCAAGAAACGTTCGCATACGCAACCTATGTACGATGACGGGCCGCCAGACAGTTTCGCAGCGGCTGACCAATCACAGCTCTTACCTCGTCCCCCGCCGCCGCCCGTAAATTGGTGAGTTGTGTTTCAAAGGAAAATGTTTCTATGCGCTCTCCACTGGATAAGTGCTCCCTGACACAGCGTCACGCCTTTTCCCATACATGGTGGCAGAGACACAATTGTACCTACGTTTAGCCAGTTATTAAAAACATTTTGCGTGACAGGAGCCCATTGCTACAGCTAAGGATATTAGGTTTTCTTGCGATGATTTCCATTAGGTACCTACCGTTAGAATGTCAGAATGATGTACAGACCTGCCAATTTGACTGTAAACTGACGGGTTAGCTGTCAAGTTGTCTGTTATATTGGATAGTAGTCATATTTTTACATAAAATATTAAAACTTAATTATCTCGGAAACGCTACAATTTACGACAATTTATTAAAGAACATTTGTTGTTTGTAATTGATTTTTCTGTCAATGGACATATATGTTTTATTTTCATATGTACACGTAAAGCGAAATTTTAGTTAATGCAAGTACCCGTATTCCAGGCACCATACAAAAATGTTCGAAGTTCTTTAAACTATAAGTAGTTGCTTGTTGCTTTGTGGACTGTACAAAGGTCTCTTATTAGTACCGTATGAGATTGGGTTTGTAATGCAATCTCAGGGATCGGAGACCGAGCCCTTTTCAGTCCGTGATCTAAAATTTACTAAAATAATTTGTACAAACAACCACCACAAATCGAGTTGCTAATGACACTTACCTACGCCATAAGCGTAATATTATTGAATACATTATTGCATAATAAATAACAAAAAAGAGGCATAAAAAAAATTGGACAAAGGTGAGCTTAGCCTCCTACGAACAAATGAACAAATACTAATCAGAAATATCCAAAAAGCATAGTAATACCACGTGGGTGGTGCATTGCAAACTCGGCTTGACACACTACAACAGTCAAGTACTGCCTACTGATCCCTAAGTTTGTAATTGCGGTTCGGCAAGCGTGTAAATCCGCCAACCTACTTGTCTCGGCGTACCATGCTAATGCCTTCCGAACATCGTCGGTCACACGAGCGACAAAGCGACCGATCAATCAATGTCGGCCGAACATCCCCGAACAATAGCCGAGCCTCGGCGGAGGGAAAGCCAGTTGATGGAACCACGCTATAGGACTGGAGGTGGAGGAGCCGTCTGAAATCCCACAACAAAACACAAGGGAAGTTAACTAGATAAGTTAATAGGTAGAAAGACACAACGCTACTTTTACTTCCTTCTGCAAGGACTTATTGACGTTGTATACTGTATTTATTTATTTATCAAAGCCTACAGCACAAATCAAAATAATATAAGCAGAGAACTTATACTAGACATAGGCCAATTAAAGGCTTCTATTTTGTAGGCCAAACATATGGTTGTGAACTTACACAATCTAAATAAAATAAAAAGGGGGTAATTTATAACTACCGGGTTCAAAGTTAATATGGGGATGGGGTGGGAATCTGTGTCGGGGTGTGTTTGTGTGTGTATGATGTCAATGTGTGTGTATGAAGTCAATGTGTGTGTGTCGTCAATGTGTGAGTGATATTGTAAAAAAAATGTAAAAAAAAAAATGATATGTGTGTGTATTGTATAGGTTACCCCAAAATGGTAGGCATTTGCCCTCCACCCTCCCTGCAAATGCGTAAATTTACAAATGCCTGTTCGTTTTGGTACCTTACCATACTTAACCCTTTCAGTCGAGAGATTGTCATTCTGCTGGCCGAAAAGGAAAAAAAAGTAGATTAAAATTAGGGGAAATTAAGTTCTCATCCCCTTGCAATAGACGTTAATTGACGTCTTGGTAGTCACTGTCAAAGTCAAGCTCTAATTTGTGCTTCTGCGAGAAATAGAGTTTCGTAAAGAAATATGGATTTTGTTACGGTTGGATTTAAATAGCGAGTCGGTTCCATCCATATTATTCGATATCCAAAAAGTTAAGGCATTCATCCTTCATGAAGGAGGTTTTCTCACAGTATTTTCAAAAACAACGTAACCTACGAAGAAACATAACTTCAAACGCACACTATTACTTTTACACCCATTAGAAAGTACTAAATACCTCTACAGCTCTCCAACGATCTCTTGGCACGCCAGGGTGACAGGTGGAAATAAAACTTGATGACAGGTTCGTTGCGCAAGAGTGCGCGTTGTTGCAATTTGAATCTTCCTCAACCATCCTCACTCCTCAATGTAAATTAGCCAAATACAGAGTGTAATAAAAAGGGGTGTACAAGCCGAAAGAGGGTTGTTAGGGATATCACTCTAAACAACTTTCACTATGGGACCGACTTTATTTTTTACTCCGTCATACAGATCAGCTGATCGCTAGCCCCGAAATGTACTGAGTTAATAGAAATAAAATTGCTCTGATCAAGTCGGTCCCATAGTGAAAGTGGTTCAGAATGATGTCCCTAACAACCCTCTTTCGACTTGCACCCCTTTCTGTTACACCCTGTATGTTTCAATCACTGGCTCTGCAGAACCTCAATTTGCGTTTAGTTCAATAAAATTATTCTTAAACCAAACACTGCCATAATCTAAGTGTAGACTTATTTTGCGGGCACTCTAATTGGCGTAGAACTAGCTGCCCCTGTAACGTCACTCAATTAACAAAGAATCGTTGGAAGACTACCGAGCAGTTGAGGAGTAAGTCGTAAAGAAGGCGTCTCCACTCTCTACCCTCCTTGGCTCCAGCGGACCTATAGAATGGAATTAGGGACACAGCTTTTGCTAACCTACATCTAAAATCTATCTGTTAGACTCGAAATCCTATTATTACTGAACCGACAAATCTTTACTCACTATACTATAATAGAAAAGTCACCCTGTGTTACATTGGTGATATGGATCAATCTGGGAAGCAATGACATAAGCTTAACGTTATGTATGGCAAAACACTGTAGTCTATTCGTGATAAGAATGCAGTAAAGTCATCACTGTCCGGCGGCCTAGCCACGCCCCGTAATCAATCAAATCGTTTCCAATTATCAAGCCAAGTTCACAGTGACCAGTTGAAGGCAAACTTTTGAAAGCGAAGGTTGTGTCCTGTCCTGTGAGTGTGTGTTAACAGATTTAAATTTCAATTTCACTGCATTCTTATCTCGAATAGACTGTAGAAAAAGTATTTATTTTTATGAGAACATCAATAGTAGAATAGAATAGAATTGTTTATTTCATACCTACATATTATTAGAACATTTATACATATTATTAGATTAGATTACACATTTATTATTACAAATTTAAAACGTCAAACTTAATTACAAAATATTACAATTATAGAGATTTATCATTTAGGAAGGAGTTAATATTGTAGTAGCATTTTTTACTGAGCAGATGGAATAATTTATTTTTAAACGGTTGTAAATTTAAATCTTTTATGTCGTTTGGTATTTTATTGTATATCTTAGGTGCCATGCAAAATATACTTTTATGTAATAGAGCTGTCCTAGACGGTAGCAAGCAAAGTCTGAGCCGATGTTGATGACGTTGAGAAAAGCTAGTTGTGGACTCAATGAAATTCATAGGATTAGTTTTTACGAAAACTACACTAGTCAATTTACACTCTCGCTCGCATGTCTATTGTTGCTTTTGTTAGTTTGGCCCGCGTGTGTCTTAACGCGAGTGAACCGCATGGATTGTGTGCAACTGGTTTCAAATGATGAATCACGATTTTTAACCATATTATGACTTCGTAAAAAGTTGAAAACATATGGAAATAGAGAACAAAAGTTTGTTTTAATCAACTTGGTTTGTTAAACTGAAGTACCTACCTTCTTATCTTTACTATGAGTAGTTAGGTAGCTCAATCTTGCGTTTTACCCAGTACCCGACTGCGCCAGAAAGAAGGGTAATGTTCTACCCGGTTTTCTCCCAAAACCGGCGTAAATCTTAGCAGAGGGTTCTTGCAGTGGTCATTTGTAAAGATTTAACGTCGCGAAGCAACATTTTCCACCTTTTTGTCGGTTTCTCGGATATTTAGTGTTCCCAGTCTTATAGTTCACCAGGGCCCACTAATGGATCTAAAATAAATACAAAACTACAAAACTATGTAGGCTTCAGGCGTAATGATAAACTAACATTGATATTACTGCTATACAGGTGGTCAGCAGAAAAAAATAAGGCCGCTGCTGTAGCCATTTGGAGGATGCAGAGAAATAATTACGGGTCACCAGGGTAAATTAAAATTTACTTCCCTTTGTTTGCCTTGTAATTATATGAAATGTAGTCGGAATAAGTTTGAATAGTCGAGGCATATTTACTGTTATAACTGATATAACAGTCCGTCATCAGGTCTAGTCAAGTGTCTAACATGTCAACCTTAGTCCCGTTATTCGCATACATCTTCGACCTTTGTATGCCGTATTTCGACGTATACATACATGCATGTCAGTATCCTTTAAATGTGACCACATAGGATTTTTACTTAATTTTGACACATTAGCTGTAGATGTTTCTGTTCGAGAAATATGTTTACATCATCTTGCAAGCTCATATCTGATATGACTATACCTACCAAAAAATATTTATTACGTTTAAAATAATATTTGCAGTGGATCTAAGTGGACCAAAGGTCGTATTGTACCTAGATGTGATAAATACATGCAGTGGGATACAAATGGTCGGGGTAACTCGTGTTTTGTCTAGAATTGTTTGTTTGATACGTATCGGTATATCCGTGTTATTTGGTACTCCAAAAATGTAGGGAAAAGCGTAACAGGGGACTAACACCCGGTTTCTGGAAGAGCAATCAAATGTATAGACTGTTGATCTCATCTCAAACACAGCCAATATAAACTTAAACATTTACATACAGGCACATACATTGCTTTGCTTTAACCATTATTATATTTAACCATTCTTCAAAAACTGGGAGTAAAGGGCGCAACTGGGCTACCGCCATCCCCCTTGCATAACCAGGCTAGCCCATCACCACTTAGATATACGGGGTTCACGGGGTTATAGGGACATCATTCTGAGCAACTTTAACCATACAAATCAGCTGACTCACTCAGGCCAAAATGTACAGGGTAGTGAAAAATAAAGTTGCCCTGACCAAATCGGTTTCATATTGAAAGTTGCTCAGAACAACCCCTTAAAATATAGCTAGCTAGGGGTTTCATAGTCACCCTGTATATAAATCATCCATTTAAAAGTATCGTGTAATGGAACTTTTTTAAAAGACCCACCAGCGTCCTTTGTATCATATTCTGAAAAACCCCTTCTCTCGCAAAAGCACACCGCTCGAAAGACCGAACAATGGCGAACTATTGTTATATAAGATGTGTCGGCGAACCAGTTACGCGCAGTGAGAAGAAAACCATAAAATAATTTTCGAAATCTTTCTACCTATTCCAGGTGACTAGATTCTTTAAATTTCCCTCAGAGGTTTTTTCATAAGTGATGAATGTCCTCCTAGCAGGATTCAAAATTTATTTGCCAGATTTTCAGCATTTTCTAAGAAAGCTATTGAATTTATGAAGAGATCGCGATAAAGAAATGTGTTTTAGGGTTTCGTACAGCTGTATAGACCGTCTATCTGTCTGCCTGTCCGTCTGTCAATAGAAGATTCTTCGGAACGCGTGGAGGTATCAAGTTGACTTTAACTCAATATCAATTATTCAGGTCTGTAGAGGTATATAGTATACGTAATTTTAAGAACAAAAAGTCACTCCTAGTTCGACAAGTGTCTAGGTCTGTCCCGCAGGTAGTTACACCCGGAGTATTTTTAGAGCTGTGAAACAATAACAATCAAACACAACGCAATCAATACATACATTTTGATAATATTAAAGGGTTTGAAAACTACAGCATGGAGCAAATACTAATACTTGCTCTATGCCTATAGGGTACTTCCCGTCGACCATAAAAGGGAAGCTATTTGTGCGGAACCCTCTCGGTGCACAAGTCAGACTCGCACTTGACCGGTTTTTTTTTTTGCGTTAAAGGTATTCTGCGGTCTCACAGCTTATCATTAGCAGGTGTGCTTCTTATTTATTGTTTTGGAATGCTAAACTTTAGTTTATGTCTTTGTCAAAAATGTTTTTGCAAAAGGCAAGGTCAACGCTTAATATTTGTCATTGTAAAATAAATTCTGAATTACGCTGGCGGCTAAAAATTATAATCCCATCAAAAACATCCTGTAAAAAATACCAAGTCTCGCAGCTCTGTGATTCTACCGTAAAAAGTTGTGAGATCCATGTTATACCAAGTCGGTTAACTGATTTAGTCCCTACTTAAGGGGCCTTCTGTCTTAAGTTAATACGTAAGATATTTTCATATCTATATTCAAATCTTTTACTTTTTAAATAAAAATATCGACTTGGCCATCGCATGCTTAGTTTGTTTAGTCCTTTACAACCAGGGTCTGCTGGAAGAAATCTCTATTTAGAGATAAGCTGACCTTGGTACATGTTATTTCTGTTTTTATGTCCTGTCATGTATCGTATAATAAATATATACAAATACGTTATCTATCACACAGAACTAAGAGCCAGAAACCTGGTTTTTCATCAAATTCCTTCCGAATGCATAAAGAAGTGAAAGGTACTGGAATTTAATGGACTGAAAATAACTAGAGCATTAGTAATTTTGTTGCACTAGTCTTCCATTTTCTATTGTTGCCGCTTGTTAAAGGTATACATATATTAGTTTTGGAACCAAGTTTTAATCGTGTAGAACGCAATTATACTCTAAACAACCTAATATAATGTAGATATGATTTCGAAGATACATTGTGCCTTCATGCGATGGCCAAGTCGATATTTTTATTTAAAAAGTAAAAGATTTGAATATAGATATGAAAATATCTTACGTATTAACTTAAGACAGAAGGCCCCTTAAGTAGGGACTAAATCAGTTAACCGACTTGGTATAACATGGATCTCACAACTTTTTACGGTAGAATCACAGAGCTGCGAGACTTGGTATTTTTTACAGGATGTTTTTGATGGGATCTCACTTCTTTTTGTAAAGTTCTACTTTTTAAAATTTGGTACCTTTGGTACTTTTACAATAACAATAAAAAACATAGCGTTAATGTAGGGGTCTCCGTGCTCGTCACAAGTATAAACTTGGAACTCTTCCCAATGTGCTACCACATACTCGACTATAGCAAGTCTAATCTCATACGACGACTCAATATTCTCATACATAGAGAATGACAAAGAATGAAACAAACACGACCCATCGCCAGGTATCCGTACAATCCGGTGTGGGCATGGTTGGTCATTCACATACACTATTTCCGAATCCATTGCGACTACTAGTTCTGGCAAATGTGCTAGATGAACAAATCCAAATAGTTAGTAAATATAATAATTAATGCAGATACAAAAATTATCAACAACTAGTTGAAATCGCTGGCGAGCAACTCCGCTACCTAGCGACGGTTTCAAACCATAGCGTGAGTTAAAATACAGGCAGCGGCAGCGCCATCTATCGAGCAATTGGATTAATCTGCTACCACTCCCGTCGCATTAGAACGCAATTTGTTCTATTGATTGAATAGTTTTATTATATTTGAAGCATTTTGTCGGGAATGTACATCATACATATATACAGGGTGTAACAAAAAGGGTTTAACTCCCGGATGTATGTGGTTTGGGACATCATTCTGAGCAACTTTTACTATGGGACCAACTTGATTAGAGCAACTTGATTTTTCACTTCCCCATACATTTCGGTCTGGGCGCTCGGCTGATTTATATGGAGAAGTGAAAAATCAAGTTGCTCTGATCAAGTTGGTCCCATAGTAACCACATACATTCGGGAGTTAAACCCTTTTTGTTACACCCTGTATATAAAATTCTCGTGTCACAGTGTTTGTCTTCGTAGTCTGAGAATCGGCTAACATCTATTTTTCATACCCCTAAGTGTTATAATTATTTATATGGCAAAACAGCGTTTGCCGGGTCAGCTAGTAATATATAATTTAAGCATAATGGTAACCAAAGGAAACGAGGGATGTATGCCTGGACCGTGGTAAGTGGTGGTCCCTGGTGGATGTACGTATCCCTCTTCTAGGAAACAGGCGTGATATTATGTATGTATTACATAATATGTTTATAGAATCTTGTTTGTAAAGGCATATTTTCCTAGGGGCATTCAATGATTCATAAACTGCAAATGTAACTTTGTAATCCTATACATTTTATATAAGATTACAAAGTTATTGATGCAGATGGGTTTTCTGGAAAACTATAACATAAGCTTGAAATGTTTAAGTTTTCCCTTGATAAGAATACTAATTACTATTTATATCCCAAATTTGAAGGTTCTATGTCTGCTAGAAGTGCCTGGGAGTTTTGATGATCGGTCAGTCAGTCAGTGACAAAATGAGGAAACTTTGACATGTTACAATTCTTAAACTACTGGTTCAAATTGAATAAAAAAATTAATATATCGTGTTGATATAAGGCCTAATTAGTAACAGAAAAATCAGGCTTCTTGTTTTATCCACAACGAAGTTTTAGGGGGGTCGAATATGGCCTGAATTGCTTCGAGAAAAGGATGGTACGGCTGTGCTTGCTCGACTTGGTGGTGCACTGCCGTGCACCCAGAATCATTTTTAGTAAATCACAGAAAGGTTGTAGTCATATCTAGGTTTGGGGACATTTTTCTGAACAGCTTTCAATCCAGATGAAAAGTTTAATCAGAGCAATTTAATGTTTCACTTATATTTACATTTTGGAGTAAAATGGAGTATACATGTATCATCTCAATGTAAGTTTCATCGTTTCGTCAGTTATAGGTACTACACTGACTACCCCCTCATTCAACCAACGCATTCCTCATGTCTCGCCCTCTGAACTATTCGATAGTCGAAATTCGGTTCAAACGACCCCGATAATGTAAATTTTGATGTACCGCCCATTACGAATAATATACATTATAATCAGAGCATATTGTTATCATTAGTAGAGTTAGTACGGTTAGCAACGAGGTGATACATTGCCGTGAATTAGTGGTGGTTAATATAACGTAAAGCTGTTTAAAGCAGCACGTTATTCACTTGTAACGAAAAGCGTGTGCTATTAATCGAATCAGATAGAGCTACGTTATCACAACGAAACGGACCGACGCTGTACGCGCTGCGCTGCCAGCGCCATTCGCGCTGCGCTGCTAGCGCCAGCGGACTTTTTGTAGCATTACGTTAAAAAAAGCACAGCGCAGCGTGATCAGTCGACCGGTTACTCGCGACCGCGCTGGACGTTGAGTGATTTCGCGCGCTTTCTCGAAAACATTCACAATGCGTTTGACGCGTTCGTTTCGATAACTTAGCGTGTAAATTAGCAGGCTAAAAAAAATTAGCTTATTCCATTTAGCCTGTTATCAAAAATTAGCCGATACGACCACCACTACCGTGAATGCAGCGGAAACATATTGTTAATGGTATTAACACACGGGCTAGTAAAATTAACAGCAGGAATGGTCAGTAAAAATGTTCAATGTTGTGTTAGCTATATTAAAACTTTATAAAAACTTACACTGCAGCTTTTACGTCAGCCGCTGGGTAGATTTCACGTCACAGGAATGAGATGTCATTTGTGTGAATTAATATCATTCGTTTGACATAAAAATTTGTGAAATCGACCCTCGTAGAAGATTTGTAACGCTTGCTGCGCTATTTGCAGCGTACGTAACAACGTTCGTAGCAGATTCGTAACGCTTGCAACGCTATTTTCAGCGTGCGTAACACCATTCATGGGTCGATTTCACGTCACACGAATGAGATTTCATTCGTGTGAAACAAATCTCATTAGTGTGATAGAAAAATCGTGAAACGCTACGTTTCGTTATTCATGTTTCAAAAACTATAGACAAATAATTCTATAACTCAAAACACTACGTTTCCACTGCGAAACGAGTTGTTCTATAGTCTGTGGAGTTGCTTTATTTCTGAGTGCGGCTCACAGCTGTAAAATAAAAACTTCCGCCTTCAACGCAATCAAATGATACATGGTACGGGGTAGTTTCTGGCCCTTCTTTGCTCCATCCCTAAGCCCACAACTTCCGAACGGGCGGTAGTATACAAACATAGGTATTATGGTCAATATTTTATGGTCAATAAAAAAAATACTTTGACTTTGACTACAACCGTTTATGCTGTAAAATTTTGGATTTTCATAGTAGATCCTACTTGCCAGGGACTCAAAACCTGTGCTAGTGCAGTAGTCACGGGATACCGTTTCAATATTTAGTATTTAGTGTCAGTTAAGCACGAAATAGCCGGTTTACTAGCCCAGGCGAACCGCATTCTGAATTCATATGGTCGTAAACCATTTGGGTTGCTTTGTACGGTCAGCCCAATAGCTGGACGTCGACTAAGCAGCACGCAACGCAGGCAAGCCACGGATTTTGATTGCTGCTATGGATCTGATGACAGATGCGTACACGGCGTACAGACAGCCGAAGGATTCTGTACACCTCACTTTAGAGTTAGAATTTCAATCCGCCGTGAGTTTTGAACTAAATTGAACGTGAAATTTCACAGATATAGTATGAGATCACCTACGAAGTGGCCTTCGGTAAGGTTAATTCACCCTGTCACTTCGACGCACACTTCGTAGTTTTGGCTACAGTATAAGTGCCACTAGATAGGACGATAAATACTAGTGATCTTTAACAAACTCTAAGGTTTGTATGGAGTCTTCGTAGTAATTCGATTTTAGTGCTATAACTCGCTTTATGGGTAGCTATAGTGGTAACGTCTGGGCGTGGGCATATAATATGTTTCAAGACAGGGCAATATTTTTCAAGTTTTTTGTTTCAATATCGAATATTTTTTATCAAATTCATGAATTCGTCTTTATTTGCCTTCTCTTCAACAGCGAAAATAGCATTCTTAAAAAATACATGGATTTTATTTCACGAATCTTTGACACGAAAGTGACCTACAATATTCACAGTATTTATCTCTGAAATTTGAAATTCAAATTGCTGACGGTACTTCAGCAAACATACTTGATATTCTAGTCACGGGCCAAATCCCACCAACTGCATCAAAGTTCAAAGTACCGACAGCAGACAAAATCTACGATTCGAGTGATCGTTTAATCGTGCATATTCCCAGTGTAAATAGTGCCGGGGAACGAGTTGAATGAAATACGTTTCGAGATGAGTGTCTGGGTTTATTGAATTGTATACGTGTAAATATTTATAAAAACATACCTCAATGTTTACATAACACTAGAAATATCGTGTTATTTTCCTTTGATCTGAAATTCTGAACACATACAATTGATAGATTTAAAAGAGGCCTTTGCCCAGCAGTGGGATATTACAGGCTCATAATAATAATAATAATAATTGAATTAAATTAGTATAAATACATAGACAAATCGGCCCCATACGTTCCATCAGGAGCTCCGTGGTCATGTGAGCTACTCGCTTGCTTCTCATGCAGGAGATGCAGGTTCTAATCCGGAGGTGAACTTGTGGAATTAAGATAATTGATTTATCTTTAGTACACTATCGAAGGTTCCGTGTTTCGGATGACCGCTAAGCGTGTTCTGGATACTATCGCCACTTGGTAGCAGTAGCACAGTATATCTAATACCTAGTAGTTACTGCAGCAGTACTGTAAAATCTGAACTGAGCCAACGTGATGGAGTACACCTCGTCCTCCGCCGCCCGTAAATTGGTGAGTTGTTTTTCAAAGGAAAATGTATCTATGCGCTCTCCACTGGATAAGTGCTCCCTGTGGCCCCAAGACCACTGTGTCGCTGGAACCTGGGTAGCGAGTCGCGTACGGGTATGGCTGGCAGTTTAGTGAGAGCCTAGCTCTTTATTAATCTGTGTGAGAGCGCGGAATTGTTTTGTTTGTAGCGCGCGCGGGCGCGTCTCGGCACCGTCGACAAGTCAAAACAAGTTTTTTTGCGCCCTCGCTAGCCACTAAGCCACTGGCACGCAATTCAGTACGCGACTCCAGTGCCTGTAGACAATATTAAACGCTAAGGATAGCGAAACTAAATTATAACTTTATATGTATGCAATTTGACATTTGGAATCACTACGTGACGTCACCTTAGCGAGGCTAAAATGTCAAATCGCATACATAAAAAGTTATCGTTTCGTTTCGCTATCGTTAGCGTTTTACTTTGTCTAGGGGGGCGGGGCCTGAAATCTCTCTGCCACAAACAATCAAGACAAACCGAAATAGTTTTAATGGGTGTATTCGATAACACAGCCATTCTCGTGTATTACAACGATAAAGTTACCATGTAATAACGCAATTTACCGTGAATTCCCTTCAATTCCGTCCGACATGCAACCGAAGGATTACGGGAAAAAGCGATCGTAATTTGATGCAGGTATCGTCTGTGTTCGTTCAAGGAACTACATAACTTTACAAATTGCATACGCGTTTTTAAAATAACGTACCGTCACGCCTTTTCCCATACGGGGTGGCAGAAGCACAATTCTTCTTGTATATAATGTATATATTTATTGCACACATAAAAGACAAAACACAGAAAATACAGAGAAGTAATCTACAAAGGCAAGCTTATCTCCGAAAAGAGATCTCTTCCAGCAAACCCAGGATGGACAGAGAAAAATAAAATACAGAACGGGTGTGCTCAAGTGAAAAATAAAACATAAATAAATCATAATATTACTAATCTAGGTACTGAATATACTACATAGAGAAGTACATGAATATTGCATAAAATAAAATAAATAAATCTAACATAAATAAACTAATACATATTCAAATACATTCTATATTTATGATAGAGAGAGATAATGCTCCTTCAACCGATTCTTGAGTATAAAGAGAGATGGACTGTCCCTGATGACGCAGGGAAGCGCGTTCCATAGAGAAATAGCCCTCATTCGGAAGCCATGCTCGTATGCTCTTCTTCTTCTTCTTCTCCTTACGGTTCCTTTCTAATACTGGAGGTTGGCGGTCAAGACCCCACTTCGCACAAGGGGCAAGCCCATCACCTTAGCTGGAGTAATGAAAGTTTCCTCACGATATGTTCATCAAGCGTAAGAACTTCCTAATTTTGTACTTTTTTGAATACGATTGAAAACATAATTTCATAATTTCTTTATTACACACAAAAAAAGTTAACAAAAAAAACATCTCAAAATAAACGGTCAAGTGCGAGAATGACTCGCGGACCAAGGGACACACTTGAAGATTGTTACCTCGTAACTGGTGTAATTATGTTTCTGCATAAAAAAAAAATAAGTATGATGTCATCCATGTAAACCAAATTTGCAGTTTTCAGATTTTTCCCTTTATTTGTGCTATAAGACCTTACTTTGTGCCGAATTTCATGATTGTAGGCCAACGGGAAGTATCCTATAGGTTTTGGGTCCATTGCGATTACTATGAAAATCCAAGAATTTTACAGCATAAACGGTCGTACCGTTCGATTGCGTTGACCTAGATTTTTGTTTTTTTTTCACAGTTATATGGGACGATATTTTGATAAGTCCACACATTTTCGATTTAAAAGGTCTTGACAGACAGACGGACAGGCGAACAGACGGACAACAAGATGATCCTATTTTTCCTATTTGTTTCATTTTTATGAAATAATACCGGAGTTCACCGCCTAAGCTCACTGAGAAACTAGGCTCCAAGTATTTCCTTCCTTCGGACACGAGGAACTGCCCAACATGGTCCTTGATCTACCACTATTTTTAACCGACTTCCCAAAGGAGGAGGTTTACAATTCGTCCGGATGTTTGTTTTATTTTTTTATGTATGTGCCCCGATAGAGCCTAAACGGGTGTACCGATTTGGAAAATTATTTTTTTCTTTGAAAGGGTTTACCTTCCCATTGGTCCCATTGACACCAGGTCAGGATCTGATGATGGGATCCTGGAGAAATCGAGGGAACTCTTCAAATATTATAGGCAGACCTATAGTGATTTTTGTGTTTTTCATACTAACTCGTGCAAGTGCACATGGTAAGCATAATATTGTGATGCGGAACTGCTGATGAAGACCACATATGGCCACCAGATCTGCTCAATACTAGGTACAAATACAATGCGTGGCTGACGGGCAGGCAACGCATAGCCTAAACCGGTGGACCTAGAGCCATGAAATTTTGTACAGGGGTTACTTAGTAGCGTGGGGTAGCACTGATGTGGGATTTGACAAAATTAACTCCCCAAGGGGGGGGGGGGGATAAGGGGTTACAGTTTGTATTAAACTCAATCTAATCAAATAGGGTTTGTGGAAGTCGGTTTTTTCTAAAGTTTACTTTTTGTTTCAATTATATAGAACCTTATTGTTTTAGTGGTAGGCAATAAACGAATATGAATATGAATATGCCTTCCCCGGCCTTGGCCTTACTTTTAACTAACAACCAGAGACTATATATCCAATTGAATGCGCCTCGCCAAACGTTTGTTGTATTAAACAAACATTCGCATACGCAACCTATATGTACGATGACGGGCCGCCAGACAGTTTCGCAGCGGCTGACCAATCACAGCCCTCTTACCTCGTCCCCCGCCGCCCGTAAATTGGTGAGTTGTGTTTCAAAGAAAAATGTATCTATGCGCTCTCCACTGGATAAGTGCTCCCTGCTAACAACCATCAGTAGCCCACCAAAATTTTTTGAAATCTTTCATTTAGCAACACACTTTTTCAGATTAGTTTCAAGGGCTTAGATTGCCTCTGCAGCAGGCTTGTGTGTAGCCGGTTAGTTTAGTGGTTTTGACACCTCCCAAATCGCCCCTAATGTATCTATCTATTATCTTCCCTTGTTGAAACGTTTAAAGTTTCTCGTACAACACTATACTGACACCTATTGTCCAAAGTCAAAGTCAAAGTCTTTATTTGTAAAACATAGGCAACATAATGATCTTAAATATTTAGAATAACGTATCTCCATGTTTGGCACAGTGGCATGTGTACAAATATTCGAAATGTATAAGTACTTGAACTTATAGTGTTGTGCCATCTAGATATTCTCATAGGGAGTAGTATATTTATTCAATAGTAGCTTGCGGATTTCTGTCTTAAATTGTATTATATTGTCTAACGTTCTTATACTTATCAGGAATGTGATTGCCGCGATTCTGTAGTGCGTCAGGCATGTTTGCAGAAGCCCGCACGGACGGGTTTCATGCATTAATAAGAAAACACATGGCCTCACTAATGCAGAGTTCGCGGCGGCACCGACGACGGCGTCCTGACTGTTATAGCAGATAGGGTCGATGGACCTATTTTAAGGCACTGGGTGAAGGTGGTGACCGGCACCTAGTTACTTTACTATTTTTATTTTACTTCTAAGGTGTTACTAGCATAGATTAGGAAATTCTCTCTTTGTACTAACAATACTATGGAACGTGTTTTCTGAAAATAAATGTATTATTATTATTATTAAAAATTGTGGGTGCATGCCGAGAATGTTATTGACGTGACAACGTCTTATAAATTGGTTTGCCGGGTGACACTTCAAGAAACTGCGTTACGCTCCGCTCACGTTATGCGCTCACAATGAGAGCGAGTGAGAGGCACGCGTCCCTTCCACTCGGGCATGGTTAGCCCGCCTAAGAGCGAGAGAGACAGACATAAAAAGTGAAAGGCACGCGTCCCTTCCACTAATTCTTTGTATAAATAAATGTTTTAAATTTTTTTATACAAGACAGGTTTCCTGCGCATCCATCAGTGAGACACAATCCTTGGCGCAGGAGACAAAAGGTATTCTAACTCGACTTGTTTGTTTCAAGTTGTGGCGCACGCGAACTTTGGCGAACTTAGACTGCTGACAGAATCGCAGAGGGAAAAGGCTCACTTTGTAAAGATACAGATATTTATTCAGGGCAACTTTACTGTGCCCCGTGCAACGGGATATTTAAAAGCAGAGTTCAGAGTCAACAACCACTCAGAGCACGCGAAAGTAGAAGCACAGAAGAGATAATAGTACTCCGTAAGAAGGCAGAAGTCGTCGTCGTCGGATATGACGAAGAAGACATTAAATCAAATCAAATAAAGTTTATTTCCAAAATAACAGATACATTATGAAATTATGTTTATGGTCTCCACACTAGGTATGACCTGTGTCGTGGTGGCCTAGGTACAGATTTTATTTTAATTTTGAACAATAAATTTGAACAATAACTTAGGTAACTTAATTACTAGGGTGACCTAACCACTATACATAAATAAATGAGCAATGGGTGGTAGGATATCAATAAAAGAGATATAATAGTAATATGCGTCTGTGTAAAATCATAAATAAATAAATAATAGATAAATTAAGTAAATACAGTGTTTTATGTTTAGCCAAAGAGCGCTTCTGTGTTTTCGTAGTCCAGAGTTCGTAGCCATTTTTGTAGTTTCATCATCTTGACAATCGATGGCGGTAGAGCTCCGTGGTCCAGTAGTTTTCACGCAGGAGATGTGGGTTTGAATCCCAGTTCCGAGCATGTACCAAGACATAAGATAAATCTTAATCTGGGTGCACGGCAGTGCACCACCAAGTCGAGCAAGCACAGCCGTACCATCCTTTTCTCGAAGCAATTCAGGCCATATTCGACCCCCCTAAAACTTCGTTGTGGATAAAACAAGAAGCCTGATTTTTCTGTTACTAATTAGGCCTTATATCAACACGATATATTAAATTTTTTATTCAATTTGAACCAGTAGTTTAAGAATTGTAACATGTCAAAGTTTCCTCATTTTGTCACTGACTGACTGACCGATCATCAAAACTCCCAGGCACTTCTAGCAGACATAGAACCTTCAAATTTGGGATATAAATAGTAATTAGTATTCTTATCAAGGGAAAACTTAAACATTTCAAGCTTATGTATAGTTTTCCAGAAAACCCATCTGCATCAATAACTTTGTAATCTTATATAAAATGTATAGGATTACAAAGTTACATTTGCAGTTTATGAATCATTGATATGATATAGGTTCTGCAGTGTTCACATCCGGTCAAGCTTACGTGGCACTTTCGAGAGTAACAAGTCTGGGCGGTTTACATCTAATTAATGTCGATTTCGGAAGTTTTAAAGCTCAGGAATCATCAATTTGTGAATACAACAGATTGAGAAGCATTTACCGCCCAGATTTGTCAAAAATTTTAACATCAAAGCCTCAGAGAAAAACACATCATGACAGGGAGTGGGCTTTGAGAAAAACTGTAGCTGAAGCTCAAGAAGTAATACCAGAAAAGAAAAAGAGAAAGACTACCTACAAACATAAGAAATAATCATAAGACAGGTTTTATGTTTTTTATTGTTATTGTAAAAGTACCAAAGGTACCAAATTTTAAAAAGTAGAACTTTACAAAAAGAAGTGAGATCCCATCAAAAACATCCTGTAAAAAATACCAAGTCTCGCAGCTCTGTGATTCTACCGTAAAAAGTTGTGAGATCCATGTTATACCAAGTCGGTTAACTGATTTAGTCCCTACATAAGGGGCCTTCTGTCTTAAGTTAATACGTAAGATATTTTCATATCTATATTCAAATCTTTTACTTTTTAAATAAAAATATCGACTTGGCCATCGCATGAAGGCACAATGTATCTTCGAAATCATATCTACATTATATTAGGTTGTTTAGAGTATAATTGCGTTCTACACGATTAAAACTTGGTTCCAAAACTAATATATGTATACCTTTAACAAGCGGCAACAATAGAAAATGGAAGACTAGTGCAACAAAATTACTAATGCTCTAGTTATTTTCAGTCCATTAAATTCCAGTACCTTTCACTTCTTTATGCATTCGGAAGGAATTTGATGAAAAACCAGGTTTCTGGCTCTTAGTTCTGTGTGATAGATAACGTATTTGTATATATTTATTACACGATACATGACAGGACATAAAAACAGAAATAACATGTACCAAGGTCAGCTTATCTCTAAATAGAGATTTCTTCCAGCAGACCCTGGTTGTAAAGGACTAAACAAACTAAGCATGCGATGGCCAAGTCGATATTTTTATTTAAAAAGTAAAAGATTTGAATATAGATATGAAAATATCTTACGTATTAACTTAAGACAGAAGGCCCCTTAAGTAGGGACTAAATCAGTTAACCGACTTGGTATAACATGGATCTCACAACTTTTTACGGTAGAATCACAGAGCTGCGAGACTTGGTATTTTTTACAGGATGTTTTTGATGGGATTACATTTACGGAGAGAGAGATGCATGCCAGGATTGTAGCAAGTGTAGGTCTATAGACTCTGCCTCCGTGAAAAAGGTGTGAGCAATTATACGGTGATAGAAATCATCATAAGGAAACACTAATTACTCCATAGCTACGGCAATGGTCTCCCCTGTCACGTAATAGAGTATTGAATTACTGGCTAAAAGTGTAAGTTGAGCATCTGCTAACCCGTATTTGAAAAAACGTGACGCTTTGTTAATTTATCTCAAGCATTGGGCCCCGAGTGACCCTGTCATAGGACGAAGCGGCTCTACCATAGTATAAATAAGATAACCGGCCAAGTGCGAGTCGGACTCGCGCACGAAGGGTTCCGTGCCATTATCTATAAAAAACCGCAAAAAAAAATGTATGGGAGCCCCCCCTAAATATTAATTTAATTTTAATTTAATTATTTATTTTTTTTAAGTAAATAATATACTCAATATATTGTGAACATTTTAAGCGTCTACCTGCTACCATTATCAATATCGAGCAAAAATGAGCAAAAAAATCACGTTTGTTGTATGGGAGCCCCCCTTAATATTAAATTTCTTTTGATTTTTAGTATTTGTTGTTATAGCGGCAACAGAAATACATCATCTGTGAAAATTTCAACTGTCTAGCTACCACGGTTCATGAGATACAGCCTGGTGACAGACGGACGGACGGACGGACAGACGGACAGCGAAGTCTCAGTAATAGGGTCCCGTTTGGCACCCTTCGGGTACGGAACCCTAAAAAGGTAAGTTCACTAGGCCCCTGTTCGCATCATAACTACCTACTCTTGCTCAAACGGCTAGGGTTGTCGCCTAGCGCCGCGGGTTGCGGTGCGGATTTGTTGCGTCGTCGCTCGTCGCTCGCTGCACGGTAAAACAAGTACCTACTTACAGGTGATGCCCCGTATTCTGCCTCTGAGTGCCGCTTGGAGGGGGTATACTTCGCGTATTGTAAAAAGATCACGTCTGAAGTTAGGCAAACGTGAAAAAAGCTTGCATAGCCTTGTCTCGTAGCACGCGAAGGACGCGAGATTCGGCAATGTGTGCGTGTGGCGGCGCGTGATTTGTTGGAAGTGAACCTGGCGTGGCTCTACGCCCAAACCTGCAGACCAGCGATATAAAGTGCGCCCAAGTTTTGTTTTTAAAACGGACTTCCTTCGCATAATAAATTCCGCCTCGTCGTAATAATATAAAACATCCGAAACAAAGTTTAAGCCGTTGAAAACTTGCAGTCGCCGAAACTCATCTTGAATTAGAACGTTTCGCCATCTGTAAAGTAGGTGCGTCTTAATTTAATAAAATGGCCAAGTGCGAGGTGAATTCGCGCTCCCAGTGTTCCGCACAATTCACTTGGAACAGAATAAGGTAAAAACAGCCTTTAGCAAAACTTAAATCGCTCAAAATTATGACTACATATGTCACTACTTCACTAGCACGTTAATCACGAGTGTTAGCGTGCATTAGCTATATAAGCTTTGGCATAAACGAGTTCCTGTCCAACGATCTTTTTGCCTGTGAGGATGTTTACGGGGGGGGCGTCATTTCTACGCAACCTCATGCAATGATCCTGCCAAAAATCGTCAGTTCCACCTGTCACAACACGCCAAAAGATCGCTAAACACCTACCGTGTTATTACAAAAAATAGTAAACTCAGTTTAACCTCAAAACAAACGTCAAATCCCATACAATTTCGTTTTTAAACAGGCGTTGAAGGGGAGTTAATTTTTTTGTACTAACACCCATAGAGTTTGCATCTTCCTTTCATTATCTATGGTTGAAAAGCTTTGATTAATTTTGCTCGATTGGCAAAATTAACCTCAAAAGAGGTTAGGACGCCATTAATAAAAAGAAGAAGAAGAAGAAGATAGAAAGTCTCCCAAAGTTGTAATAAAATCTGTCTGTCACATTTCTTTTACGATTGCGCACTGGATAGTTCTATACATTGCTGGCTTCAGACATTTCATATTTATTTTTGTTCCCCTATAAAAGTAACCATAAGCTAAAATCTGAGATTTGCCAAAATAAAGACGTTTATAGGCTTTATATTTACCTCTACAGGGACTCGAAATAAGGACTCCTAGTATGACAAGTTGCTAAATGAGCTATTTAGACAACTACAATTTATTGGGGTACAATATTGATTAACCCTCCAGGGTTGGTAGCTAGATTCACAGCCAACCGATTTGTATTGCTGCCTTAATATGGATAGTCTCGTTATCGATAGGAGTATCGATAGTTCTGCGCTTTGGTTATCCCCTGTTTTAATTAAGAAATCCCGACAGTCTATGTGATGGATAGATTCATGTGTGGTTTTACATACAAATGGATTGGGACTCCTGATACAGGTCCTAATTGTTTGTCTACCTCTGTGTATGACTGTATAGTAGTTAGTCAAGGTTCTACCTCAAGCAGGGAGCAGTTTTAGCACATTGTATTGACCTGTGGTTTTCTTGAGTTCTGCTTACTTAAGTCTTACTGTTTGTAAAGATTGTAGTAAAGCCTTTTTAGGGTAGTTTATGTCATTTTTTATATTTTTAAATGTAAATAGCTTCTGATTTTAAAGCTGTGCGTCCACTGCGTCGGAACCGGAAGTTACGCGTACCAGTTGCCGAAGGTGCGTCCACGGCATTCGTATTTGCCGTCCGCAGTATCGGTATTTTTAACCCTAGAGTAGTCGCACCTTCCCGTGAAACGCGAGTAATTTGTATTTTTCAGTCCGGGTGAGTATAGAGGTTTTATGTAATACAAATTTTTATTCGTTGCACTTTTCTGCACTAGAAAAACGAGGTTTGGTTGATGGCCGTGTGAAAAAGAAGGCACCACTATTATTACTCATTGTCCTTTAACTGAGTCGTATATTTGACTCTTTCCTTTGGCAACATCACCGACGACGACGAGCGGGGCGGGGGGGCGCGGGGTAGTTTTTGATGTTATCAAATGTGTGGTCGAATGGCCGCCACACTTAAACAACAGCATTATACTCTATCCATGCTTGAGCCATGCTTAGAAGCAACTTGACAGCTAACCTAAAATTTCATTCATCCACTTTTTAAACACTAGGGATGTTACCAAAACAATCGGAAAGAATCGAAATTGTTTTTTCAGTTGAACATACAGAAGAGTTGTCATCGTTATCACTGCAATCCGCACTAAGGGATACTTTAAATTAGTTAATTTTCAACTACATATATTGTCTATTCTAGTGTCTCTTTGCAAATCTTGTAAAATTATTCCCGATTTACAAATGTTTAAAGGGTGTATCGATTCTTTTGATTAATCGATTTTTATGAGCAACATCCCCTCACTAACAGGCTAAGTTGCCTGTTATATTAGATACACTACAACCACCGTCTCCGTCCTTTTATATTTGACTCCAGTCTCCCCATTGTCCCGATCCTCCGGTGATATTCCGAAGCCGTAATACGACTCGCTCAATACTATCGATAGTCCTATCGATACACTATTGCTATACTAGCAATATTTAATCGACCCCAAGCTCCGTGACCACAGACACTTAATTACACTCCACGCGTACGCAGGGTTAAATTGAAAGCTGAAATCCTGGGTTAGGAGAAATGGATAAATACGCTTAGACATCGAGTGGGCTAGTGTTGCCACTGTTTGTGATGGGTGTTGCTAGCCGGAGGATTTTGAAGATCAGCTGGATCCAGAGGGTCACGAACATAGATAATAAGGCAGAAAAGAGGATGCAAACTCTTTGGTCACGAATGGGGAAGTTGTGAGAAGACCTTGCAAATCTCGAGAACTCATGACCATCATAAAGAGAAGAAATTTTGCATGTGTGTTATGAATTTGAAAGGCAACGGTTTAGGTGAAAAGATACAGAATACCTATTGTAATACTGTACAAAATACTCATTTGTATGTATGGTTGTAATAACAATGTGGCGTATTTAGGACAAGGTTTCCCTCATTATGGCAATATTATAATAAGGTAAATCAAAGCGTGTTTAATGTTACAAAGGCGCTTCATTAAGTATCAGGTTTTAATTGATAATTAACTCAAGAAGATCGCCTTTACATTTGCCGTCATGTAAAAAGGCGATCTTCTTTAGTAAATTAAATAATCTTCAATTTAATCTTTTTATATTATTATTTTTTCCTATCTATTAAAGCCACCTCGAGCCGCCTCTTGTTTACATCATCTGTGAAAATTTCAACTGTCTAGCTACCACAGTTCATGAGATATAGCCTGGTGACAGACAGACAGACGGACAGCGAAGTCTCAGTAATAGGATCCCGTTTGGCACCCTTCGGGTACGGAACCCAAAAAAAACATTTTATTACCAGCCAGCTACCGTGCCGGTGGCTTGTGTTCAGCCACCCCAAATGAGAAAAATCGTGAAGCTTTCCGTCTTAAACAAAATAATTGTTACACACAGCCCAGGGGCCGGATTTCATAGGAGGCCAGATAGGATAGCGAGGGGTCGGATGTATGCTTCCAGCTTGTAAATGCAAATTGTAAACTTGTTTACAAACTGTTTTTACAAAACGGCATACAGGCAGGTTGAATTTAAAAACTGTATTTGTCAGGTGCAGTGCACCTCGTATGCTGCGGGCTAACTGCATCTCCATTTTTTTAGCTCTACCCTTGGACTGTTAATATCCATTCCACACACAAAATGAGCCTCCAGTTTCGTTGCAAATGTGACTTTGCTACCCTGTATGGTAGGTATAAAGCGTTTTATTTTCAAACGCTTAAGAAAAAAAAACTAATTTTAATCCACGCGACAGAACGGGATAGAGCTAAACAGCTGTCTAGCGTTCTGCGTAAATTCACAGATACTATAATATTATACTAATACAGATAGACCACCTAGAACAAAATATGACACACCGGCGTGAACTGAGATGCTATGGAAGCTTCTTTAGTTCCAGGCCATTATCGCTTGGTGCAGCACCATCGAAAAATTGCAAATACCACGAGATGGCGCTAAGATATATAGGATTTATTCTAAGATTAGCGCGACCTAGAAGTATGTTAACTGAAACCATGGCGTTTAAAGTACAAATCTTACTCCTCACGCCATCTCTTCTTTACGAAGGGTTACTAAGTCCAATTTGTATGGGATGAGCACCCTGTGGTAAATTTTACAATACAAGGATTTCCTAAGTAATGCTTACTATGACCCTCACTTTCCTGTCATAGTTGTCGTCCACGTCATGTATGTATACCTATTGAAAGAGTCAATTCTCATCAGTGGGTCTCAAAGGCCTGACAGTCGCAGTGAAAGGACTGAGTAGTTACTGGACCATCGTCGGGCCAACTGTTGCGATGTCTTGTTTGTATTTCATTTCACGCAGTGCGAATTGCGTATTTTACTACTATTCCGCTTTACTGTGTCTGGCCACGGACTCAGTTGCGTTTGTAGGATTAACCTAATATAATATGTTTGAAAAAGTTAACAAAAAAACTCACCAAGTTATAAAACTTAAAAAAACGACTTCAACACTTGCTTACTCCCGCTAAGTATGCAAAGGTCGTCTATAACGAAAACGAACCTACGAAATATTTCTTCTGACAGTGAAATCAACACGTACTGCCCAATATTTTCATTTTCATTTTCATATTTACATATGCATATACTTTATTGCACAAAATAACACACACGAATATACGATCCTAACAGCCAGAAATAATCTTGTGTCAATGACTATAAAAAAATGTCATCCAGGTTGTGATCCGAAGTAATAGGTCACCCTTTCAAACAAAGTAGATTGTTTACCAAGGGAGTAAAGAACAATTTTTAGGGCGAGAGTGTTTTTGAAACCCGAGCGACCGAGGGATTCTACTCATAAGTAGAATCCTGAGGGATCAAGAGTTTCAAAGTACATCACTCGAGCCAAAAATAGTTTTTACTCCTGATACTAAAGTAGCTCTTTTTGAATAGATGTGATGAAAAGAAATATTTTTTTAATAAATAATACCAGTTTCGATATAGGTTACAAACAACCATATTGATAATGCCCTCCTTTTTTGAAGTCGGTTAAAAAGTTAAAATCTCTCCATGGCCAAACAGTTTAGTTTAGAGCAAGCTGCGTTTAATTCCATTACGGCCCGTTGACCCTTAAGTATTTCGCTTGTATTGCGGCAGCAGCGTGGCAGCATGGCGGCCGTGCGGGTCAGAAAATAACAGATTTTGCTAATCCATAAAAAGTTAACATTTTATTTTGCTACTAAATTTATAACAAGTATTATTTTATAACTAGGTATTGGACGACGAGGTGGTTGATTAAAAATCTAAGTAGGAGTCAGAAGTTGAAGCATTATTGTGCAAAATGGTTTGTAAATATCAAAATGTTATATTTCCGGCTGAATTTCAGCAGGTTTTTTATAAAGTATGTATTAAAAAAAAATGTTTCATTATGACAGTTCCTATTCAACTGGCTCGCTACGGAAGCATTTTACTCCTTAGATGAATATTTTATGAAATGCAAATCCTATTGAATTTAATTATAAATGACTATATTAATAAACGACATGATAATTTTTGACTTGGTTATTAATTTACATTGTAATTTTTAATTCACAAATTGATTACTTTTTTTTTATTATTTGATAAGATAAGATAAGATAAGATAAGATAAGCGTTTATTCAGACGTCACAATACACAAAATAGAAACACAGTTCAAAGCAGAAGTAAAAGAAACAAGAAATTATGCAGAAATAGAAAGGATCAGAGAAATAAATTTATACAAAATAAGATTAGTTGTAGCAACGTGTCCGCTCTACTACTGCGCGGTAGAGGCACATTTGTGCCAGAGATAATAATTATAATGTACTGTGTACGGCGACGGTGAAACGGTTCCGGCTCAGCATATGCTACAGGAAGACCTATAGCGCTGGTATTCTGTCGGAACCAGGTGATTTGAGTGTAGTATATAGGTGGTTGGTGTTGACTTAATCTACTAGATATAGATAAGATAGAATATTGTACTTAGATAGTTAATATAATAGATTGCGGTTGATGTGAAGGTATGCACTTTAATTATTTAGGTAGGGAATATAAAATAAAATAAAAGTGTTAGACAAAATATTATTATTTACGCATTTTATACTATAAAGCCGTAAATGTGTTTATAAATAATAAATAATAAACAATAAACAATAAACAATAGGGTCCTAGGAGCTAGCAGGAGTTACTAACAGATTTCCGACTTTTGAATGGCCATCAATCTATCTCTGCATAGGTTTTTGAAGCTGGCTAAATTTTTTTTGTCGCGTATTGGTGGTGGGAGATTGTTCCAGCATTTCGTGGCCAGGTACCTGAAGCTGCCCCTAAAAGCAGCAGTTCGGTGTCGGGGAATGGAAAGGACGCTGGTCGTGCTGCGGTTCGTGTGGTGACGTAAATCTCTCCATTTTAGTTTTTCGAAGAGGTATTCCGGTATTCCTTTTCCGATGACACCAAACAGAAGCACAGCTAACTGTAACTCTTGTCTGCCCTTAATTTTCAGCATGTTTGCACTATTAAGATATGGTGTAACACGGGCACGAGGAGGAACGGTGAAACAGTAGCGAGCACAAGCATTCTGTACACGTTGTACTAAACGCTCAGTGTGCTTGTACAAACATGGTCCGTACACTGTGATACAGTAGTTGAGTTTAGACATGATCAACGACTCACAAAGCCCTACTCGCATGTCTTCACTAATAAAACCTCTGATTCTGTATAAAATATTTAGTCTATAAAAGCAATTTTTTATCAGCTCAAGAATATGCTTCTTAAAACGTAGCTCCTCATCCATGATCAAGCCTAGGTTTCGCGCCTCGTGTACTCGTTCGATAGTGACTCCGGATAAAGTAATCTGTGGATTCATATTACCAATAGTTACTACTTGATGTTTCGATCCCAGAATCATATATTTTGATTTTGTAGGATTTAAGACTAAAGCGTTTTTGAAAGACCAGGATGATATCTCACTTAGATCCGTATTTATGGCCCTAACGGCTGCAGGTAGAGTCTCTTTGTTTACATCAATGTATAATTGTAGATCATCTGCGTATATATGGTACTTGCAGTGCGAAATACAACGAGCGACGTCAGCAGAATATAGGATGAACAACAGTGGGCCTAGTATTGATCCCTGAGGGACGCCCCTACTAGTGGTGACATTTTTCGACTGATAGGTCGTACCGTCGCTATTTCTTAAAACTACTTGTTGATTGCGGTTACTAAGGTAGCTTGCGAACCATCTTATTGCATCTAAATCAAAGCCATAGTAGCTCAGCTTTGAAAGCATCATATCTATATTGATAGAATCGAAGGCTCTTGAGTAATCAAGTAGAACAAGAAGTGTACCATCGCCGGAGTCTTGGGAAGTAAGTACATTATCCACTACATCAAGAAGAGCCGTCGTTGTGCTACGATTTTTTCTAAAGCCGGATTGATACTTTGGAAGAAGGCCGTTTGCCTCTGCAAATGAAATTACCTGATAGTACACAATTTTTTCCAGAATTTTAGATAGATATGGTAATATGCTTATGGGTCGGAGATCGGATATGGACTTGGGGTTGTTAATTTTGGGTGTTGGCCGAATAATTGAAGCCTTCCATGATGCTGGGAAGGTGGAGGAAGTCAAGGATTTGTTAATGATGAGAGTAATTATTTTAAGAGTTTGTGGTAACGTCATTACAAACATATCCATTGTTATTTTATCCCCGCCACAAGCATTTGAATTAATTTTGAGTATGATTCTGCTGACGTCACTCTCATTCACCGGCTGCAATCGAAAAGTGCCGGGACCAAACCTATGGTGTTCGAAAAAAGTGAGATCAGATATTTTTACAGCATTTTCTCCGGGAACATTCATGAAATGGGCCATGATATCGTTAGGATCAGCGAAGTTATCAGGTAGGTCATTTGGCTTTTTGAAGTTGGGTAAACATGTTTCACGTAGTTTTTTCCACAATAATTTTGGGTTTTTAATATTACTATTGATATTCTGCTCAAAGTAAGCTTTTTTTTCAGTGAAAAGACTTATATTTACATGATTTTTTAAAGATTTATATTCCAGACGATGATTTGGTAATTTGGATTGTTTATATTTAACATGAGCCCTGTCTCTTAAACGCATCATAAATCGGACATTGCTGGTTAGCCATGGCATGGGTCGATCCCTGACATTTATAGTTTTTACTGGAGCGTGGTTGTCAAATAAATCAAGGATGTAAGCCTCTAAGGAGGTGACCATAATGTCGATATTGTTACTGTTGGCAATCGTATTCCATACGATTGAGTTAAGGTCTTGCTCAAAAGATTGCATATGTATGCTTTTAAGTGCCCTATGAGTAATTTTACGTGTAGGGTATTTATCCCTTTTCACTTTTAAAAGAACCGTCACAAATGCATGCGCGCCAAGGTCAGGAATATGATCAACCGATACACTAGCAACAGAGGCATTTGTACATACTAGATCTATTAAGGTGGCGCTACGCTCGGTAAAATGAGTGGGTTCACTAACATAGTTCTTGAGATTGATATATTCCAAAAAATCTTGCAGTTTTTTTGTCTTGTTTTCTTGTGTATTTAGTAAATCAATATTAAAATCACCAGTCAAAATAATTCGGTCAAATTTTGAGAAAGACGCTATCGAATCAGTTAGCGCGTCAAGAAAAACATCAACATTCATCCACTGTGGACGGTAGGCGGTACCGATAATAATTTTTGTGGTCTTCAAGCTGAGAGCGAGCCAGAGCTGTTCTACAGGGGAGTCTGGTTCCGGGTGGGGGTGGATCCTGGCTTGCAGGCCAGTTTTAATGTAGAAAGCGACGCCCCCGCTTCGGGCAGTCCGGATTTGTGTGGAGCGAGCTACATGACGCATACGGTAACCAGGTACAGATGGAGCTCGGCCCACTTCGCCCTCACGCAGCCATGTCTCATTAATCGCGATAAGATCGGGAGATCTTTGCAATATAACTGCCGTAAGCTCGTCGTGCCCTGTGTTTAAAGATCCCGCGTTCCAGAGTGAAATTTTTAATAACTTATCATTTAGCTCGGGTAACAGTAATGATAAAAGTGTATTAGTTGTAGGTGTACGTGTGTGTATGTAAAGGTATTTGTGTGTACATGAAAGAGCAGTGTAGCACGGGTTTTAGAGTTATGTGTTTTTAATACCAGGGAATGGTGATGGTTATTATGGGGATAGAGGGAAGATAGTGTAAGGTATGTATTATCAGGCTGTGTTGAATAAAAAGTGTAATAATAATGAGTGGTGTGTGAGGTTCCAGGCCGCACAGAAACCAGTACGAGGCCTCCGGCCGGCAACATCGCATTCACCGTCGTCGTCGTCGCGTAAACAAACATATAATTATTTTCCAGAAAATAAAAATAGTTATGCCGGTATAAATAAGCTTCATCCCAGTTTTTTTTAGACAAAAGTGACTTACATACAATACGAACATAGAAAATATACAACAAGACAGTGGATACAGTGACAAAAGTGCAAATTAAAAAACCATAATGTAAACAAGGATGGAACAATCGCAATATAACTAGCTCATTATACTTTGATAGGAATTGAGTGATTGCCAAAAACACGGTCTAGATCCGCTTCACATCGAATATAGCAGATTTTTGAGTTTTTAGTTTGCCTGGCTTGGACGAGACCATCCCTGGTCCAGATAAACTGCCACTGCTTTCCTACTTCACGAGCTTTGGCAAATAGGACTCGGTTTTCTTTAGTCAGGCGCTCGTTGACATGCATCTTCTTGGGTGCGTGGGATGGAAGGCCGAGTCCGTCAGTGGTGGTGCCTCGCCGCACCTTCGCGCCCTTCAGCAGCTCCTCGCGGATGGATCGCCGAGCCAGTCGCACGACGATGGGCCGCGGCCGGTCCTTTCGGGGCAAGCCACTCGCCTCCGCCCCTGCTGCAGCTGGGGCACCCACGCCCCGCGGAGCGCCAACACGCGTCGCACTGACGACCTCTCGTTCATCCAGCGTCACACCGAGCTTCAGCGCCGCGGCAGTCACAATGTGCAGAACTGATTCTCCCTCGTACTCCGGAATGCAGGTGAGCTCAACATCGTTCAGTAGGGATACCTGGTCACGCTGTCTCGCCGCCGCCCTCAGCTCATTGACCGATTCTTGCAGCTCGGCCACTGGCGAGGTTTTCAGCCGATCTCTTAACTCTGCCAGTTCCTCTCTCAGGGCTGCATTCTCGCTCTCAACTGCAGTTACTCTGTCCTTGAGAACAGACATATTTGTGAGCAGCAGTTGGATGTCGGCTGATAATGAGCTCGTTGACATGGCAATCTCCGTTTTGAGGGTATTAGTAAGGGAAGATTAGTAAGGGAAGATTTGCATGCCAATATTTGGCTAAATGTGCTGTACTTTTATTTGTAGAGTTCCGATCCTTAAAAGGAAAAAAAGGAACCCTTATAGGATCACTTTGTTGTCCGTCTGTCTGTCTGTCTGTCTGTCTGTCTGGCTGTCTGTCCGTCTGTCACGACCCCTTTTCTCAGTTGCGGGTGGAGGGAGGTGGTTATCATGTTGAAATAAATATCGATTACTTAGGTCTATGGTCCCTTGGAGCTGTAAAAAAATTAAACTTCTAGGTCCACGCAATCAAAAGATACCGCGATATTATGTCATAATTTTGCTGAATTTGTATGAACTCGCGTGGAACTCGCAAGGGAATCAAAACCTATAGGGTACTTCCGGTTGGCCTAGGGTCATGAAATTTGGAATGAAGGTAGGTCTTATTGCACAAGTAAAGGGAAAAATCTGAAAACTACAAATTTCTGTCTTTCTGAAAAAATATTCAATTTGGTTTACATGGATGACATCACACTTTAGTTTTGTATGTGGAAACCTAATTACACGTGTTACGCTCTCCAAGTGTGATCGGGACCCTTGGTGCGCGAGTCCTACTCGCACTTGGCTGGTTATTTTGATATATTTTACCAACGACTGTAACCACATTTACGCAAATAAATGAAAATTAAAACAGTATAATAATTATTTTTAAACTACATTATTGATTTAGCAAACGAATTTCTTTAAAAATTATACATTTGTTGCGATTTAGAAAGTCTTACTATCACTGTAGTAGCTCTAGCGCTACAGTTGTGGTTCTACCTGTATAAAGTTACATTTTTTATGTCAATGAACGTTAATAAAAAGAACGTAGAGGAGGACAGAGCGATATTTTCTTATAGTTTTTCTTTACTTGCTTCGTTTCACGATTTTATAGCGAGGGTACAGCCAGTTTTGCTATTACTTAGGTACTTAACTTAAACTTGAGTATTTCGTACCTACTTGCCGTTGAACTAGAATCATGCATGAGGCACAAATTATGGTCTTATTTTACAGAACAAATGAAGGGAAAAAGTTGGAAAACTGTCAGTTCAGTTCAGTTCAAAATTTTTATTGACCATAAAATCATACATATTACTTAGTCAACGTCAATATAATATTAATATTTTTGTATACTACCGCCCGTTCGGAAGTTGTGGGCTTAGGGATGGAGCAAAGAAGGGCAAGAAACCTCCCCCGTACCTCTTTTAAAATATCAGAGCCTTAAAAATACAATGTTATGTATTTCTACTTAAGTCTAAGGAAATACACCGAGGAGAGACGTACTGACTCAGTCCATCGCCCCTCTTTGGATTTCTGTGCGCTGAGATGGTAAAGACCATGCAGTTTTGTCATCTAAATATTCTTTTACACTGTAATATGACTTCTTCAATAGGCCGTTTTTGACATAGTTTTTGAACCTCCTTTCTGGAACCTTCTGTCTGTCTTCCTGCAAAAATATGTTATTATTCTTTGATGTTATTATGATGTAGAAATAGTACAGTTACACCAGTTATGAGGTAGCATGTACTACAAGTGTGATCGGAAGTATCGGAACCCTGGCCTTGGTTCGCGAGTCCTACTCGCACTTGGCTTTTTCTTTTTATCAATATTTGAATTCCTCTTCCTCTAAATAAGCTGAAGGTGACATTCTAAGCTTCGCAGTTGGCTTACCCAGCTTTAAGCGGCACTAATTTTAATCATCATTTGCGCATTCGGTCGTCTCCTTCCACCGGAACACAACCGTACCTCCGGTATTCCCAAAAGCGCTGACCTAGATATACTGCTAGCCAAAGAAATGGGTCCACGAGTACTAATGAAGATAATGACATGCTCCATTACGGGTAAAAACCTGTCATTCCCCAGGAAGACGCCGGCCCGTGTCACAGATTAAATGGTGGAATTATCTTTTATCTTTTTTTGTGAAAAAAAGATAAAACGCGTTCCGCTTTTTTGTTGAAAGTAGCTTAATTGTTGCTCTTGTTAAGGATTTGATGTTTTGAACTAAGTGGAGTTTTGTTTTTCGTTTTGGTTCGCTGGTTGCGTAGTTATCAGGGCGTTTAGTCGTAGATTATGACTATTTATGATAATAGTAGTAAAAAATTGGTCAAGTGCGGTTCGGACTCGCACACAAAGACTTCCGTACCATTGTCGTCTGTGCCTAAAATGGCAATACTTTCAATATCGCCGTCAGTCATCTCTTGCTATTAAAAAATTTCAGGTTCTATTGTATTGAAATTGACTACCTATTTTTTATTCTAAACACTCTTTTTTCGTGTATTTCAGTATTTGTTGTTGTTGCGACACATTCTGTAAAACGTTTTAACTCTCTAGCTATTACGGTTCGTGCTGTAGGACCCGATGACGGACAGACGGACGGACGGACAGACGGACTGCGGAGACTTAGTAGTAGGGTCCCGTTTGGCTCCCTTCGGGTACGGAACCCTAAAAAGGTACTTATTTAGTGGCGCGTGAGTAACGTTTACAGGGAGGCGCCAGTTCTACGCAACAGAATGCAAATAATCTGTCAAAGAAAAATTAAAACAAATCAAATATCGCGGAGATCAAAACAATAAAAGCGCCACCACTTTTCCCATACGGGGTGGCAGAGAAACAAGTGTGCCCAACTGCCCACGTTTGGCCAGCTCAATTAGCCATTTTGAATAAAAGGGGAATATGGGGGTATTTTTGCCACAACTATAGACATTGCCCCGGGGGTATTGCAATAATCCTGTCGCTATACATAGATAGCGTCACGACTTTTCTCATACGGGGTGGCAGAGGCACTATTGTACTAGCCAGTAAATCAATACTCAATTTTGCGTGACTGGGTGCTAGCCCATTTCCAGCTGTTAAGTTTTCAATGTTGCCTCACGATGTTCTCCATTCCCGTTACAACATTCGTTCCATTTTATAAATAAATAAAAGGTCAGCGTTACACAAAATGAAAGCCAAACAAATGTGGAAAAATGTTGGAAAAAAAACTCCACAAAACCCAGTGTGCACTCGAAGTATAATTCGCGCTCTCGTAAATTATTAAAAAGCACAATTAGGGTACCCGTTTGAAATGCGAAACCCAGCGAGCCATGCACCGTGTAGCGTGTAAGCCAATGGTTCCATATGCAGAGGCTGCGGTTGATACTTTTTGAATCTCCGCTGAATTATTCTATGAATATGTGTTTATTTGGCTGTTGGTTTTGCTTTTACAGCATTTTTATTACAGTCGTAAAAACGTTGTGAGGAAACCTTCCTAATTATCGACATCGGAAATGGGTTGGCCCCCTATGCACGCAAAATGGTGTAGTACCATAATAGGTACTATAATGGTAATAATTGAAACAAAAAGTAAAACTTAAACAAAACTGACTTCCACAAAACCCATTTGATTATAAACAAATGTCAAGTGCTTTTTGAATTTAATACAAACTGTAAGCCCTATCCCCCCCCCCCCCTTTGGGGAATTAATTTCGTCAAATCCCATCTCAGTGCTACCCTACGCTACATAAGGAACCCCTGTACAAAGTTTCATGTCATCAGTTCCGCATCACAATATTATGCTTACCGTGACTAAATGCACGAGTTATTATGAAAACCAAAAAAATCACTATAGGTCTGCCTTATAATATTTGAAGAGTTCCCTCGATTTCTCCAGGATCCCACCATCAGATCCTGGAGAACACCTGACCTGGTGTCAATAGGACAATTTGGAAGGTAAACCCTTTCAAACAAAAAAATATATTTTCCAAATCGGTCAATTCGTCTAGGCGCAATCGGGGCACATACATAAAAAATAAAATTAAAAAATCATCCGGACGAATTTTAAACCTCCTCCTTTGGGAAGTCGGTTAAAAATTCAGGCCACTGGGAAGTGAAAAATGAAGTTGCTCTAATCAAATCGGTTTCATAATGAAAGTTGCTCAGAATGATATATTATGTCCCTAACAAAGTTGTTTCTCATTTTGCGTAAATTCATTTACACCTTGTATAGCAGGAAACTTTTTAAAATAATAATGTGTGTGTGAATTGTGATCCATTTTTTTACACCACAATTACTAATTAATCAAACATGGTAGGTACTCCAAATGTAGTTCCTGTTTGATAGTTAGATATTTAGAGACGTTTGATGATTTTATACGATTGCGACCTTATTTATTTATTTATTAAAGTAACCTTTGATTAGGTACTTACCTCAGAAACCGGGAGCTAGTGTGGAATTAAAGCCATGTGTCTTTGCTGACAATATGGGGCTTCGTTAGAGGTCCAATGAAACCCAAAATCCGGTATCAGACTTTAATTTAGATAGGGACACATTTTGATACAAAAGACGTGGTAACGAAAATTCATCCAAAAAATGTGTGTACAAAAAAATATGAAGGTAGCACAGGGCAGCAACACGTATGTGGGCAGGCAGCACACTGCGCGTTACGTTACGTGTAACTACGAAGCGCCTGTGATTCTGTAATAGCAATTGTGCAGCCGTGTCGCGTCGCAATGTCTTCTAGGGTCTAGGCAGGCGCCTAGAGACTATGTTCTTAAAATGTTTATGTTTAATGAAGGTGTCCCCGCAATGTCACGGAATCATCACGAATTCCCCCAGTATCTGTCGTGTCGATCGCTTCACAAGAAACGAATAATCCTATATTCCACATCGCAATATTGACGAGCCGTTTGAATACTAATAAATGTGAACGTGAGAAGTTTCGGGCGTTTCCTAGGCGGGGAAGCGGCCAATGTTCTGACAAAAAATCGGTCAAGTGCGAGCAGGACTCGCGGACCAAGGGTTCCGTTCACACTTGCAGATTGTTACCTCGTAACTGGTGTAATTATAAGTTTCTACATAAAAAATCCAGTATGTAAACCATGTAAACCAAATTGAATATTTTTGTAGAAAGACAGAAACTTGCAGTTTTCAGATTTTTCCCTTTACTTATGCTATGGGACCTTGCATTAGTCGCTGGGTGCAGCTCCACACCACGTTCTGAGATGCTCGTGTGTGTGTGTGTGTGTGTGTGTGAGGGTGGGTGTGTGTGTGTGTGTGAGTGTGTGTTTGAGGGTGTGTGAGGGTGTGTAAGTTTGTGTGTCAGGGTGTGTGTGTATATGTGTGTGAGGGTGTATTCTGTGATGTGTTAACTTTTAATTATGTTTGTTACTAACACTAGACTTTAAGATATTGTTACTAATACTATGGACTATACAGTCTGAAATAAATGATGATAATGATTATCATTATTATTATAATGCCTTTCATAATTGCAGGCCTACGGGAAGCACCCTATAGGTTTGGGGTCCATTGCGATTACTATGAAAATCCAACAATTTTACAGCATAAACGGACGTGTCGTTCGACGCGTTCACCTAGAAGGTTGATTTTTTTTACAGCTATATGCGAGCACAGACTTTAACAATTGATATAAATTTCAGCTTGATATGTCCACGCGTTCTTGATATAAAGGTTGTGATAGACGGACGGAAGGACAACAAAGTGATCCTATAAATAAGGGTTCCTTTTTTTTCCTTTATCAGAACCCTAAAAAGGTAAAATCTTTGTTCACTTGCTTTCGTAATAGGCTGATAATCTTTCGAGCCACATAACCGAATTGTATAAAACATGGCCACAACATCGCGAGGAAAATCTGCATCAAAATCCGTCCACCTGTTTGAGCACTCGGTGTGCCACGGACACACCCACACACACATACACACGAACACAGAGATAGACGCTTCAACCTCATATTTTTTAGGGATAAGAAAAAGTATAAGACAGGTATGGTCCGTTTCGCAGAACCACTCCAAAGACGGTCTTAACAACTTCTTCAGGGAATTAATATACGGCAAATTCTAAGAAAATTAAATATCTCACTTAGTTTTATTAAAAAACCGATACGGGTTGGCATCCACGAGCACAGCTTCACATTTCTCGGAACTGAGTCAAACTCAAATCAATGTTCTCAAATACAGGAAATATGATATAATCGCCCGGTTTTCCAAAGGAAAATTAGCTGTGACAACTGTGTTAATATCTTTCAGCAGCACGTGCCGCTATTGTGAATTAATCGACGATTACTCGCTCGTTACATGTTGATTTCTGAAACTCCGGGTTAATCAAGCGAATTATGCAGTTTCGAATCCCGGTGCTGACCATTTACCAATAAGATAAGTAATTTATCTTTAGAGCGAATTTTACCAACGAAAGAGTAACTTTTACTCGAGAGTATATTCTACTTTTTCATATCAGTGACACCTAGATCAGCGGGTCGATTCTCGCGCCTTCGATATATGGATATTGAGACCAATATTGACAGATTCCCGTACGAAATCACTCGAATCAATCAGGTTTTCAAAAAAGGAGGGGGTTATCAATTCGGTTACTTAAATGTTTTAATTTTTTATATTTTTTTTATGTTTGTTAGGTGTACATGAAAATGATTTTATGAAGTGATTTAAAAAAATGTCTGCAAATGTTTCCATTATTTGATGTCTATCATTTCTTGGCTCAATCATACTTGTATCCGGTAAAGACCTATGCTCCTTTAATTACCATACCTATACTTTACTCTTACCAAGGTATGTGTCCTATATCTACTAATCACTTCTAATTGATTACCTATCATGTAATAATTTGCTCGGGCGTGAGATTCAATCTTCCGGGAACCCGGTTTCAGATTAAACCAGGATTAAATTGTCTCAAGTCAAATTGCTTGCGGACGTGTGGGCCGGGATTAGATTTTAAACTGAGAGTTAGGACGGAGATTCAAACAAGAGGACCTTATGTTTGGGACAAGTAAAAAATGGTATGGACTTTCGTATTATATGATTTTTTAGAAGGTTAAATGAAATCAGAAGACAACATAACACACATAGTGTCACGGCCTTTTCCTTATGAGAGGTATTCAATAAGGCTAAGGACACTGGATGTAGTCTCATAAACTTATAATATCTGTGGTTGGTGGTACAAAACTACCTATGTTAATCGTTAAGTCAATCTGATGATATGAACATAATGTAACTAACATTATGTTCATATCATCAGATTGCATTAACATTGATTAATATGCTGCTCTGTTTTAGAACAGCTGAAAACGAGAAGCAAACAGGCACTTTGTTATCCTCGTGCACTACACTACGTGTATAGGCTGATAGATTGAATTCTGTGCCTAACACTCACAAGGAAAACAAAGTGCCTGTTTGCTTAATAGCAAGCAAGAAGGTTGAATAACAGATGATGTACTTAGATTCGATCTTATTTGAACGAAACCTTTTTGTGTGAATTTTCCGAAGACGCGCCAAAAAGTGTCACGTGATCTGAGGTCGCAATGAGTTAGCTTACTTTTTTATTGTTATTGGAATTTATTTTCATTGTACTAAAGAGAGAAGCATGAAAACTTAGAAAATTCCTCGTTTAAGTTAAAGGTTCAAAACTTCTCTTTTGTCCCAACTCAAAGACAGTAGTCCTTCTACTTACCATGCATAACGTTACAAGGGCCACGTTGTAAATATGCATTTTAGACACCTTTCTCACGTCAAAGCTGAAGGAGAGCTAAAGAAGCTGGTTATTTCCAGAATTCTAGGGAAAAGGCTTCTTGCAATTTCTTATTACTTCGTCGCGTCAAAGAAACCTAGGTGTCGATTCCATTTGTAACCTGCACAGTCACACTTGTCTGTTACACAGTTATTTACTAGTGGCTCTGACCTGTAGACCACGTGAGAAGCACCTCCTTACATCCCCAACCCCTTATGATTGTCGGATATACAAGTGGAAATATCATTAAATAAACGGCCGGGTGCGAGTAGGACTCGCGCACCAAGGGTTCCGATCACGTAACATCGATCCGAGAGCGTAACACGTGTAATTAGGTTTCCACATACAAAACTAAAGTGTGATGTCATCCATGTAAACCAAATTGAATATTTTTTAGAAAGACATAAATTTGCAGTTTTCAGATTTTTCCCTTTACTTCCCTATAAGACCTTGCTTCGTGCCAAATTTCATGACCCTAGGCCAACCGGAAGTACCCTATAGGTTTTGATTCCCTTGCGAGTTCCACGCGATTTCATACAAATTCAGAAACATTATGACATAATATCGCGGTATCTTTTGATTGCGTACACCTAGAAGTTTAATTTTTTCACAGCTCCAAGGGACCATAGACCTGAGTAGTGAGTAATCGATATTAATTTCAACATGATACCTCCACGCGTTCTTGAGAAAAGGGGTCGTGACAGACGGACGGACTGAATTTTCATTCTAAGTATTGAATTCATCTGGTTACATACATGAAGTAGGTATAGAAGTAGCTGTTCTAGTAACCCTTTGTAACGTACGTATTAACTACCTGCTTACCTAAACCAAAAACTGAATTGAAACTAAAAAACAATTTATAATTTGTCGAACAAATGACTGAGTGAGCTAATTAAAACATTCCGGCGCGGTAACGGCAAATGCAGTTTTTCTTACTTCTTGCACTTTATTAATCTGTGCTTCTTGTGAGTTGACCGAGTTGACAGTACGGCGATGCCCGTAATTTTTAAATTCTCTCTAAATGTCAGTACGGTTACCTCCGTAACATTTCTTTGAAAGCTTATTATGAAAAAAATCCACCGGCATTCTACAGAAACATTTTATTAACATACTTTATTGCACACAAAAATACATTATGACAATTAAAAATGGAAATGACATGTACAAAGGCGAGCTTATCTCTATCGAGAGATTTCTTCCAGCAAACCCAGGAAGGAAAGGATAAATAAATCAACAATAGGTAGATCCAAGTGTACAACATCAAATACTTAAGTAAAAATATAAATAATATAAAAAAATAATAATAATATAAACTACATTCAAATACGTACATATATACCAGAATTAATAGATATAAATAGGAAATAAAACATACATAAATACAAATACTTAAATTTAATATGGAAGAGAAAGGTAGTGTTCTTTCAACCGACTTTTAAATATTCCGAGTGACGGACTGTCTCTAATGGCACTTGGCAGCTTGTTCCAGAGTCTGATAGCGCGTAGTCGGAAACCATGTTCATAGGCGGCAGTGTTGTGTTGTGGGACATTTCTCCCTTTCCATCCTTAACCCCTAATTATAAAACTTTGTGTGAAATAAAAATACTTGTATGTAATATACTTATGTAATAACTTGCTAGTTACTTGCTAATAGTGTAAATACCTAGGTACTTGTATTATTTCTGCGTAACTCCGAACCACGCACAAACCTACGTGGCTTTTTGTGGTTCATGCAAATGAATATATGTATTATGGTTTATAATTTTTTTTAAAAGTGTCAATCTAACAGCCAGTTGAGTCAATAGTAACCAGTGCACATACATACCCCAGTAAAAACACTAGACTGTACGGCAATAACCGTTACGTATGTACGGGTTTTCAGTTGGCATGTGCATCACTGTCACTTTGCATATACATTTTTGTATTGTAAGGTGGCAGGACGGGCGGGTATGACAGGGATTGTCATTTCTTTGAAGATTTTTACTGCTTTTCTACGTAGTCGAGCTAGTAAGGTACCACGTCGGAACATGATTGATAAGTACTTCTACGTATCAAACACGATATAATGCTAACAGTATCGCTAGCCTTTTACTATCAGTATCGAACACATTCGTGGTAAGTTACACCAGAATCGACACTCTGTATTCAGTATTGCATCTTATACATGTAAAGCTTCTGAGCTTATGAATCAAATAACCCCAGTCTGTCAAAGAAATCTTCAAGACGAGTACACTATGTATACTCCGTTCAATATCTACTTTATTTTGCTGCCTTGTCCTTATTTTTAACCGACTTCCCAAAGGAGGAGGTTTATAATTCGTCCGGATGTTTGTTTTTTTTTTTTTATGTATGTGCCCCGATAGCGCCTAAACGGATGGACCGATTTGGAAAAATATTTTTTTGTTTGAAAGGGTTTACCTTCCCATTGACACCAGGTCAGGATCTGATGATGGGATCCTGGAGAAATCGAGGGAACTCTTCAAATATTATAGGCAGACCTATAGTGATTTTTGTGTTTTTCATAATAACTCGTGCAAATGCACATGGTAAGCATAATATTGTGATGCGGAAGTGCTGATGAAGACCACATATGGCCACCAGAACTGCTCAATACTAGGTACAAATACAATGCGTGGCTGACGGGCAGGCAACGCATAGCCTAAACCGGTGGACCTAGAGCCATGAAACTTTGTACAGAGGTTCCTTAGTAGCGTGGGGTAGCACTGAGATGGGATTTGACAAAATTAATTCCCCAAGGGTGGGGGATAAGGGGTTACAGTTTGTATTAAACTCAATCTAATCAAATAGAGTTTGTGGAAGTCGGTTTTTTCTAAAGTTTACTTTTTGTTTCAATTATATAGGTAAGTAATGTCAAGTACCTACGTCAATATTTTCATTGAAGATGTCGAAAATGTATCGCCGTTTGTCAAAACAAAAGCGAATCGCTGCATAGACTTTAGCAAAATAACTCCCTACAAATAAAGATCTAATTTCGTAGCCAACCGTAACTGCAGGCGACGCGCGACGACGAGGTGTCGCAGTCACAAGCAAGTGAGCTCACGATCACTAGCGAGGAGTCTCATTGATCTGAGCGCGCATTTTAATTTGTAAATAAACTAGCCCCCCTAGACAAGATCCAAAACGTATAGTTCGCACGAAACTATAGAAAATATATGCGATTTGACAAGCTATTCTAGCCTCACCAAATGTCAAATCGCATACATTTTGAGTTTTCGTTTCGTTTCGTTTTCATAGCGTTATTAACTTTGTCTAGGCCGTCATGTACTTATTAGTGTATTTTTTCCTTAACCTGTACAATGAGACGTTGCTTTGTTCCACATTTTCAAAACATTTCAAGTAAGTAAGTCTCATAACTGGGTTTTGAAGGTAGTTGAAAATGTAAAAGCATAAGTAATGCCGTTGTCTAGAGTAGGGTACCTACTTGCAAGGGTAAAATATGAAATAACGAGCGCAATGTAGTTAAGATAGGGTCGTGAGAAAATATACATCTGCTGTGTGTGGCGAGTTTACAAACACTGCCTTAAACCATCCAGACAAAACCGTCTATTGCACCGAGCGGCGAGCCCATCGATGGTTCGTGAAAAATAAAATTACGCGTAGAGCTCGTCTAAGCTGAAATGACGCGCCCCACTCCTTGGTTTTCAACCGACTTCAAAAAAGGAGGAGGTTCTCAATTCGACCCGTATGTTTTTTTTTTTTTTTTTCTATGTTTGTTACGCGATAACTCCGCCAATTATGAACCGATTTGAACAAATCTTTTTTCGGCGTATAGGTAATACCTCAAGGGTGGTCCCATTGACACCAGGTCAGGATCTGATGATGGGATCCTGGAGAAATTGAGGGAACTCTTCAAATATTATAGGCAGACCTATAGTGATTTTTGTGTTTTTCATAATAACTCGTGCAAATGCACATGGTAAGCATAATATTGTGATGCGGAACTGCTGATGAAGACCACATATGGCCACCAGATCTGCTCAATACTAGGTACAAATACAATGCGTGGCTGACGGGCAGGCAAAGCATAGCCTAAACCGGTGGACCTAGAGCCATGAAACTTTGTACAGAGGTTCCTTAGTAGCGTGGGGTAGCACTGAGATGGGATTTGACAAAATTAATTCCCCAAGGGTGGGGGACAAGGGGTTACAGTTTGTATTAAACTCAATCTAATCAAATAGGGTTTGTGGAAGTCGGTTTTTTCTAAAGTTTACTTTTTGTTTCAATTATTTAAGTCCTCTTTAATCAGAACGGGCAAATGTCTTCAAACCAAACAGCCATTTGGCATTTATTTATTTGCTTCATCAGATCCTGACCTGGTGTCAATGGGACCACCCTTGTGGTATTACCTATACGCAGAAAAAAGATTTGTTCAAATCGGTTCATAATTGGCGGAGTTATCGCGTTTCAAACATAGAAAAAAAAAATACGGGTCGAATTGAGAACCTCCTCCTTTTTTTGAAGTCGGTTGAAAATAATCAATACATGTCACAAGATCAGTCTCAAGTACAGTACTAGGCCATTGTTTTGGGACGTCGTCGATCGTCGGGGCGGGACCCGACGACCGACGTGCCCCGAGTATAATACTCGGCGTTTGACTTGGCGGGAGAGAGAGGAGAGAGAGAGAGAGAGAGAGAGAGAGAGAGAGAGAGAGAGAGCGAGACGAGACCCCACATGCCAAAACAATAGTGCCTGTACTTTAAGTCTTCTTCTCATCTCATAAAGTTAAACAAAGAATTTCATTCTGCTGGGTATTAATTAACTGCGCCCTCCATCTTGTGCGTTCTGAAACTCAATACAAAAAATATTTCTTATAAAATATAGTGAGATTTTTTCCAGATGGCAATAATGGACATTGATCCGCTTAGAAAATGTATGCGATTTGATGTTTGCCGCCACTGCCGCCGGAGCGTCGCTCGGTTAAAAAAATCTCACTATAGCTTAGCTTAGCTTTCCCACGAATAGTCTCAGTTCAAAATGTTTAGCACAAACAACTACCTACTATTCAATCTATTCATAGTGCTGAATAAAAAAGATTTTAAAAATATATTTATCACGTAAAACAACAATTTAATGAATTGCCTGGTTAGATCAACTCTATGATATCCACAGTCACTTCACACTTGAGATATTAGCGCCCGTTCGAGACGCCTCGGGCTCATTATTAAACTTTCGCATTAACTACACGTAAAAACCTCATACAGCTCAGCTCAAAACGCTAGTTCAAACAAGCGTTTGTCAACTCGCTCGCGACAGGTAGGGTCTCCTAAAGTCCGTATTCCGATACAAAATCTTTCAACTGAATACTTCAAAGATACGAGTATCATGTCCGTTCGGGGATTCACTGAGTTGTCCTAAGATTTAGCAGTTTGCTTCAGTGCGTGTCCTTCCAGTGTAAATTGGGCTAAACTGCTGTGTGATGTATGGTTTCGTTCGTCAAAGGGGTTTACGCCATGTTCTGACAGATTCTGCACGCTTTTGTTAACCGACTTCAAAAAAGGAGGGGGTTATCAATTTCGGTTGTGTGTTACTTTTTTTCGTTTTACATCGAAACTGGGGCCCTACCGCGCAGCCGCTGTCGGCATTGGCTTCGTGTTTGACTTGCCGTATTTTCATAATGTTAAAGTTCATTCTTGCGCGTTTAAACACGATGCCGATGCTGACACCGGTTGCGCGGTAGGGGGGGCAGGTATTAAGTATTTAACAACTGATTTCAAAAATTTATTTCTTTGTTAGAAAGGGCGACCAACAAACAAACAATAGTTTGGTCTCATTTTTGGAAATCAGGAATCGGTCCAGTAGTTAGGTTTCTACATAATATGGTAAAAACTGTAAGGGGTAAATGAAAACGCAAAATGTGAAACTAATTTTTTACGGACATCATTTTAAGCAACTTTCATTATGAAACCGATTTGTTTAGAGCAACTTTATTTTTCACTTCCCAGTACATTTTGGCCTGAGTGGATCGGCTGATATGATTTGTATTTACACTTACACCACACCTTGTTGGTACACTTACATTTGTCTCAACACTATTTGCAGCGTCTCAAAATATCTGGGGACCGAGCGAGCCCGGTGAGAGTGTCGTTTAGTTGCATGTTAAAAGAGTATTTGTATAACTCATTGGTATCTCCTGCGTGTAGTGGCAGAGATTAATAAATAGTTACTACGTGTAGTGGACAGTGGTCCAGAGATGCGAAAAATCCGAAAAAAAAAGTATGACGTCATCACTGCCGATGGGAATATTTTTGAGAATAACCACTCAAAATGATTATTTTAACCTAAAGTACCCGTTGTACCAAACGGCTATATAGTCATCGTTTTGCGGTTTTCTATCGATATGTGTCGTGTAGCTGGACCACTAGTTCTCGCTTTGAAGTTTTCAACATTGAACCAGCTATAATACCAACGTTTCATTACATCATACTGTACCACAATTATTTTAATAAGTACTAAACTTTGCACTTTCCCCTTTAGAGTAACTTAATCTCAAGAATTTTCAGGTCGTTTCACTCTCCAAAGTTTCAAACTTTCTGCACCTACTTATTACTAGTGGCTCTGTGAGCTGTAGACCTCGCGAGTATGTCGGTGGGAAAGCTGAACTGCTAAAACACATAAAAAAAATAGCCCAAATAATTTTCTTTCAATAACACATACAAACTTATGAATGTACCTGGTTACGTACATGCAGTATGAAAGTAGCCGCACCAATAACTTTGTAAACTACATTTCGCGATCTTTTATACAACCTATTGACTTTTTACTAAAATTATATAATCTGTTTCACTCTCATAGTCTTTACAAATCCAACGACACCTCATTTATTAATATCCATCGAGCCGTTTGGGTTGTAGCGTTTTTTTTACATTTTAAAACCCCATATCTCCGCCATTTTGAAAAAAATCAAAAAACTGGCTCGAGTAAAAAATTCTATTTATATTTTCAACCTGCTCACAAAATTTCACGAGAATCGGTTCATAAATGCGACCTGTAGAGGAGAACAACCGGACATACAAAAGCATTTTTGCCCAAACCTGAAACGGAGACGCTTCGCTCGCTTCGCTCGCTCATCTGTTTCACTCTCATGGTCTTTACGAATCCAACGACACCTCATTTGTTAATATCCATCGAGCCGTTTGGGTTGTAGCGATTTTATCTCCGCCATTTTGAAAAAAATCAAAAAACTGGCTCGAGTAAAAAATTCTATTTAGATTTCCAACCTGCTCACAAAATTTCACGAGAATCGGTTCATAAATGCGGCCTGTAGAGGAGAACAACCGGACATACGAAAGCATTTTTGCCCAAACCTGAAACGGAGACGCTTCGCTCGCTTCGCTCGCTCGGTCAATTATTACAGAACGATTCTGGTCCCTATGAGAATTAAGAATAAACTATGTTGTCCAAAATAATAATGTTTGATATGAATTGTATTGTACAATTACATACTTACCTACCAAGTAAGGTACAATGTAATAAAACTAAGCGAGACTTAAATGTTTTTGTGTCGCAAGGATTTAATAATATCAGTCACTTAACGAAAATCCTGGGAAGTTGATTAAAATCCAATTTTTACTAAAATTCCTTAGACTTTTGATCTAAGTAAAGAATCGTCGAAAACGATAAACAACCTGCCGAACTCTGAGCTATTATCTCTTCTGTGCTCTAAGTCAGCCTTTCGATGTGATTATTGAAGCAAGATGGCGACAAAGCAAAGCAATACAATAGCAAGCTTTTTACAATTTATTCGTCGGGACCTTAAATTAAATTAAATTGTTTATTTTCCAGACAAGAGTCCAATCAATATAAAAATGTCAAAAGTTAAAAATTGTTACAATATTAAAACAATAAGAATTAAAAACAAATAAATAATAAGATTCAAATTAATTAAATTTTAAGATTGAAATAAATAAATAAATTATTTCTAATAATTATAAGTAATTAGTTCTAATCACACGGCACACGCGTTTCACACCCCACTGCACTGCACCTTAGATTATATACAAACGGACATATTTTTTATTTGTAAGTATGTTGTAAGTATATGTACACCGATAAATCATTCTTCACCTCATCACTACCTATTTATTTTCTACAAAAAGCGGTAACATTTTACTCATTTTGAGCTAAGAACTGACCTCTTTCGTACTCAAAAAAGTAATACTCACGCACCTAACTCCTTTCTGTAACAGCCCGTATGCGGGTCTCTCATCTCGGCTAAATGGTGTGGAATGGACGCATCGGGGACCTAATCAAAATTGTTTCAAACATTAGGGTTCCGTATCCGTAAAAGTATGCGAGATTAATCAAAGCTGTGGCGCGCGCGGGATCATTAGACGGCAAAAAACCAGGGTATACTAATTAGTCTAATGCTTAAACTCATGTTAACTTTTGAGGAGAGTTTCGGGTGATTTGCCTTTTGGCTGGGATGAAAATAAATTATGTATGTATAGTAGGAACGCGTTAGCTTGGCAATAGAGAGCGTTAATCTATACTACCAATTACTACCACTGTAGTCATATTTTGGATAGCGATGTACCTATCGCTTTAAGCCTCGTATTCATTAGGGGACATTTGTCCCGCGACCTTGTCGCCCGACACGAAATCTACGCCCGACATCGCAGGCGACATCTACGTGTCGCGGAACATGTTGCATCTCACATCTCAACCACAACTGTCGTGTGTGGACAAGTAAAATGTCACGCGACTTGTCTCCGGGACAGTCGCACGTAGATGTCCGTTTAAATATAATATATTACATAAATATAATTCATATTTATTTATATAAGTAGGCACTAGTCTATTGATTTGTAAGTAATAATTATATGTATTGTACACATGGGTCTACTCCTACTCAGCAATCCATCTGTCTCATCCCTATTTGGTTTGCTGGAAGAGATCTCTTATTAGAGATAAGCTCGCCTTTGTACACGTTTTCTATGTTTTTATTGTAATATGTAACTGTTTGTGTGCAATAAAGAAATTGTGAAATTATGAAAAATTATGTCCCGCGACTTCTCTCGACATGTCGAGCGACTTTGTCCCCTAATGAATACGAGGCGGAGTACAAGTCACGTTCATTCCAAGACCTTAACTTGTACTCCGCGTACACTAGCGATAATAATGCCGCATACGTTTACTAAAAAAAAAGCGATACATCACTATCCAAAATATGAGTACACAGTACAGTCAAGATCAACGATCTCTATTACCAAGCTTACGCGTTCCTACTATAGGACTTTCATTATTATATTATTTATTTTATTCCTAGAATAGTCACGCAAACTGGAGTATTGAATAACTGACTAAAAGTGACTCTCCACCAAAATCTTGAGCTGCGACCACGCCAAGTAATCCTGGCGATAGCGGCGCCAATTAACTATTCAATCAATTAATTACTTACGAATTATTTTGATGACAGGTAAGGTAACTTAGAATTAAGTTAGGTAGCTAATCTGTCATATTTATTGATCCATTTTGTAAAATTCACAACTATAAGGTATTTTCAATACAAATGTGGTTGTTAACTCTGTTAACTTCTGCTGGCTGACCTTGCCCGTTTGTTGTATATAACATTTGGTGTTCTTGCAAGCTAATGCCTCTTTCACACGAGGGCAGAACAGCAGGGCCCGAATTCTACTGTACACAAGCATACCACAAGCCTGGCACAAACTTGAATACGAGGCATTTGGTATTCTACTAAAACCGGAATCGCAATTCACAAGCGCCAGCGTGTCGCCAGCCTACTTCGTATTCTACTATCCAAAACGCCAGTTTGACGCCAGCGTAAGTACGTTTTGGATAGTAGAATACGAAGTAGGCTGGCGTCACGCTGGCGCTTGTGAATTGCGATTCCGGTTATAGTAGAATACCAAATGCCTCGTATTCAAGTTTGTGCCAGGCTTGTGGTATGCTTGTGAACAGTAGAATTCAGGCCCAGTAGGGACAGAGCTACGCGTCAATCTTTTCTAAGCGAAACAAGTAGAGGAAGATTGACTAATAGCTCTCTCCCAATTCGCTGCTATTCGCCCTCGTATGTAAGCGGCATAAGTTCCCAAACCCACAAGAAATATACCTCCTAACAAGTTTTAATTTCTTCCACAATCGCACAATACTTTCGAACCTGCTTCCCCTTGAATTCCGGAACTCTTTTTATCACCTCTTGCAACTCGTGCTCACTATTGTTCCTGTTCCGACTGAACAACCACAGAACATGCCCCCTTCGGTCACATTCCATGAAACAGTGGAAGTTGTCGTCGATTCTCCTTATCGCGCGCGCATGGTATCTACTTTTACCTCCGAGGACGGACTTCGGGTCATAGACGTAAAATTTCACCTCCGTAGAGCCCAGCACCATTCCATTAAGCAGAGACAAATAGCCATCTTGTTCTTGAACACATCTTAGAGGCTGGTCGTCGAAACTGAAAGTATAGATGACGTTAGTTGTAGAGCTCGTCTAAGCTGAAATGACGCGCCCCTCTCCTTGGTTTTGTATGACAAGTAAATACGAAACTAAGGAGTGGGGCGCGTCATTTCAGCTTAGACGAGCTCTACTTCATCTTGCGATGGGCTGGCCCACTGTCACGCAAAACGGAGTATTGAATCACTGGATAAACGTAGCCATAGTTGTGCCTCTGCCGCCCCGTATGGGAAAAGGCGTGACGCTTTGTTGTTGTTTTTGTACTCCTCGTTATGTCCTTTCTCTAATGGACTACACTAGATGGCGCGTAATCGGAATATTTTCGCGAGTCCATACAAAGCTGCTTCTTGCTAGTTAATTCTGTAATTGACGCACCTGAATGGTCTTGACATATTGCTGTAGTAATCCTTGTAATCTTGTATTTCCTTTGCAGTGGGTCTTGTAAATGACACCGCGACACATTCCGGCGTCGGAACAAGACTATCATCAAATAAAGCAAACTTGTACTGAGGGTACCAATCACCTAATAAATAGTCACTACTCAATTTGTTTTTATATTTCCTCAAACAAGCGTAGTCTGTGTCACTTTGTGATGTCACTAGGAGAATATCTGACAAACTTTTAAGGAATAGTAATAGGAAATATTTGGAGAACATTTTCTTAGTGATTCTGAGCGAGTTAATTTAGAACTGAATGGATCGACAATCTGCTGCACATTGGTTTGTTATCAGAGAGAAAGTGGCCTCCTGACCGTCAACCGATATTTATTTGCTAAGATAAGATGGATGTGGCGTGGTTTATAAAGTAGGTACTTACCTACTAGTAAATACTTTTTGCACGAGTATATTTTATTTTTCCTATCCTATGATAATTATATTATACACCCTGACCTGCTACACCCTGTACAGCTATCACATTACAGTCAATTTGAGGACTATCCGGACGGACTCAAGCTACTTCGGCAAAGTTCGTGCGAGTTCGGCAGAGTTCGCGCTTGTTCGGGTAAGTTCGCCTTGAGCAGAAATGGGTGTTGTGAACTCATGAAACTTGCTTAGTTACGGAGTGAGGAGGTAAGTAAGGCGTAAGCAAGTTAAATGTTTGCCAATCAAATAGATACATATACCTGTAATCTCTCTATCTTATTACTAAATAACGTCTTCATGTCTCTCTATCTTATACAGGGAGCACTTATCCAGTGGAGAGCGCATAGATACATTTTCCTTTGAAACACAACTCACCAATTCACGGGCGGCGGGGGAGCGGCGTAAGAGAGCTGTGATTGGTCAGCAGCCGCTGCGAAACTGTCTGTCGGCCCATCATAGTACATAGCGTATGCGAACGTTTCACTTCACACGTCACGCCACTCAACCACCGGGCTCAGTCCCCAGATATTTTTAAACGCCTGAAAAAGCCAAAGTCGGCGCATCTTCTGTGGATATCTGTTACCGGCTTAATTTTTGTATTTACTGTCTACCATTGTAACTCATTTATTTTATATGCTGTTGATGTCCCAAATTAAATAAACAAATAAATACCATATATCTACCATTTAACTACTATTACTATACCTACGTAGAGTACCTAGTAATGGTAGCTCAATGGCGCATACTGCATAATTCTTCTCGAGTTGTTATTTTATGTCTATTCGTGATAAGAATGCAGTAAAGTCATCATCATCACTGTCCGGCGACCGAGCCACGCCCCAAATCGTTAAAAAAAAATTTAATCGTTCCATCAAATCGTTTCCAATTATCAAGCCAAGTTCACAGTGACCAGTTGAAGGCAAACTTTCGAACGCGAAGGTCGTGTCCTGGCCTGTGAGTGTGTTAACAGATTTAAATTTAAATTTCACTGCATTCTTATCACGAATAGACTGTAGTTCTACGTTTTTCCATCATTTAAGTAGGAAGGTAGACTTTAAGTCGTGTGTGACGCCATATGTATTCGGTGTCTAGTCGTGCACTAAGTTTAAGTTTAATGCATAGAACTTTAACAGCTTCACTTCAAAGACCTACAATTCAACTCGGTCGCTTTCAACACCAGTGGATAAGTAGAGTAGGTTAGGTACTAGTTAAAGTCTTCACAAAATAAAAGGCCCGTTTTGACAGTTCACGCCCATGAAGTTTTAACCCCTAACGCGTAGGTAATGGAAGCGGTTTTCCTAGGTGCAACTTGTACGCTTTGCTTGTACGCAACAGTTGGCTTTTATTACCGGGTTAAAAACTTCATGGGCGTGAACTGTCAAAACGGGCTTTTTATTTTGTGAAGACTAGGTTCCTGTTCTACTTTACAGGCAGCCTTTGCAAATAATTCAAGACAATTTACACATCACACCACTTACACAAATAAGGCATCTGTTCTTTCACAAATAAGCCTAATTCTTCCTCATCTTTAGCAGTTTGTGACAAATGGTCCTCGTCTTCACCAAATGGCCTATAAATGAAATTATGGCCGGCATACACCATCAAGCCTATCGTCCAATCGGCATGACGCTGCAGGCTTGATCAAATCTGCAGTTCGTCCATATACACCACAAACGATCAGTTTGATTGTCAAGTCGGCATGACGGCGTTCAGTTGAAGCCATGGCGTCCGACGTCAAATCGGCATGATCCACCAATACACGGTCAAATCGGCTTGATCAAATCGGCATGATCAAGCCTAATCCACTCATACACACGGTCAAATCTAACTGATCAAATCGTTCGTCAAATCAATCGTCATGCCGATTTGACGATAGGCTTGATGGTGTATGCCGGCCATTGGTCTTCATTGCATTGTGCCAAGAAGTTAACCGAGAACTAAATTGGTAAACACACTGATACTTTGCATATTTCATGCATATTTCTCAGATTTACCTATACAGGATGTAACAGAAAGGGGGTGTACAAGCCGAAAGAGTGTTGTTAGGGACATCATTCTGAACAAATTTCACTATGGAACCAACTTGATCAGAGCAACTTTATTTTTCACACCATCATACAGATCAGCTGAGCGCTAGGCCCGAAATGTACTGAGTTTTAACCCTTTCCCTCGCAGAATCACACCGCTCGAACGACCGAGCAATGGCGAACTATTGCTATATAAGATGTGTCGGCGAACCAGTTAATAAAAATAAAGTTGCTTCGATACACCCTGTACAGGTATAATAGTTCCTGACTTGCACAAAACGATTTTGAAATTCAAGATGGCCACCATACTGATTTAAGGGCGAGTTTGTTTCTGATGCTATGGGCATGACAAAATTAATTGGTTCGTGAAACTTAGGGTTAATTAATAGAAACTCGTTCAACAACCTACTTAGATACAGAGGATTGGTTTACCCCCAGTCACATTATTTCGCAGAAAACCGATATTTTGTTTTCTAGTTCCCACGACACAGGTTATGTGGGGCCAGAAGCAATGTATGTGCCTGTATGTAAAAAATAAGTATCTACCTAAGAACTTCAATCCATAAGTTTGATGTAAGTTATGGTACCTACACATCGCGCCAAGTTTCTTGTAACCTCTCTCTCTGATAGAAAGACAGGTATAGCCTCTCCACTCGCATTAAACTTTTAATAACCCCCGTTAGTAAGGTGACTGTACCCTATGCGACAAAGGGTACCTAGGCAAGAATGCAAGGCAGAGATTTTGGTCCCACACTAGGATACCCAGTGTCGTGGATATCCAAGACCCTGGTTTTTTAGGGTTCCGTACCCGAAGGGTGCCCAACGGGACCCTATTACTGAGACTTCGCTGGCTGTCTGTCTGTCACCAGGCTGTATCTCATGAACCGTGGTAGCTAGACAGTTGAAATTTTCACAGATGATGTATTTCTGTTGCCGCTATAAAACAAAAAATATCTACTAAAAATCAAAAGAAATTTTAACACCCATACAACAAACGTGATTTTTTTGCTCATTTTTGCTCGATATTGATAATGGTAGCAGTTAGACGCTTAAAACGTTCACAGAGTATATGATTTACTTAAAAATAAATAATTAAATTAAAATTAAATTAATATTTAGGGGGGGCTCCCATACAAAATGTTTTCTTTTTTGCGGTTTTTTATAGATAATGGTACGGAACCCTTCGTGCGCGAGTCCGACTCGCACTTGGCCGGTTATTTTTTGTTTTCTTAATCAACACCACAGCCAGTATAATAAAGGTAGGTATTGTCAGTTTTCTAGTCTAACGTTGACTCACGTACATTCGTCTTAGTCGGCGATAGTGATGTTACGATAGCAATAATAGCACTTCGATAGTATCAATAGAATCGATAGTATCGACAAAGTTTAATACTATCGATAGTATAGCGCGATAGTCCTATCGAAAAAATCGGCATGATGTAAGTAAGTACATGTCGATGTTTTCGATAGGACTATCGCGCAATTGACCTGTTTTTCAAGGTCAACTATCGATAGCGAAACTATCGCTATAGCAACATCACTAGCCGGTGGAGTCGTATTGAAGTAGCATTTCTATACAAGGTGTAAATGAATTAACGCAAAATGAGAAACTACTTTGTTAGGGACATCATTCTGAGCAATTTACATTATGAAACCGATTTGATCAGAGCAACTTCTTTTTTCACTTCTCCATACTAATCAGCTGATCCACTCAGGCCAAAATATACTGGGAAGTGAAAAATAAAGTTGCTCTGATCAAATAGGTTTTATAATGAAAGTTGCTCAGAATGATGTCCCTAACAAAGTAGTTTCTCATTTTGCGTTAATTCGTTATTACACCTTTTAAACGCGCGTTTACCAGACCTTGTCCTCTGGTTGGCTCCAGAAAACAGCTGCGTGCTTTTTCTCCATATTTTTCCTACTGTTTTTGATGACCTGGCTCAGCGGTTGCTCATCTGCCTATGCATGCGAGAGGTCCCGGGTTCGAATGCCGGCTGGGGCCAAAAAAAACTCAGGTCTTGGATGTTTACATGTTTGTGTTGTCGCCGTTTCTGGTTCCCACGATACAGGGTATCCTAGTGTGGGGCCAGGAGCAATGTATGTGCCTGTATGTAAATGTTTATGTTAAATGTTGTGATACTGGACAGTGGCCGTAAACCTAGAGGGTTAACAAACGATGACCAAGCAAATTGGCCTTTTAGTCCTAGAAGAGGGCATTTATGGACAAATATGGACAAAGAGTACTAATCCCCTCCGTAGGGGAGTCACAGGGGATTTGCGGAATAGGCCGTCCAAAGCCGACAACTCAAAAGTTTAACGGGGCCTCAAAGTGAGTTTAAGTGAGTGACCTTACTTTATTTGGATTTTGCGGATTCTTTATCTCCGGCTGCTACTTTAAGTACCTAACTAAAAAAATCATCAATGTGCTAAAAGCTAATGTCCAAGATACTTTTATTCTCCTCAAATTTGTAAGGAGATAAATTCTTAAGACCTCCACTGGTTTTACGGTAGATATTTACCCTATACAGGGTGTAACAGTAAGGGGTGTACAAGCCGAAAGAGGGTTGTTAGGGACAGGGTTAAAGTAGTTAAATCGGTAATTGATGTGATTGCTCCGTACATGGCAATCATGTTCAATAGTTGTATAGCAGAAGGTGTTTTTCCTGACCTCATGAAAATGAGCAGATTAATACCACTTTTCAAATCCGGTAGCAAGGAAGACCCTGCGAACTTCAGACCTGTATCTGTTTTGCCAGTGTTGAGCAAAGTGTTTGAAAAGGTGATACTGAATCAACTACAATCTCACTTTAACGCATCAGGGCTACTCCACAAAAAACAATTTGGTTTCACTAAAGGCAGATCAACAACTGACGCCGGAGTAGCACTAGTACAACACATCTATAGTGCGTGGGAGGGATCACAGGATGCTGTTGGTGTATTCTGTGATCTTTCCAAGGCCTTTGACTGTGTGGATCATCAAACCCTTCTGCTCAAACTGCAACACTATGGTATTAAAGACAATGCTTTAAAATTAATGGAATCATATCTTGGAGACAGAGTACTAAAAGTAGATATAAATAGAAATAAGTCTACCGGGACGCATATGAATATTGGTGTCCCCCAAGGCTCTATTCTGGGTCCGTTCCTTTTCTTAGTTTACGTGAATGACCTGCCGTATATGGTGGAGAAAATGACTCAGATTGTACTATTTGCTGATGACACATCCATTATCTTTAAGGTGAAAAGACAACAAGAAATTCTAGACGATGCAAATAGTACGCTCTCTCATGTGTTAAGTTGGTTTAATGTAAACAACCTTTTATTAAACTCGAAGAAGACAAAATGTATCAAATTCTGTTTACCGAATGTGCGGCAGGTGGACACGAGTGTAAGCATAGGAACGGAAAGACTAGACCTCGTTGAAGAAACAATTTTCCTTGGAATCACTATAGACTCGAAACTTCAATGGGGTCCTCATGTAACTAGTCTCTCACGAAGACTTAGCTCAGCTGCTTATGCGGTCAGGCAAATCAGACACATCACAGATGTAGGAACTGCCAGATTGGTTTACTTTAGTTATTTCCATAGTATTATGTCTTACGGAATACTGCTTTGGGGGAGAGCGGCAGATATAAACACAATATTTGTCTTACAAAAAAGGGCCATTCGGGCTATCTATCAACTAGATGCTAGGCAATCACTAAGGGACAAATTCAAAAATATCAATATACTTACTGTTACCTGTCAATACATTTATGAAAATATCATGTATACCAGAAAAAACATAGGTTTATTTAAGACTTTAGGTCATAATCATAGTATTAACACTAGAAATAGAAATAAGATTGCTATGCCCGCGTTCAGACTCAGTAAGGTTGCTCACTCTTTTATGGGAGTATGTGTTAGTTTTTATAATAAAATACCTAATGAAGCAACGGACCTACCAGAAAGGAGGTTCAAAAACTATGTCAAAAACGGCCTACTGAAGAAGTCATATTACAGTGTAAAAGAATATTTAGATGACAAAACTGCATGGTCTTTACCATCTCAGCGCACAGAAATCCAAAGAGGGGCGATGGACTGAGTCAGTACGTCTCTCCTCGGTGTATTTCCTTAGACTTAAGTAGAAATACATAACATTGTATTTTTAAGGCTCTGATATTTTAAAAGAGGTACGGGGGAGGTTTCTTGCCCTTCTTTGCTCCATCCCTAAGCCCACAACTTCCGAACGGGCGGTAGTATACAAAAATATTAATATTGTATTGACGTTGACTAAGTAATATGTATGATTTTATGGTCAATAAAATTTTTGAACTGAACTGAACTGAACATCATTCCGAACAACTTTTACTATGGGACCGATTTATCAGAGCAACTTTATTTTTCACTCCACCATACAGATCAGCTGAGCGGTAGACCCGAAATGTACTGAGTTAATAAAAATATACTTGCTCTGATCAAGTCGGTCCCGAATTGAAAGTTGTTCAGAATTATGTCCCTAACAACCCTCTTTCGGCTTGTACACCCCTTTCTGTTACACCCTGTATATAAGTTACTCTATGCTAGATATCTCTTGTAGCATAAGTCTGCAGCTATGAATTTTGGCCTGTATTTGCTTTTGCTGGCATTTTACAATAACTTTGTCATTGATGATTTTGAGAATGGTCTACCAAATTGTTACATAAATAAATGTTCATAAATCAAAGAAAGACTGAAATAGTTTCAATAGCAGAACGTCGCAGAAATAACCAAAACTCCCATTTATAGTAAGTTTTAATACGAATGAATCATAACGCGTTTACATCTAAATATATTTTATTTTAATAATTAATTCTACACACATACTGTGACTGGTCACGGGGGGGTAAAACCAAATACTTAATCTTACGACTGAACGAGTTTCTATCTCTACTAAAAGTGTAACTAAGTAGTCATCTTATTCTAATGGGTTTTCAGGAACATGTTTCTGAACAAATTTCACGCATGATTCTGCCCGGGTCTCTCAAGAGACGGATAAACAGTCAGATATTATTTTTTTACACTTTGTACGCGTGAAATGACAAAAGCCCCAGATAAACAGACAGACAAACAGACAGACAAACACTATCTGAGGAATGAAAAAACGGCACGAAGTCTAATATAGGGTTACTAAGGGTCGGAATACTGGAAAACGCATCGTGGTAGCGAAAAATGCCGTACTTAGCAGTCAGTCGCCAATAAAATTGCCGGCGCCCAGTAAAGCCAAATACGACATTTTGCGCCAATCAAGCAACCAAAACGCTCTCGCTATGCGTTTTCTATAAATGAAAGTTGTTCATAATTTTGTCCCTGACAACCCTTTAAAATATGATCACACGTGTCTGTTATACCCTATAAGTCAGTAAGGTCAGCATAAAAAATGTTTATTGTGTTCTACATTGAATCTGTAGGTCAACAATAAAAGATTGGAAAAGTCTTTGACCATGACACTCCCGCCAGACAGATTCAATATTACAACAACTGATTGCTCGACTCAGTACCTCTGACACCTATCGCGATCCCTTTCACCTTTTGAAGGATACTCGCCAGCCACAGTGTGACGTTTGACCAATCAGAACGCGTTTATTTTACACGGCTGTCATTAAAAGAGATTGTGATAGATGTCAGGAGACGGAATCGAGCAATGGGTGTAACTATTTAAAATATGAACTATTGATGTGAGCATTATTATAGGAATCAAACAATATTAAATGTAAGTAACATAAACATAAACCTCCTGGGTTGCTACCTAAAAAATAACACAGCGAAATAGATTTTGTATAGTTTTTTTTCCGCTTTTTCTATAAAACTAAGGCTTTTATAACGGCTCCTAACTGATTTATGCTTTTTACAGACTAGAGACAAGGAAAAAAGCAAAAAAACGAACAAATATGTATGTTTTTTACATACACTTACACGACCATTATAAAGAAAGTATTAATAAAACGCTCTCAACCTTAAAAGATGTCACAAACAAGGACAGTCAGTCAGCGGCCGCTAATTTCATTTACATACATTAAATTTCCATACTAGCGATGTGTCTTTGGCATTCCTACTTGTCCGCTATTTTGAGAGTTCTTCATTTCTGTAGCTTATTCGCGTTTTGAACTCAGATTTCTCACAGAGGATATCATTTTAAAAATTCATTAACACTTTACTTGTTTATCATAATTGAGTTGATAAATATCAAACGCCAGTATGTCCGTCCTAAGTGAAAATGAGATAATGACGAAAGAAACTTTGATCGCACTGTGAATTCTAATGACCTAACTTTAAGGTTTATTTTACCTTACTTTGCTGGTTTTCATCCCCGGCAACATTAAAACATAAAGTTTTACTACAAAATAACCGCCAAAATCATCAAACTTGTATGGACATATTGGGATTTGAACTATTGTAGGATCTTACTATGAGGACATATTGGCTTTTGATTAAAACTGTCAGTGACTGACGTCATCATTGGCCGCCATACTGAAAGATTGCATGATACTGATTGGCTCATTTGGACGTATGGGAATTTGATATGCATCTTCACGTGGACTTACTAGAATATGAAATGAAACGGAGACTTTTGACTATGAAAGTGTTATCATAACGAGGACTTATTGGAATTTGAATAAGACTGGAATGATTGAAAATGTATTGACTACACGACTGCATCAATAGGTCAGATTTTGTTCTTGGTGGACATACTGGAGTTTGATATTTATCAACTCAATTTACATATCGATCGACGCCCGTTCCGTCCTTAGCCGCAGAAAGAATATAATTCAAAATGGCGGAACGTAGGTATGCTAGGCTCCATACAAACATGTGAGAGGCTCCATACAAACATGTCCTTTTATACAGGGTGTAACAGAAAGGTCTAGCCATATTTTATGTAACCATATTTATTCAGAATGACGTCCTTAACAACCCCCTAAAATATGACTACACCTTTCTGTTACACCCTGTTTAGAAGCGAAACAGATTTGCGATTCTTGATCCCTGTCAAGTTGTCAACCACAATAATAATAAAGTCTCTTCTTCATGACAGCTTTCAAGTATAAGAGCGTTTTGTCAATACGAACCTATGTACGTGCCCTAAAATAGGAATAAATCGACAAATAAATCTATCATACAATACAACACGGCAGCAAGCCATGATGCATATCGTTTTTACAATAAATACATACTCCGGAAACAACTGACATTGTCAACTGTACATTTTAGGCTGTGTACACTTTTTACCATAGACAGTACAGTATTCCTGAACAAATAATTCCGACGACCTTGGAAGATAATTTTGATAAAACCAAGCTAGATTTCAAAAGGGCTGCATCTTACTTTTTAGTTCATTTTTGTTTGATGAAGCGCCTTGGTTTTATCAAAATCATCTTGCACGGTCTTCGCAATGATTTTTTGAGTAATGCGTAATGAGTAACTAGATGCGCCAGAATCAAGTGTCATGTGTGGCTGTTGATATCCGTGTCGTGGACTTAGACCGTTCCTTTTCGGGAATATAAAGGCACATGACACTAGCGCTGGTGACGACTATACCATATAACAGTTTGTTACAGTTATCCGGCGAAGTTATCTGTGAAATGTCAGAATTCAGAACTACGACCGCCATCTTTGCCATTCTATGCTCGGATGCAATTCCCAAATATGGCAATACTAAAAAGCCACTAGCGACACCTGCCATGTCACAGCTAAGTTCGCAGATCTGTACTATATCGTTGACACGTAATTATCTCAGTAACGTCAAATATAGGATCACAGATTCACAAACAGTACAAATCTACCACATAACCTAAAAAGTACAGTCAGCGGAACTACCTGGGCCGGCAAACATACAAGCATCAATCCATTACAGCCTGGCCTTTCGCGTCTTACTTCAACACTTGTCAACGTCACATTTCCCCTACCTCCTTAACGTTAATCATAAAACCATTTTAAACTATCACAGTTTTCACCAAAACCGGGGCCGAGGCCCATTATTCCACGGCCTCGGGGGCCGCGGCCCGTTCCGGGGCCAAAACTGCTGCCCGTACTGGCCTCGAGGCGGGAAGTTAGTCCTTACACCCGGCCCCCAGTTTCTAGGGAACCTATTCTGCGGCATCAGGGGACTTGGCGCTTGCCAGTCGCTGTCTAAGTCTTGGAGATACTCGTCGAACTCGTTCCGATGTGGCGGCGACGGGTTTCTGATATCACTCGGCAGAATTAAGTTGTCCAGCCCGCGCTCTCGAATGTCCTCGTCGTAGCTGCCTTCGTATTCGGTGTCGTTTTCCTCTTCGTCTCTGACCATTCGTGGGTCGTGCCGCATTTGGGGCATGTTGAAGGGTTTTAGTCCCATTGGCATGTTGTCGAAGGGGTTGCTGAGGGGAGGGACTATCGGCGCGGTGGCTGGGGGGTCGATATGGTCTCTGTAGGGCTGGTTTTCTGGCGCACTGTTGATGCGGACGAGGTTGTGTTTGTGGTTGGTTTTTCCGTTGTCGCCGCCGGTTAGAACTTTGTTGTTTTGGTTGAAGCTGTTGCGGCGATGGTTTTCGTTGTAAACGCCCGCTGAAAAAGGGTAGATTTAGTGTGAATTTTGATACACAAATTATGATGATAACACGGGAGGTTGTGGCGTATGAGCGAATGATTGAAATATTTAATTGGTGAATTAATGAATGTACTGATTTTGTTAATGATTTATATTGAAATATTGATGAGAATATTGAATTAATGAATGAATGAATGAATGAATGAATGAATGAATGAATGACAATAATTAATAAGAGAATGAATGAGTGGTTTAGGTTTAGATTCGTCGAATTTATCTCCATTCATTCAATACAAGAGATAGTTTGAATAAATGAATGTATGAAATGGAATGAAATAATGAGGGTACATTGAATGAATGAATGAAGTATAAAGAATCCTGCAATCAACAATTAAGAGATAGAATGAATGAATCAAATTGGTTTAAACGACATTTAATTAAAATTTTAGTCATTGAGTTACATCACAGGGTGCTCATCCCATACAAATAAGAATTATTAACCCCTCGTAAAAAAATAGATGGCGTGAGGAGTGAGATTTGTACTTTAAACGCCATGGTTTCAGTTAACATACTTCTAGGTGGCGCTAATCTTAGAAAAAATCCTATACATCTTAGCGCCATCTCGTGGTATTTGCAATTTTTCGATGGTGCTGCACCAAGCGATAATGGCCTCGAACTAAAGAAGCTTCCGTAGCATCTCAGTTTACGCCGGTGTCATATTTTGTTCTAGGTGGTCTATCTAGCTGTATTAGTACAATATTATAGTATCTTTGGTCAAAACCGATCGACCATGTCACCGGACTTAATGAGAGTTCACTCACGCTGCTCGTCATCAGACAGATCCATGTCGACGCTCTCGACAATGTCGCTCGGCAGCAGCGGCGGCGGCAGCCGGTAGTCCTGCGACCAAACACGGGCGTACAACAACAGTCACATACAGGCACACACATTGCTTCTGGCCCCACCCCAGGATACCCTGTGGGAACCAGAGACGGCGCCATCACAAACATATAAACACAAGACCTGGGGTTTTTGTCCCCAGCGGGGATTCGAACCCGGGACCTCTCGCATGGTAGGCAGATGCGCAACCGCTGCGCCATAGAGGTCACAACAACAGTCACATACAGGCGGTGCACATTCCGTAGAGCTAGGAATTAGTAACCTTTCGTAATAAAGAGATGGCGTTACGAGTAATATTTGTACTTTAAACGCCATGGTTTCGAACATACTTCTAGATGGCGTTAATCTTAGAATAAATCCTATTATCTGGTGGTAAAAACACAATAAAACTTTATATTCAGACTGCAATAACATAAATCAATATGCTGCTCTGCTGCTGCAAACGAGAAGCAAACAGGCATTTTGTTTTCCTCATGAATTTGATGGCATATTTCACCTACAACTCCTTTCTTTTAGGGGACACTTTATTTCCTTTCAAATGCCACTTAGCGGTTGTTTTGCTTTGACCTAAGCTTAAAGGATATCTAAGCTACTAGGAAACCCCCTAAAATTTAAGTGGCTGGCCTTGGAAACAATCGCTAGACAGCTAAGTATTCAGTTGTAGTGAGTTCATATATCTCAAAAGGAAGCTACCCTCCGAATTTCAGCATTCTAGTCCCAGCGTCAGGGAGCACTTATCCAGCGGAGAGCGCATAGATACATTTTCCTTTGAGACACAACTCACCAATTTACGGGCGGCGGGGGACGAGGTAAGAGCGCTGTGATTGGTCAGCCGCTGCGAAACTGTCTGGCGGCCCGTCATTGTACATAGGTTGCGTATGCGAACGTTTGTTGAATACAACAAACGTTTGGCGAGCCGCATTCCCCCGCAGGCGCAGTCAATTGGATATATAATATAGTCTCTGCCCAGCGTTGATGATTCAGTCAGTCAGTCAGGAATAATTATTTTTAATATTCGCAGTCTCAACGATCTTTTGGTGTAAGTGACGTTTACAGGCGGCGCCACTTCTACGCAACTTAATGCAACGAACATTAGAATCGTTAGTTTTACCTGTCACCGCAAACCAAAAGATCATTGTAAAGCTGTAATAATGTTTATAATAAGGTCCCTTAAGCACGCTTAAGAAACAGATCAAAGAGTTGAGATTTAAAAACAAACTATAAGAAAAAGTGCATAAAAAAGGAGGGATATACACGAGGAACAAAAAAAACTCACCATGTGCATTTGAATCAACATATCCAACTGAAAAGAAAACATCAAATGATTGGCTAACAAAAAATAATACAGGACTTTGATTCCCGGATGACTCAATAAGGACTCGGGTACTAATCGGCTTGTACCGTTTCCGGTTCGTAGAATTTTTAATAGGATGATCTATGTGTGAACCCACTGGACTTAGGGCCCTATAGGGTCACTAACCTGGTCGATTCCCGGCATGGAAGCTTCGATCTGCGCCGGCGGCTGTTGCGTCAAAGAAATGAGATTTCTGTGGTCCACGTCTGGAAAAGGAATACAGTATTAGCCTCATTTTGGAAGTAGTTTTAAAATAAATGTAATTACATTTTAAGCGCACTACATTAATATTTACGGGATGCCTTTTGGTAGTTTCAATAAAAAATAATAATATTGTTGAATTTGAAAAAAAAACCGCGCCAAAAACGTTGTATTTCTAATGGCGCCGCCGGTCACATGACTCGCGTGACGTCACAGTCATGCTCGTGAGTGAACACCCGCCATCATTATGATTCAAGCATAGCAAGCAAGCCCGAGCAAGAGCAAGATGTCAGAGACGAGCGTGTGACGTCACCAGAGAGATAAACGTCAGACAGAGCGTTTTCGTCATGTTTTCCTCACAGATTATATTTCGATAGTTTCTACCACGGAACACAACAAACAGTGGAACTAGGCGTGGCGAGTGTGCCATCATTAAGCGTCGTTGACCATAAATTGCCGTAGTCCGTCACAGTGATTTGTGCGTGACAGTTGTGCGAATCTCAAAATATTCTGTTTTTTGTGTTCCGTGTTGTTATACATTTTAACCCATTATAGCCTAGCGGTGCTGTTTGGCACCCAGTTTCTGGCGTTCATATATTTGCGCCATAAGCGCCTCACGTTCATTGAAGCCCGGCGATTGGCTATCTATGCGGTGCTAGAGCGAGATAGCTATTAGTTTCAGTACATTGTTTTAACTGGTGCACTTGCTGCGACCTGCACGGGCGTCACAAAATCAGGGTTGTGAAATAATTGCAGAAAATGGATTTCAAGCTCAAGTAAGTGGGTCATAATTTTCATATTTCGTGAAATCTAGCAATTAAATGCATTTTATTTTATACCTATATACTTGTTTGTCTAGATTACATTGTAATATAATTGAGTTTTGATTGCTTGTATGTTTTATGGTACTTCAAATTTTACGGGTGCCGTATGGCACCTCTAGGTCGATATGGAGTCTATTACAATTATGTGTGCAATGTTTATTTTTGGTTTCTGCGTAGGTTAACGGTGTTTTTTTGTCTTGGTAGGGGTTGTACACTCCATGAGGCACTAGCGCTGCTAGAGGAAGATGAGGAAATTGAGCCGCGGATGCTATACATTGAACCTCCAGAACCTGCAATCGACTCTGACCAAGATTCGGGCGACGAAGAAGGTGGTGGTATTATATAACCTGACAGGTCGGCAACTCAATGCTCGGTGTGAAGTGGTATTGGCGTCTACGTCTGTGTTACCACGTCAATCACGTTCCACTAGTCGCGGAAATGCACGGGTGATACTAGTAAGGCGGTGGCCGTCCTTCAGCTTCAAAGACTTCTAAAACAGGCAATAGAGTCACTGATGAAATAAGCTATGATGGATGAAATCACTTATTGGTTCCCAGCGAATCCCGTCGCAAATGTGCTTTGGAGATGTGCAAGAGTCAAACAAGACTGCAGTGCAGAAAATGTGAGGTCGGGCTCTGTGCAACCCGCAATTACCAATTTCACGTTCTCATGTATAACTAAAAAAGTGTGTGTACTATTATGGTACTATTCCATAATTTCATTAAATAAATGCTGTTTTTTATTTAAAAAATCGTACATTACATAAAATCTTCATTATTTTAGAAATAGACGGTAAAAATAGTTAGCTAATCAAAGTTAATACATATCTAATGGAGAGATGTAAAGCTTTCGTATTGGCCTAGCGGTGCCATATGGCACCCATTGTTATTTCCAGAAGTAAAAGAAAAAAAAAACTTAAGATTATTAAAAATTGCTCAGGGAGCCTCCAAAAACAATATATATGAAAATTGACCATTTTTAAGACCCTAAATTAATTCAGGCTCTAATGGGTTAATACCTGGAATCCACAAAAAATAAACATATTTAGCTATAAAATATAATGAAATATAGATTTCTACGCTCCTATCTGATAAGATTACCACATTTGGTCGAATATTTTTAATGTTGTCTAATACCGTATTATACAGGGTATAACAGAAGGGTGTAGTCATAATTTAGGGGGTTGTTAGGGAGATTATTCTGAGCAACTTTCACTATGAAACCTATTTGATCAGAGGAACTTTATTTTTCATTGCTCCATACATTTTGGTCCGGAAGGTCAGCTGATTTGTATAGAGAAGTGAAAATTAAAGTTGCTATGATCAAATGGGTTTCATAGTGAAAGTTGCTCAGAATGATGTCCCAAACAACCCTCTAAAATATGACTTCACCTTTCTGTTACACCCTGTAGACGAGATATTATTCCCCAAGGCGACGTGTATCGAAAGAGAGATTTCTTCCAGCCGGTTACCTTTGGCGCTGTGCCTGGTGGGAGCTGGCACGGGCGGCGGCGGCGGCGGCAGCGTCGGCAATAGTCGATGGTCGACATCTTCCATTTCTGAAAATACAGTACAAGGTTACCGTACCCGAAGCGTGCCAAAAGGGACCCTAGTACTACGTACTACGCCCTCGCTGTCCGTCAGCGGGCCCTTCAGCGGGAACCGTAATAGCTAGAAAGTTGAAATTTTTACAGTGTTGCTGCTACAGCAAAAAATACTGAAATATGCAAAAAATAAGGGTGTTTCGGATTTAAAAGTACTATAGTCTATTCGTGATATCGGCTAGCCACACCCCGTAACCAATCAAATCGTTTCCAATTATCAAGCCAAGTTCACAGCGACCAGTTGAAAGCAAACTATCGGACGCGAAGGTTGTGTCCTGTCGTGTGAATGTGTGTTAACAGATTTAAACTTAAATTTCACAGCATTCTTATCACGATTAGACTATAAGTCAATTTCAATATATAGCGCCTGACATTTTTTGGATAGCAAAATTACAAGATGAAGATTGAATATATTGAATTGTCAGGCATATGTTTCTTATACGATGGTGCGGAACCCTTCGTGAGTATTACTCTAGATATACAGACAGGGGGGCGAAGATAGCCACCGAATGGCTGCCTACACACGGAGACCGGCGCAGAGGAAGGCCTAGAAAGAGATGGCTGGCCTGGTCCCGAATTTTACTATTCACAAGCATACGACAAGCTGGCGTCAGCATAAGTACGTTTTGGCCAGTTTGACGCCAGCGTAAGTACGTTTTGGACAGTAGATTACGAAGTAATCCGACCAAATCGCAAGCAATGATTATAGGAACCAGGCACACTCTTTCCCGGTTGCAATCACCCATTCCTGTTACTTATAATGGCACTACAATAGAGTATACTGCTAAAGCGAAAAACCTTGGCGTCATATTTGATAATCAGTTTTCATGGTCTCCACATGTCTGCGAGGTCGGCAGACGGGTCTTTGCGTCTTTCCACTCTCTCAGGCGACTCCAGAACTTCTTGCCGCGGCAAACCAAAATTACCCTTGCGCAGTCCCTTCTCCTGCCGCTGATTGACTATGCCGATGTTTCATGGGCGAGCGCAAACGAAGGGCAACTGGACAAACTCGAGCGACTCCAGAATCTCGGGATTCGGTTTATCTTCGGACTGCGCAAATTTGACCATGTCTCTCAATACCGTAAGGAGTTGGGGTGGCTTCCGATTCGTCGTCGCAGAGATTCGCACATTCTTCATTATCTTTTCAATATATTGAAAAATCCGCGCTATCCTAACTACCTTCGAGACCGTTTTGAGTATCTCTTTTCGGGAGATCGGCTTCGTAGATCTCACGCTGTCTCACTTTTGGCCACTCCTCGGCATAACACCGCTGCGTATGAGCACTCTTTCAGGTTGCGAGCGGTCCGGCTTTGGAACGAACTTCCTTGCACTATTAGAGACAGTCCTACCCTTTTCTCTTTCAAGAAACGTATTAAAGAGCACTACCTCTCTCTTTCGTAAAAGTTATTGTATGTATATATTTATTATATGTAAAGTGTATGTAGTATATCAGTATGTATAAGTAGTAGTAGTTCTTCTGTATTTAGTATTTGTTCGTTTATATTTTATTTAAACTTGTTATTGTGCACTGCCTACCCTTTCATTATATAATTTTTCCTTTCACGCCTGGTTTGCTGGAAGAGATCTCTTTTTAGAGATAAGCTCGCCTTTGTACATGTGTTTTCTTTTAATGTAACTGTTTAAATTATTGTGTGCAATAAAGAATTGTGAATTGTGAAGTACGCTGGCTTCACGCTGGCGCTTGTGAATTGGATTCCGGTTTTAGTAGAATACCAAATAACCTCGTATTGAAATTTTTGCCAGGCTTGTCGTATGCTTGTGAACAGTAGAATTCGGGCCCTGGACATGTTCCAAATAGAGTGGGTCACACTAGCTTTGACTAGAGATGTTTGGGCTCATGAAAATGGGGAGGCATTTGCCCAGCAGTGGGACAAAGCATAGGCTAAGTAATAAAAAACTACACATACAAGAACTCCGTGATGTAGTGGGTTTCACGGTTGCGTCTCACGCAGGAGATGTAGGTTCGAATCCCGGTGCTGATCATGTACCAATTAGATAATTAATTTGTCTTTGGTACATTATCGGACGCTCCGTGTTTCGGATGGTACGTTATGCTGTAGGTCCCGGCTATTGTCGCTACTTGGCAGTATCTAGTATGTAGATGGTCTGATATCATAGCGGAGATAGCAGAAAAACAATGCACACGGGTCCCATAGGAGTTGAATGGCGTTTGCATGAGGAGGCTCATACTCGACATGGGTTTATTTATTTATTTATTTATTTATTTATTTATTCCAATATAACAGGAAACTTGACAGCTAACCTAAAACTTCATAAAATCCAAATAATAATATCTTGTGCTGATAGCAGTGGTGGCGATGACAACTCTTCTGTCAGTTCAACTGAATAAACAATGTCGATTCATTCCGATTGTTTTGGTACCATAGCTTGTGTTAAAAAATGAATTTTATGAAGTTTTAGGTTAGCTGTCAAGTTGCCTGTTATATTGGATAGCGATAGTAAAGGTTTCTCCAACCAACCAATAGCCTGACAGGCTGATGATTATGATAATTAATC